>JARHVA010000473.1:937500-1472500 GCA_037957365.1 Torreya grandis
CATCATGAGCTATTATTTTTCTAATACCAAACATTCAATAAGACATCATTGTAGTAGCATACACACTAGATGAATAATCAACATTGAAGTTAGGTTATATTATTGAAATAACATCAGATTTAGCATCAGAATTAGAATCAATGCTAGTCTCAACATTGGATTCAGAGTCCCTTGAAACTCAGCTTCAAAATCAGAATATGTTTGTGGCTATTACAATATTGGCTATACATGTCTTATTAATCAATTTGAATAAATTTGTGATCCTACCATGGTTATTCAGGATGATTACTTCAAATTTGACAAAGTTCTCCTAGTATCTTCTATAAGGATTATGTTTTCTCTTCTCATTCCACTACCATTGTACATGCCATTATCACCAACCAACCTAGCCATTATATTGACCTTCCACATCCCATAAGTGTAGATTGGGACCAACAGAATCATACCTTGTTGAAATACATCTATTATGACATATCATTTAAAGAATATCAAGGGGAATAATACCAAATTCATGCAAAAGAAGAACAATCTCCTAGTGAAACCTTTTTGGAGGTGTTAGGGGACAATCAAAGTTCAAAATCAGCAACTTCTAGGGAAACCTTATTTGAAGCACTAAAAGACAATCAAATTCAAAAGTCCACATTCCTTAGTGAAACCTTCTTGGAGGCAATATGGGACAATAAAGACAACTTCATTAGTGAAAACTTCTTCAAGGTGCCAATAAAAGAGCACAATAGTCCTTTACTTCTTGATGAAGACATTATCAAAGATCAATCAGTATAGCTTCCAATCTACAACATAATTAGATGGTACTTACTCTCAAGCCCAAAAAACAAAAAAAATTGATGTATTGAGAGTGTATTCAAAATCCTTTGGCCCCACCACAACTAAAATAATTTTAAATCTAGAATTAGAAATATTGTGTGCCTAAAAATCTTGATATTCATTTATTTCCCAACCATTACACATTCCATAATCATCCACCTTCACAATACTAAATCTGACTTATCATCCTACATTTATCCATATTTACCATCAATGTCTGTACTTTCCTTTGTAGAGGCTACAAAGATAACTTTTCTTGACATTTGGAGGAAATAGAATCAATGACCAGTGAAGATTACATCAATATTTTTGGCATCCAAATCTACAACATGTTCTTGATAGAGCAACTATTTAGAAGAGGTGTGGGCTAGCAATTTACATGATTGATTATTCTAGTTGTATCACATGTTGATTAAGATGTGCATCTCTAAATTAACAAGAATAATAGATATATTTACACTGGCCAAAAACCATACCTTTCCATTTGTCATTTACCTTGCCTTTTCCATTTACCATTTACCTTATCATTTTCATGTCATTCCTATTTCCATTTGTTCCATACCCTACCATTTACCTTACCTTACCACTTTGGGGAAACTCTCTTTCCATTTTACCCAATCCTCATAACATTATCATCCTAAATAATGCCATACCTTATGTCATCCTACCATGTCATCTTTATTAGACCAAAGCCTATTTTTATCCATCCTACCCTAACCCACTTTTGATCTTGGTTCCTTTGGTTCTTTGTACACCTTCCAAGAGGGTATCCTAATCTAGTTTCAATAGTTTTATAATTCCATGTTTAAATGATAGTCTATGAAAGTAGTGTGACAGTGGATCTGGAGAGTTATCCTTCATTCACATTTGATTGGTGCCACTAATTATAACCACTTATAGGCAAATCAGTATCCCACCTTGTGTTACTAATTATAACCACCTATAAGAAATTAGTATCACTAATATATGCCATTATTTCTTAATTATAACCACTTATGTAAAAATTAGGAACAACACCTTTCCCATGCATTATCACATCACTTCGTCATTACTACTCTCATTTTCCTGGCCATTTTCCTCAATTTGAGAACCTATTGTGACTTAGTCAGTTCTCACGACTTTTTGTGTTGATGGAACTACTATGACTTGAGGTCCTATTAAGAATATGTAGGCCATGCTCAATTCACATTGAGGTCAACTCAGTCCCTCTTTTCCATACGCTCTTGCCATTTTGAGAGCAACCTAAGCCAATGCTCTTGTCATTTTATGAGTGGTATCTTGTCAATCTCATGAATTAAGATACCTCAAAATTCCAAAAACATTCAAAATTTTCAAAATATAAAAACATTTGTCTTGTCTAAGCCTAGTTGGTCATCCTCTATCCACCCTACTAGGGAAATTGATTATTTAGATGCTTTCTTTTGCTTTTACTTTTAAGCTTTATGTGTGTTTTTTTCTTATTTGTTTGTTTGTTTACTTGCCTTTTTTTTTGTTTTCAATATTATGCCTCAACTTAGTCTATATGTGTTCATTGGGTGATTCCTTATGCATTATTCTTATGTCTATCCATATTCATATGTAAATATTATCATCATGGTTTTTATCATTGATGCATTATTTTCAATTCTTTATTGGATTGAGAGTCAATCCTTATGCACATTTCAGTTGTGTTATCATAGTGTTTTATAACATGATGCATACCATCACATGCTATAGCAAAAATCAGCTCAATAAGTCATACAAATAATGAAGCCACAAAATTTTGTCCTTGGTAACCTTGGTAAAATCCTCCCACCATCCTTGATCAAATCAACACATTACCCATTCTAGTTATATCAATACTAATAAGGATGATCATCTCCACATTGGCAAGTATAACCAAATCATTTCCATTGATCAATTATTATTCTTCTATTCATCTCTTTCATCACTTTGTACATCCTCCTATACCTAGTTGTTTTTGGCTTCTTTAGTCATTAAACCATCGTATCTACATTTATGCCCACTCATCTTTAATCTGTGCAATAGGTTACATCCTTGAGTTATGCTTTTCAATCTTCCCTATTAGGGCACAATCAAAAATCAATTTTTATTCTAGGTCATCTTAATAATTATAAACACCTGTGAGAAAATCATTATTTCAACTTATCAGTCTTAACTAGGACATATATTGTTACCACTGATTATAACTACCTTTGGGCAAATCAGTGTCTCAACCTTTGTTATTGATTATAATTATCTTTGGGCAAATCAGTACTTTTTAAATCAATGCCTGTAAGAATTTTCTTGATTGGATTAATCTCACCCATGTGTTAATTTCATTCTCCTTGATTTTTTTTAGGGTTTGTCCATTAATCATATGTGTCGGCCACTCCATCGAGGGGGAATCATTATAGGCTTTTCAAATGTTGTTTGGAGCTTTTTCTTCAATCATTATCTTTTTTAAAGCATACAAGATTTTTTCATTCTTTGAGAAGATTTTATTGTTCCTATAGCTTTCAACATCTTCCCAAAAAAGGGAAAAGTATAGACACCTAAAATAGGCCACAACTGGCTTTCAACTGAACTTTAGACTGATTCTTATGAACCATTATAAATTAAGTCTAGGAATCACTAAACATCCCAAATTTATGTATGCATCATTCATCAATGCTCAGAATCACATTGAGGCATCCCTAATTGAGGTATTCTATCATATGCAATAATAACCTCTCACAAATTCATCCTTAATCATCATGTGGCATCACAATAATCAATTTGGCCTATGGACCTATTAAATGAGGCATATGAATAAATATAAAATCTTAAAAGAACTAAATGGCTAATAAAAATTAATTAATAATCTAAACCAAATTAAATGATTAGTTAAATTTTATATGTGAAATTAATGAATAACTAAAAAAGGAAATTCAAAAATATGAAATATCCTAGCCTTTCATGATTACCCTTTGTGAGTTGTCAATCCTTTAGAAAATCTCTTTTTGGAGACCCATAACTATTCATTGAAAATCTTAATTAATTGACAAAAATTAACTATACTAGGGTTAGTCTTGACTCACTTAAGGTAGGTTTGAACTCATTCCATGTTTAAACTCCACCTTGACTCACCTTGGGTTGGGGTTAGATCTATTTACTATAAATACAATGCCTTGCCTATTGAATTTTAAGCTATTTTGGTGCAAAGTTATCATGCACAAATGACTTTAAAGCTTTGAGAAGAGTAGTGTTATAATGCCAAAATTTTGAGCCAAACTACATCAAGCCATATCACAAATAATGGTGCCAAAGAGAGAAGGAGCTACATAAACTCCATTATCAAAGACTCTTTGAGCACAAACCAATCAAGCCACTCAAAAAGGAATTTGGAGCTCTCAAGAAAGGTTAAAAAAAAAATCTTTTGCATTTGTGTTTTTCTTTCATTTATATTTTTTAAACTAAGCTCACCCCTAAGATCTAGGCTTAGAGTGTAAGGTTTAAGTATTTTTATTGAAGTTTTTATTGCTTAAACTAACATGTTACTAACCTCCCTTATTATATTTATATGATAATAAGCTCAACCTTAACTCACCTTGGGTGAGAGTTAATTCTTAAGGCTATAAGTACAAGGCCTTGCCTTTTGAATCATAAACTAGTTTAGTTCAAAATTATTATGCACAAATATCTTCAACAAGCTTGTATATTGTGGAGTTATTTTGCAAGATTTCCTCAATAATACTCATAAAAGTAATGTTATCATACCCAAATATTAATCTAAGCAACATCAAAGTCAAAGTTCTAAGGAGAGAAGGAGCCAAACAACCTCCATTATCAAATACTTCTTGATGCACAAGTTGAGCAAGCCATTCAACAAGCCATTTGGAGCTTCAAGGAAGGTAAAAAACTTGTTTATTTTATGTTTTTGTTGTGATTTCATTTAGTTTATTTTACCTATAGAGGTGTTAGGTTTTTAGTGTGTTGGTGTCATTTGTTTTATGAGACTAACACTAGACTAACCGCCCCTCTATTATAAATTTCTTGTTCACAGTAATCATTTCATGATCAAAGCTGGTACTTTATATAGAAGAAACAACAAAGGCATATATTTGAGGTGCCTAAATAAGGAGGAAGTAGCTGCATTACTTAGATATTTTTTTGGAAAATATGGGATTGGGCATATTTTAGGAAGTACTACCACTCATCAATAACTACAAGGCTATTATTGGCCACATATTTTCAAGGATGCACATTTACATGTGAGGAATTACCACACCTACCAAGTCATTGCACCCTGTAAACTCACCCCATCTATGTCATTGTTTCCAATCATTGAGGCTTGGCCCATTGCTAAATGGGGATTAGACTTCATGGGGGCCATCAATGCCAATTCTTCTATTGGCCATAAGTTCATCCTTATAGCAATGGATTACTATACTTATTGGGTTGAATCCCAACCATTCCAAAATTACACTACAGATGTAGTCATTTAATTCTTTGAGTAACACATTTCTATAAGGTTTGGTTTGCCCACCATGATGGTATGTGATAATATCCCTACTTTATCCTCCCTATAATTCATTGAATGGGCTTATGATCATCAAGTAACTCTTAAATTTTCTTCAAATCACTATATACAAGGTAATGGGTTGGTTGAATCATCAAATAAGAATTTTTTGAATGTATTTAAGAAAATTTTAGGAATAAACCCAAGGTATAGGCATAATATGCTTAAATTTTCTTGATGGTTAGATAAAACTAGGATCAAGTCTTATTTAGGGACCTTCCCCTATTATCTGGTATATGGCCAAGAATCTATCTTTTTGACTAATTTGAACATCCCTACCTTACTATTCACAAAAGAGTACCTAGAAATTAATGATCCAGTAGAGGCCCACCTCTTTAACCTCATGCAGTTAGAATAAAAATGAGATGCAACCTTGTTTCACTTAGATAGACATTAAAAGGTAGTCAAATGTTGGTTTGATAAAAGGGCCAAAGTGAAGGCCATCTGGATCTCAAATTTGATCCTCTTATGGGATAGGGCTCACAAATAAAAGGGACAACATGGAAAATTTGATGTACTATGGCTTGGTCCCTACCAAATATCCAGCATCCTGCGTGAGAATATGTTTCATCTAAGGTATCTTACTAGCAAGGATGTTTTATTGCTTGTTAATGGATCATTCCTCAATAATTAATTCCAAGCTTGAGTGGTTAGGAAGCCCTTGTAAATGACTTCTCTTTTTCTCTCTATTTTTGTTTACTATCCCTTCTTTATTAGCTTCGGTTTGTTGTTATTTCTTTTCTATTTTTCTCCCTCATTGGGTTTGTCCCAACTATTTTCTCCTGATGGTCCCCTTATTAATCAAAGAAATGAAATGAAAGGCTATTATAAAGATAATAGAGATAGCACTCAAAGAACTTAATTGTAATTTTATTCAAAAATATTGTGTGAACTATCATTATCACTTTTTTTATTTCCTTAATTCTAAAGGTTAATGATTTGTAACATAACTTGTGAATTTTAGAATAGTTATTTTCTTTTTTGAATCCATCTAAGCAGTTAAAGAAATATCTAAGAAAAAAAGTAGCATTACTTGAATTCTAGTTTATGTTAAATTGTCATGGGTTTGTTAATTTATTTTTACCCATGGCTTGGTCGCCAACCCATTATGTATGAAATTCAAAATATCCTTTCAAAATAATTGAGCTAAAATGAAAAATCTAAAATTCTCCTCGAAAGGGTGATCTCTACAACCTCCACCATAGGCTTTCTAGCCTGGTTATGAGTGGATGAAGGCATTTGGAAGGAACAATATGTATATCCATTGGGGATATAAATTCCTGGATAGTATCAGAGTAATGTCCACATCACTCCCCCCAAGATAGATTATCAAATCTATTTCCTTCAATAGTTTTGGCCTCATGTAAATCAGAATTACTATGTGTGAATGCAAATGAAATAAATAAATCACTTCACCACACACAAATATTTTTAGCATGATTATAGCTTAGTATTCATTCATTATTATAGACTTTAGTGCCTTTGAATTTAGTTTTGTTCTAAGTAATTTCTTGTATCTAATTTTTTTTTCTCGTGAAATCAAAGATTTTAGATTCTTGAAATACTCAGGAGTATTTCCCAGTAAGAGTCACCATTTGTTGTTACTTGTAAAACAAGCCCCATTTTTAGTCTAAAAGTAGAGACCCTTTTTTTCTTTAAATTCTAGTCATATACCTTTTAGGGGTTCATTTATTTACTTGTTTAAATTAGCCTTCTGAGATGCATGTTTTGCTAGATGCAAAGATTTGAAATTTGGATGTGTTTTATGGTATTATCCAAACCTACAAAATTAAATCTACATTATAAACACTTGGAATGAAAATTCACATCTTGGATTTCTTTGATATTAATATTTGAGTTTGCATAGATTTGATAAGTCTTAGTCTGCTTGTTTGCTTATGTTTTGAAACACATTTTACAACTTCTTTTTAAACTATTTCACCTTAGGTTTACGAAAATTATCTAACTATTTTAGAGTTTTATCACTCATTTTCCTTAGTAATTTGATCCATTTAAATTCTCATTCTAATCTGAATGACTAACCATTCATGCAGTTTCATTATTTTTAGTCACTTCTCATAAAAATGGATGAAATTGGCTTTTAGATCAAGTGAAATTGCTAAGCCTGTATATTTCATTTTATACTTGGTCATTTTAATTTTAATCTTCTTAACCATTTATTTCCAAATAGTTAGCTATTTATTTTCAAATAGTTAGACATTTATTTTCAAATATTTAAGTGTTTCTTTTTTTAAATCAAATTCATTGATTATGCATATTCCTATTGTGCATGTAGGTACTCAAGGGAAGTGGTCAAAAACTTTGTGCGAGCTAGAAAAGATAAAAGTTCTAATTAAAAGTCATGAAGGCAGCCCAAGACTTGTCTAAAAGACTTTTAGCACTTGGTTAATTTTAAAAAAATTCCCAAATCCATCTAGCACCTTTCCACTTTGTCAAAAGACTTAGTCAATTTTGTAAATGTTGTCCAACACCATGTGTCACTTTTCTACTCAATGGGCTTAACCATTTCTCTTTGAAAGTTTCTCGATGCCATGTGTTTATATCCTGATGGTCCCAGGCTTATTCAATGGTATTTTAAGAATTAGTCAATTTTCTTTAAGGTTTCCCAATGAGGTAATGACATCAACAATTCTCCAGGCTAGTGAGTTAGTGGGATGATGCCATGTGGCATAATCTTGTTGTCACCAAATCTCGCACCCTAGAAGAAGTTGTTCAAGATTATTCCAAATTTAGGCAACATGGGAACACTTTTAGGTATGTAGGTGTACATATAATGGAAGTGACCCTCTAGATTTAAGGGCTAGCTCCCTGAATGTATCTTGGAATGTTCACACCTACTTAACCAACTATTTATGGGGAAGAGTTAGAAGTTACATGAAATAAACCTAATCTAAGGGGGTGATACACCAAGATGTCTTCCATATGAGAATCATACTTTCCTACACTAAGAAATAAGGCACAAAAACTAACTTTCAAGTCTTATGGATTCCAACATCAGTATTTCAATATGGAGGTGAGATGCACGAGATGTATCCAAGGTAAGTGAACCATAGGCTAGTTTCAGACACTAAGGCTCATTATACACTTAAAACATATGCTTATACACTTTGAAACACTTCATATGACCTATTATAATATTAACTCTTGCACAAACATGAAAGGATAAGGGAAGAAAGGATAGAGAATTATCACTTTACATCACCATATATCACTTTCACACTTAGACAATTATTCAGGAACTCAAAATCAGATTTGCATTAATGTTCAAAGGCAAAATATGACATCATTCTAGCAAGGATCTGCCATACATGGAGTGGAATTATTTACAAAGGCCAAATTGGTAGCTACTTATATCATTTGAGAGAGAAGTGGGAAAATATAAGTCCAAAGGGGAATCAAATGAGTTTAACTTCATTTGAACCATAGTTACAATTACTTCTATAATTATGCTCATTCAAGATTCTTGATTGGTCCAAGTCATTTTAGTCCATTGCACATTTACCTTATTCCCTCATTGATACTCCCTAATGGTTACAACAATTAGATCCAGCATCAATGTAATTATAACAATCAGATCCATCTGTTAGAATTTTATCTTATTGTTAATTATTCTTAACTAGTTTGTCATGGCATGAAAAAGTGAAGAGAAGGGTCCCTTTCATTGAACCAATCTTGGATATGAAACCATTAGGGTCTAGGTGTATTCTTTCATGGCATCTTTTGAAATTATATCTCTTGTTCAAACTAGATCATGATCAAACTCATCCCCATGTTCATAGGTCCACTATAGATGGAAAACCAATCTCAGACTATTAGTTTTCCTATAGTTGTCATATGATGCAAACCTATAGACTGTATAGCCCCATTATTGATCTAAATAGGTCCAAATAGACCCATTATGTCTTTGCAAGGACTAAGAATTCACCATATGCATGGATCCTCTTTAATAATGGTAAACATAGTCATAAAAATAACCCAACATGATACAAAATTTCAAACTAGAGGTCTATATTAAGATTTAATAGCAGTCCTCTTATGTCCTTTAACTTGATTGCATCAATGTGTCTTTTTCATGGCATTCAATTGAGCTTCAATGGTAGCATGTGCACTTTGAAAATCATGCCTTGGTTCGACCTTGGTCATGTATTCAATATTTAGGAAGTCACTTAGCTTCTTGACCTTTAATTTCATTGGTCATTGATATCTTACTTAACCTATTGACATTTTGAAACATTTGTGCACCATTGATCTTGATCAATATGATTGAGTGAGAGCCATCGATCTTTCCCTTGATTTGTCAACTCTATCTAAGCTAGTGCCACTTAGGAGTCCCTTGTTTGCACTCAAGATACATTATCAATCTATTAATTTATATACTTATGCCATGTGGTAACCTCTCAACCTCCTTAACCTTTTGTCTCATCTCGCACCATCGGATCAAAATGTATGAAGTAGCATGAGATTTTGATCTCATTCGGCCCACTTTCCTATTAGTGATCACGCACAATTAGATCATTTATATGAACACATGCTATCATTAATCAATATTGGACCCACCTTCTTGTTAATGAATGTACACTATTAGATCTTTGTTTGATTGATCCACACTATCATATCTTATCCAAATTTTAGATCTTTAAAGGGCTTTAACCCAAGGACCTTTTGACTAGTTTAACCCAAGCATGAACCATTAGATCTTATGTGTCAGTATGTGATCTCATGTAGACCATTATATCTTGATCAAATTTAAACCCTTTATTTAATTTTGAAACCAAATGATTAATTTATGGATCTCAAACTTGACACTCACCTAGACGTCTTATATTGCAAGTCTAACTTTGAACACTCATGACTTGAGTTAAAAAGCTCACACAGACTTGAAAATTTTAAGATATGATCTAGGCATGAAGAACTCTATATAATTTTAATCATTTATCTCATGAGGTTTCCTTATGTGTATTTATAAAATGCATAAACATGTTATCTATTGTGTTTTCATGTGATGTATAGGATGGTCTAGCCCCTTAGACTTGATAGTTGAACTTTGAAGGCTTAGATCTCAAGACAGAAGACTCATTAAGATATGAAACATTTAGATAATGGTCTTAGAAATAAGTACATTTATTATGCATGGTTTGATGGTCACATGAGTATTTATAATCATATTTATAAATTTCATAAGCAACCTATCCAGTCTAGTTCTTCATGACATCCTGATGATGGTCTGGATTCACAAAGCTCGTTCCTAAAATTTTGTATCTTTGAATGATCTTCTAAGGCCTATGTGTAATTTTTCCTAATCTTAAATTTCATTGATCACAATGAAGACATATTTTTATCCTTTAAAACCTACCACTTGCATATATGACCCTAAAATGACCCCTAAGAAGCCAAAAGACACAAGGACTAAGCTAGATAATGACCAAAGCTAGAATGGCATATGAAATGATAGAAAATGAACTACAAAACACCCTATAATAGTATAAAAATCCCTTATACAATATTTTAACTATAAGGGGTTGACCCATTTTATCTTGTGGTAAAAATTGTCAACATTCTTGGTGATTTCCTAAGGGTGGTATGCTTGTTATGCCATGACCACTTGCCTAATCCTATCCATTGAGATATGGAATCACATGTACAGTAGATTTAACACATAAATTACCTTTCAAAACATATAAAACATAAAGAAAAACAAATAATAATAAGCACACAAAACAAGAAACCTAAGAAAAACACACATGTTTCATAAGCACTTAGGGAACACAACACACACAACTAAAAAAGTTAACTCAAGCACTAACTAAATTGAGATGAAAACTTCCTCAAAGATTAAAGGGTATGCTCGAAACCTTTCTTGATTTATGACATTATGGGTTTATTGAGACATGTAGCCTTTTTATCCTTGGCATTGATTCCTCCATATTTTTCATGGTGTTTGCCAACTTCATTGGCATTATGTTCAATGAGAACCAAGCAGCTCTAGAAAGGTTAGCTATGGAACTAAACTCTTATTGTATCCTAACAGCTCCAAATTTCTCATACGGTTCCTCATCTATGACCTATAATAGTGGTTGAACAAGCCTTTCCTTTTTGGTTTCCATAGTGTCCTCAATAAGATTGGGTTTCTATTCAGTTTCAATTTATTCAAGCTCGTCAAGGAGATCTAAATAGTCCACCCAATCTTGTTCATTATCCTCCATGGAAAAATCTTTCTCCACCTTCTCAAGTACATGACCCTCAATTTGGAAAATATATTAAATTTCTTGAAAGAGCTTTATTTTTAGCTACCAATCATCTTTTTACTCTATGGAAAACTCTTCCTCCACCTTCTCATGTACTTGGCTCTTAATGTGCAAAGTTGAATATATGATAGTCTTCTCAACCTTACTCTGTTCCTTGACAAATTATACTTGATGTTTGGAAGCATCAATCTCTTCTTCTTTATGATCCAATACCTTTAGATATGGCTCAGTATTAGGTGGGTCTCTTGACTATTCTTGAGGTGCAATAACTTTTATCTTGCCCTCACTTTCCATATCTATAATCTCTTGGACACTAGCATCATAAGACTACTTTATAATAGCATATTTTTTATCAATAGAATGACCTTCATCTTTATCCTTTATGGAATACTTATCAACCTAATCCTTAGTATTATTAGCAGCCTTATCATTAGACATAGAATGTCTTGGAGAAAAAATAGACTTACATAACATGTCAAACTCTTTTCATATGGTATTGGGTTTTTGCCATAGTTCCTCTTCATTCACAACATGAGACCTTTCTCCATGATTATTGATAAATCATCAACATGATTGTTAGATTAATTATCCAAATCAAATGTAGACTTTTTTGGAGGAGTAACCTTACCAAGTTTATCAAACTCATGACATATTAAATTAGAGTTTTGCCACGAGTCATTTTCATTCACCTCATGAGTGTCATCTTCAAGAGCTATTTCATATATCTTGGTCTCATGAGACTCTCTTAGGACTAAAAATTCTTGAAGACTGACTTGACCTTCTTCTTTGATAGTAAACTCCACTTCATGCTTGAGATATTCATCCATAACTTTTTTATTAGACATGGAGTCTTCTTTAAATGCCTCTCTCTTCAAGTCTTGGACACATTCCTCATGGACAGCTGCAATATGATCTTCAATATGTTCTTCTTTATTCAATAAGGTAGGATTTCCCATTTTTTCACCAAGGAGATTCCCTATGGTGATTCCCTCCTTATGGTCACTCATGACATCCTCTTGGTCAACCATAACTTGGATTTTCTCCTCTTTACTTGCTTCTCTCAAAATGGGTTCCTCTTTAAGAAGGGGTGAGGTGGAAGTTCGATAGATAGGATCATGTGAAAGAGATGGAATTTGAGGTGAAGGAGAAGTCTTATGAGTGTATTTAAGAAAGATAAAAGCACTAGTAAGCTCATGGGGAAGTGATTTTTTAGGCTGACTAGAAGGAAAAATACCTACATAAGCAAGAGTTGTATCTTACCAATAACTTTCTTAGAATTTTTAAACAATAGCATGTTCATTTTTTATCTCTTTATCCTTCCACATACTCAGCCTATCTATTGAGTATTGAAGGCACTTCTTTGCCAAGTCCATTTATTCTTTGATCTCTCATTGAGTTCCTTCTATCTCTTCAAAAATTTCCAACATCCACATACAACTTTGGGTACAATAACTTTGTCCTTTTAACCAATCTATCAGATGATTAAGAAGCACATCAAACTCATTATCCCATGTTCCCATATTGTCTTCACTATTTATCAACTCTAGGATGGATGCCAAGAAGGATTGGACATGAGGTGGGGCTGATGGAGGAGGAGGAGAGTAATAATGGGGATCAAGACCAACCTCAGCTTGTTGCATTCTAGCTTGCAAGAATCCACTTCTTGCCTTGTAATATCTTTGTGTAAAATCCATGGAATCATTTGATTCTTCATGGTAGGACTCATAATATTACTCTTGAGGTTCATAAGCACCATAGTATGGTTGATAGGGATCATATTGGAGCTAATAGGGAGGCATTTATTGATAGGTATCTTGGTAGCCTTCCTCATAAGGTTATCCAATAACATGGTGTTTATATGTAGGGGGGAAGGAGGATTATAGGGCTGCCATGGCTCATAGGTTTGATAACCATTTTGATAGGACTGTTATGGAGTAGAATGTGGTTCATAACAAGGCTGATAAGGAGGTCCATGATAGGAGTACTTATTATATCTATTCATATCAACCTCATGTACCAAATGAGATGGGATGCAAAAACTAATCAAAATTTCAATTAAAGGTACCTGGACTACATACAACCAAAAGTTATCATTTGGAGTCACCATTGGTTCTAGGTTACTTGCTTCCAAAATTTGATAGAGGAAAGGCACATCAACAATATTTTAGCTCTCTTGGACCTGGTCCCACTGGGTGTGCCAAAATTATTATCACCAAATCTTGCACCCTAGAAGAATTTTTTCAAGCATCTTCCAGATTTGGGTAACATGGGAACACTTTCAGGTATTTGGGTGTACCTATAATGGAAGTAAGCCTATAGATTTAAGGGTTAGTGCCCTAAATGTATCTTGGAATGTTCACACCTACTTAACTAGATATTTATGGGGAAAAGAGTTATAAGTTACATGAAATAAAGCTAATCTAAGGGGTGATACACTAAGATGTCTTCCATGTGACCATCATACTTTCTTGCACTAAGAAACAAGGCACACAAACTAACTTCTAAGTCCTATGGATTCTAACATCAGTATTTCAATATGGAGGTGAGATGCATGAGAGATATCCAATGTAAGTGAATTTCAAGCTAGTTGTAGACACTAAGGCTCATTGTACACTTAAAAGATAGGCTCATACACTTGAAAACACTTCATATGACCTATTAAAATAGGAACTCTTGCACAAACATGAAAAGATAAGGGAAGAAAGGATAGATAATTATCACTTTTCATCATCATACATTGTTTGCACACTTAGACAATTGTTTTATAACTCAAAATTAGATTTGCATTAATGTTCAAAATTAAAATATGACATCATTCTAGTAGGGCTTCACCATACATGGAGTGGAATTATTTACAAATATCAAAATAGTAGTTTCTTATAGCATTTGAGAGAGAAGTGGGAAAAGAGAAGTCCAAAGGGGAATCAAATGAGTCCAACTTCATTTGAACCATAGTTACAACTGCTTCTACAATTATGCTCATTCAAGATTCTTGATTGGTCATGGTCACTTTAGTCCATTGTACTATTACCTTATTCTCTTAGTGATGCTCCTTGATGGTTGAAATGGTGGGATCAAGTTGTTTTGAGATAAGTTCTAGCATCAATGTAGTTACAACAATCGGATCCATATGTTAGAATTTTGTCTTATTGTTAACTATACCTAACTTGTTTATTGTGGCATGAAAAAGTGGAGAGAAGCATCCCTTTCATGTAGTTAGCCCTGGAGTTGAAACCATTTGGGTCTACATGTATGCCTTCATGTAATCCTTTAAAATGATAGCTCTTGTTCAAACTAGACCATGCTCAAACTCATCCCCATGTTCATAAGTCCATTATAGATAGAAAACCAATCTCAGGCTATTAGTTTTCCTATAGTTGTCATATGATGAAAACCTATAGACTATATAACCCCTTTTTTATCCAAATAGGTCCAAATACACCTATTATGTCTTTACAACGACTGAGAATTCACCATATGCACATATCCTCTTTAAGAATGGTGAACATAGTCATAGAAATAACCCTACATGATACAAAATGTCAAACTAGAGGTCCATATTAAGCTTTAATGATGGTCCCTTTATGTCCTTTAACATGACTGCATCAATGTGTCTTTTTCATGTCATTCGATCAAGATTTAATGGTGGCATGTGCCCTTTGAAAATCTTACCCTAGTTTGACCTTGGTCATGTATTTGATGTCTAGGAAGTCCCTTAGCTTCTCAACCTTTAATCTCATTGGTTTTCAATATCTAACTCAACCTATTGACATTTTGACCCATCCACACACCATTTATTAGTATGATTGAGCGAGAGTCATTGATCCTATCCTTGACTTGTCAACTCTATCCAAACTAGTGCCACTTGATAGTCTTATGTTTTCACTCAAGATATATTGTCAATTTATTTATTTATAGGCTTATGTCAGGTGGTGACCTCTCAAGATCCTTGACCTTTTGACTCATCTTGCATTGTCAGATCAAGATGTATGAAGCAGCATGAGCCTTTGATCTCATTGGGCCCACGTTCTTATCAGTGATCGCACACCATTGGATCATTTATATGAATGATCATTGATAATTGATCAATATTTGACCCACCTTCTTATCAATTAATGTGTACTATTATATCTCTATTTAATTGATCTACACTATTTGATCTTGTCCAACTTGTAGCTCTCTAAAGGGATTTAATCCCGGGACCTTTTGACTAGTTTGACCCAAGTGCAAACCATTAGATCTTATGTGTTAGTATTCAAGCTCATGTGGATTGTTAGATCTTGATCAAATTTAAACCCTTTAAGGTATTTTGAACCCAAATAGTTACTTTATGGAGCTCAAACTTGACACTCATGTGGACATCTTATGTTACAGGCCTAACTTTGAATGCTCATAACTTGAGCTAAGAAACTCATGCAGATTTGAAACTTTCAAGATATGATCTAGGCATGAAGAGCTCCATGGTGATATAATCCTTTGACTTATAAATCTTCTTTAGGTGCATTTATAAAATACACAAACACACAGTCTAGTGTGTTTACATGTGATGTACAGGATGGCCTAGCCCCTTAGACTTGTTAGCTAAATTTTGAAGGTTTAGATCTCAAGATATAAGACTCATCAAAATATGAAACTTACAAATAATGGTCTTGGAACTAATTACATTGATCATGCATGATCTTATGGTCATATGAGGCTTTCTAAGCATATTTATAAATTTCACAAGCAAGCTATCCAGTCTAGTTCTTTATGATGTTCTGATGATAGTCTAGCTTCACAAATCTCTTAAACTTTTGAAGATTTGAATGATCTTCTAAGGCCTATGTGGACTCATCCCTAATCTTGAATTTCATTGATCACCATGAATAATTATTTGGATCCTTTAAAACCTGACACTTGAATATATGTCCCTAAAATGACCCCTAAGACACCAAAAGACATAAGGACTAAGCTAGATAATGACCAAAGCTAGAATGGCTTATGAAATGACATCAAATAAACTAAAACATACCCTATGACATTATAAAAATCCCTTATACAATATTTTAACTATATGGGGTTGACCCATTTTCGCTTGTGGTAAAAATGATGAACACTGCTATCACAAATATGTTTGTACTAATGTAATGTCTCCAGGATAGCAGGTCAGCAAGATGATACCATGTGGCATCATTTTACTACTCTAATATCTCAAGGTGGTCTATGCAACTATGAAGCTCAACTAAATGAAATAGCATTATGTGGCTTGGTGGTCAAAGTTCTTAAGATCTAGAGCTAAATGCTTACCCTGTTATTAGAGTTATAATTCCCCTAAACCCGACATAGATGTTAGATCCTAAGAAAAAATGACCTACTAGACCTTGATGCATGGTGATTATTAAAGCCAAAGACATAAAAATATTGTGAGAGCAAGAAAAGGCCACATAGCCACAAAAATGATAAAACTAAATGGAAAAGCTAAATCCCACTAGCGTAGATGGGTCACCAAGTGTCAAAGTGGGACCCATAGAAGTAAATAGTAATGTAGTGAAGAAATAGGAAGGAGAAGCCAATGTTGTAGCCAATTAAAATAAAAGACATGCTAGTTATGTATCTAACAAAGTGATCACTCGAATTTGATAGCCCATCTAACCATCAAAATCATCAAGAGGTTGAGAATAGACTGCACATCTAATTTGATTTGTAAAATCAAATCATAGTCTAATTGAATCATGAATGACAATGGAATCATTAGCATGGCTTGTGCATCAGGATTAAACATGAAGCAGAAATGATAGAATATAGTCATTAAAGAGGCATGGCTCTAAGTACACAAGATGTGGTGGATGACTAGCTCAATTGCATTTTCTTATAGGCATTCACTCTTGATTTGGTCCAACATGGTCCTTGATATTTTCATGATGTATTAGAGTGTGATTCACCCCCAATGGACCTCAAGTAGGTATTCCATGTTGATTATTGTTTCAACTACCCCATGAGTGGGAAAATTCTAATTTGTACTTCATTTTGAATTCCTCAGGCCTATGTGCCTATTTAAGATCAGTTCTTGTGCCATAAAAAAGGGACTAGCTCTTCGTGGATTGTGAAAGGAGACATATAACTATACCTTTTACTGCTTTTTAGGATAATCTCTTCCATTTTCATGTTTTAGCCTTGTTGTTTTATATTTGTTTTCTGATTCTTTGATAAACTATAGAAATTCCAAGATATTGTTAATCAACAAGAAAAACCTTGATGATTGGAAGAATGTTAAGTCTATGTGGTCATTATCTATGCATTTTTTATGGTGGTAATGTCCTTCTTTATTATAGCCTCTCTCCCCTCCAAACTCTAGCACCATCTTTAGTTGGATGTGTGCTAAGTATATATCAACTAAAGATTGGTTTTATGGGATTCACTTAGTCAAATAACTCTAAGTTCATTTGTGTTTATAGTAGGCATTTTATCTATTTACCTCTGATCTTTTACTCTTCCTTTTATGATCAAGTTAATCTAGGAACATAAAACTCTAAATTTAACTATTTATCTTGATTGCTTTTATATATGTATCAAATTTTATCATCATTATTGCATTGTTACATTCTTATACATGATAAATTAATGAGGGAAGTTAGCTTGTGTAAAGAAGTAAATCTTTGAATCCTTATTTTTGTTAGAGGCTAGACCTTGCTAACTTATTCCAAGGGAAGTGCATGGCCTATTTTTTAATCCCTTAGTTAGAGTTAATCATGCCTTAGATCATTAAAATGGGATCCTTATATGGAACAATTCATATCAACCAATTAAGTGAAGACCGGTATACCAAGCACTGGTACATTTAGACCTTGGGGAGGTATATTATTTGTGAGATCTCCTTCCTTTTAGGAGAGGCTAGGGATTAACAACCCCTACCTTAATTTTTGGCTATGTCAAAACACACATCAACACTTTCCTTTTTAGATTATATCATTTTTTCATCAGCATTATTTTCTTTATTTATCCCAAGTTATCTCAAGTTTATCTTTGTTGTCTTACACTCTTCATCATACCACATATTTGTTGGAAAGATATTTTTATTTCCATTTTTAGGCCTAAATATATTGCACATGCTTAGTGTTTTGTGTATTATTGGCATCTACATATTAATGTTTATTGGGAAACTATATGTAGATTATATGATATTCTCTACTTTTTGAAATCATTTTTCAAGGGTCACTTTAAAGAGTTCTCAATCTCATGAGTCATGAATATTTTACCCTAAAGATGTGCCTTATTTTTATTATGGTGGTCATTTTCTCCTTGTTGATTATTTATATGCATGTCTATCTTTACATATATTAGATTATGATATGATTTCAACTCTGTAAGGAAATCCCCAACTTCAAACTCCAATTTTAAGATAAAGCTTTATAAAAAAGTAACATAATGCACTTCACTTTGACCATTATATGTTTTACAAGTGATGTCACTTGAATTTTATTATGTTCTTATGCAACTTCATATAACCATGTCATAGAGAATACATATTTCCAATAGTAATGCTCTATAATATGTAACACCCCCACCTCCATCTTGTAAGGCCCTTTCCCAACACCTCTCTTATTTTTCCTCCAACCATAATGGATTAATTTTCACCTCACCTTCATTTATCAAATTAAGGAATTGGTTGTCTATTGTCCTAACATTGAATTCCCCTATTAGTATGACCTCCCACAAGGTGATAAATATTGAAATTTCACTTTTTAATGACACATATGGCTCTTTCCAATCTAAGCTCTTTTTATCATATGTTTATGAACCTCTGAGTGCAAAGTATTAGATATTGATTCTTAATTATTAAATAATTTTTTGTTGTCTTCAACCATATGTATTGATTTTTTGGGTCCTTTTTCTCCACTTACATAATAATTTCCCTCATTTCTCTAATTATTCCTCCATTTCCTTTGCCAATTTTAGTCCTTTCACTCTAAACTAATATTCCCCTATACCTTTTAAACTTTGGGACTTTCAATCATCATGTTCATGAGTTTTGATAAGAATGATAATGTATTTTCCATCTGATATGGGCCCCAACCCATGACCTCTCCTCTGAGGGTAACCTATATATTTCTAACTTACCATGGTCAAATGTTCTTTGAGGCCCAAAATCCCTATTTATTGTGTGTCATTTGGTGGCTAATTTAAGGTTTCCATTTTATAACCATGCCCATTTTCATGCACTTCTTGTTATCTTCACTTTCTCCCATTCTTCCCTTCTCTCTTCTTATTGTACTAGGGTTAGGTTTTTATCTAATTAAAATTATGTGCCCCTAAGAAATTTTTGTTATTTAGTATCACATTAATTTATTCTACACTTTTCATGATAATTCTTAAATGTTTATCCTTTATTCCTATTGTCACTTTTTCAATCATGTTGTCTATTGGATATGCCCTATCCATTGTAACTTGTCTTCAATGAAGCATCTTGACATAGTATTCTCATCCTTACCATACTCCTTTATCCCTCTAATAATAATGTTTTTAGCCTTGTTATTTTTATCCATTTCTATCTTATTTTTAACCTAATGTGTTTCTCTATGAGTTTTCTTTACTTGTCTAAAGGTCCTCTTACTGCTTTTTCCCAAGACTTGGCCTCATCAATCTAGCCTCTCAAGTTATTTTCCTTTACTTCTATGTTTGTTATTATGGATTGAATATATTTTTTTTTTGGTCTTCCTTAGACCACTCTTGGCCCATTCCCTATATTATTTCCAATTGGTCTAGAGCTTGTTTCAACATGAACAACTCTTCTTGCCCTTTTTCCATGATGTTTTGTAAGTTTTTTATTTGGTCTTTGAGTCACTTATTTTGTATTACTAATTTCCAAATGTATTATATGATATATTCAATATTATTGTCCTCATATTATTACTTTACTTGTATAACTTCAAACTTCCTTTTCATGTTTATCTGTTCATTGACATACTATTTTGGTGACCACACTAATGTTGTTGATGTGGGGCTATATAGCTATGTGCTTCCATGCCTCACTTCATCCCCTTTTACTTTGTTTTCCACATATATGTTTTACCATAATTTTGAAATAAGTGAGATTAATCTAATTAAGATATAAATTATAAATGTAATTTGGATCAATAGATATATGGCATTCAAGCATACATCTAAATGTAAAATATTGATATTGATTCTTCTAACTTGAAAAGGGCATATGCTAAATATAAAAAGTACCAAAGATATCAAAATACTTAGCTTTTCTAGTTAAATTTTTAACTATGACTATATTCTAGAAGTGAAAATTAGGGATAAGCATGCATGTGGTTTTTTTTAATTCTAAAACTGATTCATTGTGTGCTCTAAGATAGTTCTATTGATTTATGTTAGTATCACATGTTGATATTGACCTACTAGTAAATACTGACATGTTGATCAATATTGACCTCCATAAAATTATGTCACAATTAATTTATGGTCACCTATGACTATTTTTTCTTACTTTGTATTTGTGATCCTAAACCCTGTTGACACATAAGAATCCATAAATCAACCTCCTTTGCCTTGAAACCCTGGATGTGCTTGTGAGGGATAGAAACTAGTAAAAATAAGGGAAAGTGTAATGGGTTAACATAACCCAAATCACCCCATGTTTGATGATTGATTGTTTCCTACATATGGAATATTCTAAATAGGGAAATCAATCCACACGTAGTTCTCTAGGCCTACTATGGTTGTGAAATTTTACCCATTATTTGTATGTAGCTAATGATTAATCTTGATACTTAAGAATTCTTAATTTGATATGGTTTCTAAATGCTTTATACTTGGCTTATGACTAGTCCTAGTGATAAGTATGTAAATTAGGAAGAATTAGGCATATTTGCTTAGTGTGTAATAGTGTATAAATGTATGTCAAATAAGTTCCAAATACCCTTTGAATGAGACCTTGGTTTGTTTATATATGGATCCAATTGAATAATTATTCATACCACTAATAAGATAGGATTATGATCCTACCCTAAGAATGGGTTTTATTTTATAAAACAATCATTGTTGGGAGTGGATCAATTCTGACCATGTTGGTTAGCATCATTTAATGATACTTACCAGTCTAGCATAACTAACCTATATATAGGTAGACTGATCTAAGAGTCTAGATATGTATGTGAAAGATATTTAATAAGTTTAAAATAGATAGTGAAGCTCATGTAGGTGTATATCAACAAAATGAAAAGGTTGGTTCATAATAAAGCAAGTAAGTGTGATAGGATAGAAAATAATAACCATGTTTGAGTGGTTAAGTCATGCATGATAAATGTGTGTTAATATTGATATTATCAAGTACCAAATACCATATTTTATTATTGACAAATGCCCCCATTTTATTCACATTGGGTTCACCAATATTTTTTTATCCTATTTTGGATTAATGGGTGAGATTAATCTAATTAAGATAAAACTTTGAAATGTAATTCAAATCAATAGATATAGCATTCAAGCATACATATAAATTTAAAATAATAAATTGACTCCTTTGATTTGCTAAGAGCATATTCTAAATATAAAAATTACTAAATAGATCATGATACTTAGCTTTTCTAGATGATTGTCTAATTGTGACTGTATTCTAGAAGTAAAAATCATGGATAAGGGGGATTGTGGTTCATTCAGTTTTGGGACCAATTTATTGTCTATAATGGGTGGTTCTATAGGTTTTGGTCAATATTGTTGGTTGATATTGAATTATGTGGAATTAATACATAAGGATTGTGCAATAACCTACAACTATATTTTGCTTGCTCTATATTTTATTTCCTAAAAAATAATGAGTTATGCATGTCTAGAAATCAACCTCCTTTATCTTGAAACCTTAGGTATTCTTATGAGGGATAGAACCCTATAAAAATGGGGGAAGGTGTAATGGGTTGAGTTTACCCTAATCACCCTCATCTAATGATTAATCCATGCCTACATATCCAATATTATAAGGAGGGAAATAAATCTATTTATAGTTCTCCTACCTAGTGTGATTGTGTAATTATGTTCCTTCACTATGTGTTTACAGCTAATGATTAGTTTTGATACTTGACAATGCTTTCTTAGATCAAATTTTGGTATACTTATGATTTTTATTATGATTATTCCTAGTGATAGGTTTGAAAATCAAGAGTAATAGGGCATATTTGTTCAGTGTACCATAATGTATAGATGTATAATAGATAAGTGTCAAGTCCCTTTTGACTGAGACCTTGACTTGTTTATATATAAATCCACTTGAGTAATATCTCACACCACTAACATGCTAGGTTAATGGGTTGACCCTAAGGATGGGTTTGATTTTATAAAAGAGTCATTATTGGGGGAAAGTTGGTATTGACTAGATTAGTTTAGTATTGACTGATAATATTTACCATACCTATGAGAATCAACCTATGTATAGGTAGACTAAACTAAGAGTTTAGAGATGTTTATGCAAGATATTGACTAGGTTTAAAATAGAGAGTGATAGTCATGTAGGTGTATATTATCATAAAGGAAGGGTTGACTCATAATATAGCATGAAAGTGTGAGAGGATGGAAAATTAAGACCTTGTGTGAGTTCTCAAGTCTTGTGTGGTAAATGTGTATCAAGATTATCATTAACAAGTACCAAAGACCAAATTTTAGTATCTACAGTATGTCTCATTCTCATTTTTTTTAATATAATAATTTCACATACTTCATTCTTTTCCATTCTTCTTATCCTATAAAATAAACCCATGTTCTTTGTATGCATTGTCACTCTCATGTTGTATAGGGTGATTGAATTTAAGGTGTTATTTCATTACCTACTTTGGATCTGATCCTTATAGAATCACTTTATTCAATATTTACTCTCCCTTTTCTTATCCTTTTTCCTTATACCATAAACATTTTCTACTTTTTAACAATCATTTTTGGGGTGTTGTGGGTTATCCTCAGTAAAATAACTATGATTTTTTAAATCTTATTTTGCTTTAGTTTCCTTGTTTACATTGATCGAGTATGTTTTTACCTTAAAATATATTTATATTTATTTTGATTTGCATTTATGTATATCAATATTTCTCCTATGTTTGATATACTACTTTATGGATATCCTAACATATGTGGGTGTATGTATGATCCCAATACACTTATCATTGTGCCTATGTAAGGGTTATGATTAAGGTAACTAGTTGAGTACCCTATATGATGATGAATTATGTAATCCAATAGGATTAGCATACCCCCATGAGACATAATTCACATCAATAGACCCTATTTGTGTTTTTCCATTTAATATTTCTTTATTTCACCACTATCAATGATAATTTGTTCCTCAAACTATAATGTCTACATCTTTTTAATTTTATAGTATTTTTATTTGTGGGCCCTTTTATTTTTTCCTTGATCTATTATCTTTAGAGTGTCATTTTCACATGGAATGTTCTTAAACACCTAGGTTTGTGTTATCCCTATTCCCTTCATTTTGTTCCTTCATCACTTCTTCATAGGTTTTTTGTGGTGTGATTTGTCTTATACTTGAAAAAATATTGTTATATTTTTAAAAGATGTTTCTGTGTATACAAAACTTGAAAAATTTACTCTTATATGGTGTTTTATGTTAGATTTACATTTTTTTTCTCTTGTTGAGCCTATTTATATATAGCCATTATGAGATTTTTAAGACCTACTTGCATTAAATTCAATAATAACACCATCCTTTTGATGGGTTAGGTATATTTAAATGGCCTTCAACCAACTAGTCATAACTATTATTCCAAATAGTGAGGAGAATGGTTTTTAAATAAGACAAAATGATTATCTTGATAATATATGATGAGGTAATGATTTTATAACCCTCCTTAGTTTATTAATGCCATTTTAAATGTTGATGCTATTGAACAAGTTTTTAGATGGTTGAAAATAACTATCTCATTGTTTATTATGTTAGTTTCATCCCCTCTAAGGACTCATTCTAAATTGGATTAAACACAATTGAGAATCCAATGGGACCTAGGTGAGAAGGATTCACAACCTCACCAATAGATTTTTTCATTCTCCTTTAAGGAACTATCACATGTGTAATATTTTCTTGCCAAGTCTAGTTGTTGGTTTATGTGTAGTACATTTATCATTTTTGTGCATTAGACTTGGGAGTTCAAAGTATCTAATCACACCTCCATCAAAGTCCCTATTTGGGTTGAACTACTTGGACTCTTGGTCCCTTTTTGGTCCTTCATGGCTCAAATATTCCAACGCATTTGGTGTGTGATTTGTAAAGATCATTTTTACTTAGCACAACCAATCAAATGTATTTGTGTCAAGGTTGACCTAATAAAAAACTTGAAAGAGTCTATTGATATAAATATAGGGACTAAACCCTTTACATATAAATTTATCTATGTCAACCTTTTAAACACATGTTTTTTATACCAATCCCATAACCATATAATTGTTAATTTTCACTTTATGTCCTACTTAGGCTCAAACCCATCTACAAGAAAGGAAATTATGACATAAAATAAGGATAATTAGACTATTGTTTCTAATCAAAAATGGCCATAATGATTAAAAAACCTAAAGAGACTAATATATTATCTAAGACAAACCCCAATAAAGTGTGAAAAGGGTCGAGAATGTTCTCCCTCCTTTGAACCCTATCCCTAAAATTTGAGCTCTATTGGTTATCTCATAGAGTGATGTTTCTCAAGAGAATTATATGAAATTATTTATTTTGAGTGTTGTGACCTCATTAGTAAGTGTTTTAATTTCTAGGTGCTCATGTATTTTCCTTACAATAATAGTGATCTACCTTGGGGAGATAATGGGTATAAGTTTTACTCCATTTCACTCGAGGATTATCTTTTACTAAACCAACAACCTCTCTTAAGCAATCAATTTGAAACTATGGTTTTTGAAAAAGGGTTTGAGGATGACATTGAGGAATATTCATGAATATTATCTCATGGAATATTCATGGTCTCATGGAGTTCTCACAAAAATTCACTATATAGTTTACTTGTCAATGACTTAGCACTTTATATTTTTTGTGTTTTATGGAAGTTAAAATTACAATCTTTCTTTTACAGAATTATCTAAAATGTATTTATTCAAATGCCATGAAATACTCTACCTCACATGAGTATGGTTATGGTGGATCCATTAATTCTAGTTTCCTTAAAATTTCATCCTTTAATTGTTACATTGGGAGAAACCCCATCACATTGGATAATATGGTTCACCTTTGACATTGATAGTCATTTTTTGGGTCTCATAAATGTCTATGCAACTAATGATGGACCAAAAAGAGAAGCATTATGGCCATGGTTAGTTGATAATTTTCCTTTATCCAACTAGATTATTTGCATCAAAAATAATATGATTTAAACCCTAGAGAATAAATAGGGTGTGATACCAACGCATTTATATATGGGATAACATGCACCTTATTTTAATTTTAAAACTATTGGGGGTGGTCAGACCCTTCCTTTCATTAGTGATCACTAAGCATCAAACCTTGGTTTATTTGGTCTAATTTTTAGGTAGGCTATGATCATGTTCTTAAAATAC
Organism: Torreya grandis; assembly: GCA_037957365.1. Taxonomy (NCBI): domain Eukaryota; kingdom Viridiplantae; phylum Streptophyta; class Pinopsida; order Cupressales; family Taxaceae; genus Torreya; species Torreya grandis. The sequence continues at coordinate 963,679 of JARHVA010000473.1, forward strand.
TTGATAATATAATACTTGTTCAAGTGACACATTTTCTCATTTTACATTTCCAATAGGAAATTTATCACTATCCACCTAGATTTTATTCTCTTTAACCATAATCCCATCACTTTCTAGCTAGATTGGTGAGGTGGCTTGGATAAAATACCTAAACTATACTTATTTTTAAAAACATCATTCCTAAATCAAGAGTGTATCATCTAACTCATTCCTATAGTGTGAACTTAGTGCCATATTTTCCTTATGGTACTAATTGGATTGAGTGGTAGAATGAAGTGATTAATCACACCACCTCATTTTTTAGGCACTATGGCAAGTAGGTGGTGAGAGTTCAAAAGTGGGTTGAAGTTGAATTGGCCAAATAATTTCAAATATTTACTATGTAACTTAATCAAATCCTATTAAATTCTTAGTTACAAACTATGACTACCAAGTTTAAACATAAGCTCAAAATTTTGGAATGCCATGTCGCCAAGGGCACTTAGATTCAAGCTCACTTACATTACCTCAAATTTTAAGATCATGGATATAAATATTTTTTAAAATCACTTCAATAAAAATAAGCTAAATAAAATATTAAATCGATTCAAACTGCACATAGTCTCTATACCAGTCTACCAAAAATCTCCTCAACTTTTTTAGACTAATATAAATTGATGTTCTAAACCCAAGACGATACAATAGAATGGGCTCAGGATTTTTAATAATGATCAAATATGGTTATTTGAAAGTAAATTAATTCAATTTGAATTTTTTGTGATGCCCTACTTAATATTTATGAGCTTTATATGATAATGTATAACATGGCCAATGACAAGGCATAAGGAGTGGATGGTTTTCCTTATGAATTATGCAAGGCCATATGGTAGTATGTCAGTCTAGACTTAATTAAAGTTTACCATGAAGAATTATGAAATAAATACTTATGGTCACTAATAAATAAATCCAACATTAAATTCATCCCTAAAGTAGGAGATCCAAAGTTTATTATTAGTTAGAGGCTGATCACATTGCTAAATGTCTATTATAAGACTTTAACCCAAGCCTTGGCACTCCATCTTTGACACATCCTTCCAAAAATTATCAGACTAGAGAAAATAAGTTTTATTAAAATTCACTATATCTTCAAGGATAACATTATTGTAGTTTTGGAAAGTATGGAATGGGTTTGTGCCTCTTATCAATGGACTACATTTTTGAAACTTAATCTCAAAAAAAGTTATGACCACATTGAATGGAAATTTATTATTAACATTATTAAATCTTTAGGGTTTGGTGAATTATTTATCATGGCTATGAAGACTCTCTTCTATAATGCCTCAGCTTATTATACCATTAATGGAAATAGGTTAGAAAGCTTAGCCCTCTTTCATTCTATCTAATAAGGTTTCCCTCTTGTTTTGGATCTATATGTTTTGGTGATCAAATATTTTAGATACCTTATTACTTTTAGAGCCCAAAAAAGGCTTATCAAATGAATTATGTTTCTCAATATGACTACTTAGCTCATCAATGGCTACTTTTCAAATGATTCTTTTCTTACACTTACATAGAATGAGGCATTTTTTAAAGGAGTGTTATGAAGTCTTGATATTTTTTGCAAAGCTTAAAGTTCCAATCTATAGTGGGCCAAAATAGAATGTTATATGCAAAGTATGGCCTTTGCTAGATTATCTTAAATACTTCCAATGGAAATGGATCAAAAGAGGGGAGAGATTCATATTCTTATGCATTCTTTTTACCATTAATAATATCAATTCTAGGTTATGGAAATATGTGTTTTAGAGGGTTGAAAAAAACATGGATTATTAGACCACAAAGCCTTTATCTTTATCAAGAAAGTTTTAAGTCTGCACCAAAGTTCTCAATGACTCACCTTTACTATTATTTATGTTGGGATCCCTCAAAATATTTTTATGGTGAGATAACTAAGATAATAATATATTTTATTTGGGTTAATTCTAAGAAAAATATAGGTTTTCATAAAGTTTCATGGGATGTTGTTACCTCCTTCGAGATAAGGGAGTTATGGGCATAATTGATATCTAAAAACAAAGCATCACTTTTGCATTAAACGGGTGGTCTATACTATTGAAGGTTCTAGACATGGGATATATTTTTGAGTAATTACATCTCCATAGGCCCTCCATATGTAAATATTTTTTGTAAAAATATATGGTTTCATATTTTTCTCATTACCCCTACCCCGGTCAAAATTGAGGTGTCTTTTATTGAAAAGCATCTAGAATTTTTTTGAATTTGTCAAGCCTTACCTCAAATGGGTTAGAAATAAGTTTAGACATGTGTTTATTTTAACATCAATAATATATGGTGGTCCCTATCATGTCTATTAATTCCATTCTACTTGTTGAAACTCTAGTAATCAAAGCCTAGAGGATTTATAAAAAAGGCATGTTCATTGTTAGAGATCAAGATTGTTCTAGAAATTGGACTCCTTGGCTTATGATCATATGAAATAATTTATCTTAGCTTTTGATATGAATTTAATTATGTGTATTCATGAGCTCATGTTATATGTTATGATGGATAAATTGGCCAACAACCTCTAGTTTCATGGTGGAAATATTTGTGGTGTAATAGTGATATTGCTTTTAGGAATTACTCTTTGAGATTGCTTTAGAAACTTACAATCCCTTTTTCCTCAGATCTTAGAAAGTTAAATTTTGTACATTTTGAATTATTCTCCTAAAACCTAGATTACCCACCTCAATTACATATGGATTTCTAAGCTTAAGCCCAAGTTCACTCATTTTCTTTGGTGTCTTATCTATCTAGGTTTGTCGATGAATAGAGACTCAAACACATTTGCATTTTTAATCCAAAGTGCCTTGGGTATTCTAGACCTAAGATATTCAAAATCTTATTTTTTAATTATCCTCCTACCCATGAAACTTGGTAATGGATTTAGATGTTATTTTAGCATTTCCACCTAAAGCCCATTAGTTAGAGGATGGCCTTATTTTGGGATAATTCTCAGTGGTTGGCATGTAGTATTTTTGTGAAAAACATTTAGAGATATTATGATTTTTAATATTTGTAAATATAGGAATGCCACCATTTTCAATAGTGAATCCATTTCACTTTAATTTTTAATTAACGATAAATTTCATTTTATCTCTTCTACTTGTTTTCATATGTAGGCATAAATAGAAAAAGTTTCCCTTATTTTTTTGTATCTCTAGAAGCTCCTTATACATTGGGGGATTTAAATGTGTACCATAATAAAATTTCTTCCATATTTTTTGTTACAAGTGTCTCCTCCACCAGTGCCTAAAACTACTTCTTCTCCCCTCCTCCTCAAAAAAGTTGTGGGGGGTTGCAGTCCTCAGCGATGTAAAAAAGTCTTTATTGGGTCATCTTTTTGGTCTTTTCCATTATAGGGTGGGGATAAAATGGGTGTTATAATGCATATATCCCTTGGGTGAAACATCATGGCACTTTTATTGTTGTAAATAATTTCCTATACAGAGGAATAAGATCTCAAAGATTCTTTGCACTAAGACTCAACTCTTATGAACAACATGTAGAATGATTCACCACTTGTAATCACACATTAAACTATGCATTAATATGTATATGTCTCATATAAAGCACAATATAGAGATCACTAAGAACCTCATAATGATAAAATGACATGATGATAAAGATCACACTTTGTAATAGTACTAGACCAAACCCTAACTTTTCAGCAAGTGCAAATAATCAATCAATACCAAAAGACTATCCACCTTAAAAATCATCATAATCACATGAATGATAATCCAAATACTATAATATAATACACCATGAAAGTACACATAATTGATGCATAAACTCATGCTTATCTTACACTACTCATAATAATAATAATAATAATAATAATAATAATAATAATAATATGTTTCTTCATGCCTTGCACCATAAAAAACATGAATAATATAAAAATATAGTTAATTTTATGTCAAACTAGTACTTGAAACCTAAAACTTCATGAACTTGCACAAAATAAATCTGAATCCTTTGTTGCTCACTCTACTCTCTCCTTTTCTCTTCTATATTTATTTATATTTGTTCAAATAAGGAGCCCAAGAGAGGTATGTATATGTTTCATAGAATCCCCCTGCCTTGTTAGTTGGCAAGAGCACATTCCTTGATACCTAATGTATTGTTTTAGAGTGTTTGGTTGGAATTAAGCTATCACACACTCTAGGTGTCTAGAAGCTTCCTCTATGTGATTTCTTGTTCACTTCAATTTCTTATAATCTACAACTTTACACTAGTTAGGGATACTAGTTTGCTTGTGCGTTATAGATTATCAACCCTTAACACTAGATGTTGGTTTTCAATCCATTTACCTTACACTTGATTCACCTTTGAGTAGAGCCTATACTAGTGTCCTTATATATGCATGACCAATTCTATATGTTTAACACATCTCACTTGTGTAATGTGTAATGTTTGGGCCACTATGTGAGAAAGCACTTAAAACCTTTTTTTGGGGTAAACATTCCCCATACTAAAGTTATTTTTATCCTAAAATAAAGTTTCATATTAAATTTTTGATACCTATATGATTGATATTCTCAATAGCTCGATAATATTTTATTATAGCTCATATGTGAAGGATCCATAGTGATCTCAAAATGGAGTCACCATAACCTTTAGCTCTTTAATATTCTTAATGAGGTCCTCTATTCATCCATGTCTTTGATTTCAATGTATTTATATGATAAACTCTTCCAATTTATCTCATGTTTTTTAATAACTCTCCTACACAGTTATTTCTTCTAGAACATCCTTATCCGAGAAGCCCTAAAATAGCTCCCTTAGTTACATGCAATTTTCATTCATTTTCTCCTTTCACTATCATGATTCCATTATTAATTGGATATTTTTGAGTTCATATGTTTCTTTATCAATACATGTGTCTACCTCCCACCACACATTCTCTTCAATCTTGGTGTGTTATTTTATGAACTCATGTATCTGCCATAAGTGATCATGAACTTTTGTAGCAAGTCAAGGTTTTTTCTATAATGAGTCAAGTCTATTATGAATTCTTCCCCTATACTTTTCAAAATCTTACTTTCCTCAACCAACTTCTTATCCTAGAGATTTTATTCTCTCAATTACTCTATATAGATTTCTTTTAGCATATGCCTTATAGCTATATTTAGATTCTCTTTTGTTTCTAGCTCTTTTATGTTTGCATCCTCCCTTACTTAGGGACTTTTCCATTCTATCTTCAAGACTATTTTCACAATATTTATTTTTAAAGTTAGGAGTTCACCTTAGCTTATCTTACCTAAATATCTTTATTGATACATTTAGTCAATGTTTTGGATTCCCTCTTCTTAACTTATGTGCATCTCATTAAAATTTATCTCTCGACTATCCTTTAGTCATTCCTCCCATATCTCCCATCCACATCTCTCAGGAATCATTTCTTATTTGAACCATATCCTCTTCTATAGGGTTTGTGTTGGCTATGCTTCCACTAAGGATATAAAATTTCAAATTATCTAAATAACCAATAACATTTTTATTTGATGTTCCTTTATAAAATTTCCATGGGCCATCCTAAAAAAAATTTGGATTCCATCCTATCTCTACTCTTGATCTCTTTAATTATAAAAATTATTCCTACATGTTTTCTATTGTCTTCTCCCTTTTATTTATCAACTCTTCTTTGGCCTCTACCTCATCCCTAACAATTTTTTTGTCACTTATGGAATTCTCTTCGTCTCATGACATAATCTTTATGCAACCTTCTTTGTGCATGCTTATTTCACCTTACTTTAAGGTATTTTATCACTTTATACATTTATGGTTACTATAACCTTTTGTACACCATATTCCTTCTCTAAAACTACTACATTTATTTATATGCCACCTTGAACCTATTCTCCTAGATCTTTCTCCATCTCCAAATCTACTAAATGTATTTCGCTATATTAGTTTTTCATTGCTATGCTAGATTCCACATGTTGAGTACTTAGGCTTAGCATGGACACACCTTGCATTCACTCAACTCATGGTATTATTTTCTTATCATAAGCATAAATCTAGTTTAATTTAATATAATTTATCATTATGGAAAATTGAGAACATCCATGTGTCAAGTGAAGACAAAATAAATGCCATCTAGAAGTCGAATAGACATGAAGGAAGATAGATATTTTATTTTCAATTATGTAAAAAAACAAGAGGAACATTATGAGTCAAGCAAGATATTAGTAAGTGTATGAACAAGATTTGAATAGTTTGTTCATTTTCTAATAGAGATTTAGTTGTGTTTATCATTCTTTCAGCTTTATCTTACTTAATTTGTTATTTTTCCTAAATACTCCATTTAATTCCCATCATTATTATTGTTAGATTTTAAATATGGTTTTATTACTCTATGAATCTATAATAAACAATTGTGTGGCTCCTAGGATGATTCAATCTTGGGATTAAAATGAACATGAATCTATTTTGATTGAATAAGGAGGTGGCCACAGTATACAAATTAAAAGGAGGAGGAAGGAAATGAAGCCAAATATATCACAAGAATCTAGATGATGGTGAAGAATTGATGAATATTTCATATTTATAAAGGAAATTATCTTCTTCTTAGTTTTCCTCCTCATCATCATCATTTATCTTATACCTATCAAGCTTACTTAAATGCTTTAGATTTTCAACTTGTTTTGGGGGTGTTGTACACTAGGATTCATTTTAAGTGGTGGTCATTGTGTGCTACATAATCTCCTATTTTTTTCATGGTTTACATTTATACATTTATGCAACGCTCTTTGATTATACTATAGTTTTCATGCAATAGTGGGTTTGGGAATCAATTCAATGGCCACATTTTCGACTATTATGGTGAAATACTCAACAATGTTCAACTATGTTTACATCATTCATGGTAGAGTCTCTATAAGGCTTTACTCATGGTAGTATTAACTACTCATTTTCATATTTACCTTTGGAGAGTTTTTTTACTACCCTTGGATATGTGTTTCAATGAGGTTTGATCATGGAAAATTGGTAGAATTGAATCTAAATTGTTGAGAGTTGAGTCAATAATTAGAGCTGATACTGTGAGGATTCAAAATATGATGCATGGCTCTCCCATTAATGATAAAACTTGGTCTTATAATTTAGGGAGTGTTACTATCATAAAATTGAGAATTATTGAATATTGGGTGGTGTGTAATTGGTGGTGATATCAAACCAAATGAATGGAGAGCATTGGGTAGAGGGATTTGGTAGATGGGTGGGGTAGGGTGGGTAGACACGTGGGCTATGAAATGGGAAGAGAGGAGATACATGACTCAAAAATTATGTTAGATATTTTATTAATAAATATTTTCATGATAAAATAGAAGTCCTTTTTACATAGTGGGTGATATAATGTTTGGGAAAAGTTAAATATTTAAGGAGGTCGAATAAAAAATTTAATCATTAAAACTTATTTCAATAATAAAATTTGGGGATGCAATTATATTTTGGCAAAGTTTCATATTAGAGGAGGTCTAACCAAAAAAAATTATCTATAAGTTTGTAAAATTACACATGCATTTGAGGTTATATAGATATTTAGAGTAGAAGAGACCCGACATGAGAGGCTGAGGGTAGGAGTAGAAGAGGCCCAAAATTTTAGGTGGAGACTAGTTAGAGAGCAAGGGAGGTCTAGAAATTGAGGTTGAGATTAGTTAGAGAGCAAGGGAATTCTGATAATTGAGGTTGAGACTAGTTAGAGATTTGTTTAACCCTAAATTTAGATAGTGGGGGATAGGGTTAAGAATATATAAATAGTTTAAGCACAAGGGTGATAAACTAATCTATAGTAGGCTAATTAATTACAAACTAAGATAGATGAATATTCTAAATTATTATATAGATATATGCTAATTATAAAAAGTATCTAAATTTGAAAGATGTTGAATTCATTACAATACCAAATAGAAATGATAATTCATTGTATTTATTGTGCATAAGAAGATATGGACTGAAAATAAGTGGAAAGTATGTAGGATCATTATTTTGGACTAGTCATCAGATTCTATAAATTGTACTTATGTAGTAGACACTGCTATTAGATCTGGACACTATCATCAATACTAGTTTTTGACTATGACGTAGGTGTTTAATACATAATAATGACTAGATCTCAATGCAACCAACTTCTTTTTAATAGGTTTTTTCACCTTTCTCCTGATATATTTATATCTAAGATATATGTTGTCTCTCTTTTCTAATTGATCAAACCCTATCTCTTCACCTTTATTCACCCTTGGAATGATTTTTTCTAAAAATAAGTTAGTGATCTCATGATGTTGAGCTCACCTTAATGACCCCTCTATCATTAGTGTTACCTACATATCCAATACTCCAAGGTGGGCCTCAAACTTATGTAGTTCTTCCATATGTGTGGGAGCGCGTGTGTATAAGGGTACAATATACTACATGAAGATGCATGCAGTGGCATAGTTTATAACTTGATAAATATCACTCATGGGATACTCTTTGAATGTTTTAGACCTTTTTTATGATTTTTCCTATGATTGATAAATAAATAGGGATAAATAGGGTTGAATAACTTAGTTGTGAAAATGATTGAATGATCCTTGGTAGGTGTTTGCTTGGTATTTGTTAGATGAGGAATGAAATGGCTTAGACTTGTATTTATGCCACACCTTTTGAAAAGATCTCATGGTAGGGTTTGATAAGACAAATATGATAACCCATAGGTTTTAAAACATTTACAATTTCAATGCCTTTTGGTAACTGGACACTAGATAAGGATCTAGACACTACTATTAGTAGTGTTGTCCTTTTATGGTTGGTAGTGACCAAAGAGATAAAAAAAAACATATGGGGATATGAATCTGACCTTGAAGGATGTATATCATATTTTAAGATTTATGTGTATTTTATGAGACCTAGTTCACATAATGTTATGGTTCAAATTAAAAGATAAGCAATTAAGCACAATGAGATGGTGAATGTGAGCTTTTTAGTATTAAGGAAGTCTAAAACTGAAGGGTAGAGCATTGATTGATATTTTTCAAGCATACAAAACTAATATGTTATAAATATTTAATTTTAGTATATACATTTCCCCATTAATCTAGTAATGTATAAGGATGAAATTACTAGTTTAAAAAAAAATGTGTACAACACACCTTGCCTTTTCTTGAGCCCACTTTAGTGATTTTTTGGTGTATGACCTATAACCAAGAGAATTTTACAACATAAATTAGTGCATATAATATTAAATATAAAACAATTAAAATTCTTGAAAATAAATAATAATGAATGAATATATATGTGTGTCAATGCAACCATGTTGCCTTTTGATGCTTTCATTTGGTAAAGATGCTTCTTCATGAAGCACTGGAACTAGAATAGGTTCAAACCTAAACCTTGGAGAATTGAAGCGAAATATTTTAAGGTATTATTACCCCAATTATATTAAAATATGAGATGTGACATGGCCATTGAGATCATTATATCTCAATCAGACAACTCAGGTGTGAATATGTAATCTAGTGAAGGTGAGTGATTTAAATAACACATCCTATAAATATAGTGAGATTGGATGATTTAATCACTCCCATATATAAATATGGTGATTTTTAATTACTTAATCACTTCAAAATATAAATTTTAACCAACTAATCAATATAAAAAGGCTCAATAATAGTACATCCTGGTGTAATTGGTGTGTCCTAGTAAATAGTATAATTGGTAAATTTACAATTTTTAGTGCAATAGCATGGAAAATGCACCTCTAATATGTCTCAATTGGATTATATATATCACAAATATGAAAAACCTATGTTTCAAATCTATACAAAATTAGTGCAATATATAGGATTTTGACCCAAGTGTATATATAAATCATGAAATTGAACTAGAATTTGTACAAGTGTGAAGGTCATGTCTTTGTGACATGCCCCTGCTAAAATATAGAGATAATGAGAACTAAATAATTTTTGAGGTCATATCCTTATGACATTCCCACACTAAAATCAAAAAACTATGAAAAATGTGGAGGTCATGCTTATATGACATGTCCCCATTGATATGCCCCCCTTTTGAGGTGAGGGAGATATAATCTAGTAGGTACCTTATCTAAAAAGGATAAGTTAGTTATATAATATGTGTATTTATCATGTATAATATAATATTAATACGTCTAAGTATATATATCAATGAATTTTGTAGTATGTGACACATCAAGTCATAAGATGCACAATATAGATCATGGTAATGTCTAGAGAGTAACAATACAATCTCAGCAAACAATCAAACACACATATGAGAGCACTCAATTTAATGTAAAATAATGTTCCAAGGAGACCACACACAATGGGTATGGTCAAATTTTTCACAATCAAAAGTAATTACATAATCAAATGTCCAAGCAACATAGATTAACATATTCAAATTTCCAAGCAACATAGATTGACATATTCAAATGTCCAATCAAAATACAATGTCACAGGGGCCAACATGCAAGAAAAATATTCAATTTTTAGATAATAAATAAAATATAAATCAATTAAATATACTCAAAAATTAATAATATGAATAGATGAAGCATAATAAATGAGCATAATCATAACATACTAGTCCATGCATATGTGTGTTAGTAACAAATGTTATGTACCATAGCATATCAAGTACACTATGAAATATATGATTATGGATATATACAAGCATAAGTGTTAGTATATAAACTCAAACATTATAATGTATGAATTATCATAGAGGATATATAACTAGTATCAATCATGATCAAAAAAGTAGATTCCCCTAACGTACTATATGACATGGGTAGAGGAGAGATCCAACATTTGTAGGTACACATATCATGTGTATGGGTATACATGTATCACACTCAAATATGTGTGAAACATATGTGTATATATAAATGAAATGATATGCTATCTACTAACATAAAACAAACATATATTCTAATGAGCTAATAAACCATGGGAATGTTAAATATTTTTGCATTTTTGAATTTATTTGAATGTTTTTGTATGTTCTTGAATATTTATTTATAAATTATTTAATTTTTTTTATATTTTTTATAATATTTGAAAATAAAAGGCTATCCTATGATCCCATCCAAAGGATTCTCATATATATCTTTAAACTCATAATATGGTACAGTAAAATGGTGGTACTACTAAGGAGCATGCACAAGTGTCATATCTAGATCTATAAAATTTGTGGTACTCTATGTATGTATAATAGGACTCTATGAACATGAAGAAACAATAGGAATAGAAATTTTTGGAACCCATTATTTAATTTTATGTGGTTTCTTTAGAGTAGCATTATTTGGAACATGTTTAGTTACTCTATGTAACTGAATATGGTGTATAGGAATAGGTGATGATTTCATGCAATCCACTATATATCTCTAGTGTAAAGACCTCTCAAGTATGGCTTGCCTAGGAAAGGGAATTTCCTATTGGTTATCCTTTCATGTATAATTAGCTTTATAGGTTTGGTTATTATTTGTCTTAGAATAAACTTCTCTTGTTCAATTGGATGTTCATATGGAATTCTAAAAATTGTGAGTACCCTATTGGTATGAATGTAGTTATTACACCCATGCATAATGGAAGGTACTGTGTATATTTTATATATCCAAGGTTGTCCCAATATCATATCAAATATTTTTGTGTATGATAGAAATAAAAATGTAGTAACCAAATGTGTTGGATGAACTTGTAAAGGTAAGTCAAGCTCACCAATAACATGTCTCATCAAATACTCTGACCATTTTGGTCAAAGGGTATAAATCATCATGTGTGTATCCTAAATGTTTAATTAATTACATAGTACATACATTCTCACTATAATCATTATCAATCATAACACTATGTATAGTTTTATGATCAAGGTATGCTCATATAAATAATGAATGAATATCTAAGTCGTCATCCATTATTTCATTGCTATCAAATATAATAAAATGCCTATGAAATATGGGATGTATTGTGTGTGTAAAAGTTCCAATAATACCATATAATGGGTGCCCATAATTTATGGAGGGGTATGTGTATTATATTCCATTTTCACTTTTGGGTATTTCTTAGAATAATCTTGCAAAGGATTGTTAAATATCTTTTAATTCTGGTGATAACTAGGTTGTGAACCTGAATCCTTTGGAGGATCATCAAAGGTAATCTTTTGGTCATCAATAATATATTGGATCTTATAATTCAAGGTATAACATATGTTCTTATAATTCCTAGGGAAATGGGGGTAGTCACAATATACATTAGCATCATTTATTTTGGGTAGAGGTTGACTTATATCAACCTCTATAAAATGAGGGAGAGATATGAGATGAAATCGACAAGCTTCGTAAATAACAAAGCTAGAGACTTGGATAATCATGTAAATTATCTCTTAATTACATTAGATAATATGAGCCTATTAGGTTGTTGTGATAATGCATTAATCATTGCAGTTATTTTCCTTTTATGTTCTATAGGTTTTACCTTGTAGTTTGGTTTGATATTGAACTTAATTAGATCTAGTTGGTGTGCTTTCTACATAAGTTTTTTAAATGAAACAAGTTTCATTTCATGATCTTGAATAATATGACATAATTCATCAAAAGATTTGAACTTATTCAAGATAATGGAATCATGTAATGGAGAAAGCAAACTTTGTTTGAATATGTCTTGAAGTTCTTTATCTATGAATGGATTTGTCATTTTGGCCAACATTGTTTTATATCTCAATACATATTTATTGATAGGTTCATTGGTTTCTTGTTTGATCTTTGTAATTTGAGCACATGATATCTTTTTAATGATGTTGATAGATAAATATTCTATAAAATGATCAGCTATAGGTTTGAATGCTCTCACTGATTGGATTAGTAAATCATTAAACCATCATAAAGCATAGTCCTTTAGGCTCCATAAAAATAATTTGTCAAAATTTTATCATTGGATACATAATCAAGGCATGCCAAATATAAATATTAGAGATGTTATTCAAGATCACCCTTTTCATCATAAAATTTAAACTTGGGTGAAACAAAACTAATTGGCAAAGGGTGCAAATATTTTTTAGGTATAAGAGGATTATGTAACACATCTTGTGAATCAATAGCATGAAGACACTTTAAAGCATTTTGTTCAATTTCAGTAACCTTGTCTTCCATAGATTTTATAACTTGGAGAAGAGCTTTCATTGTAGATACATCAAGATTAAGAGTAAATAGTTAATCAGTCACCAAAAGGGATGTAAACATTGTTTGACTTGATATAGGCATTAAAACCAGTATTTGAGTTACAGCATTCAATAGCCCCATGGTAGATGTAGCAATAAAAATTTGGTCCTCAAGAAATAATGGTTTGAAAAACATAATATGTGCCCCCACTAGATGTAGGAATCAATGATGTACTCATAAATACATATAATTCATTTGTGCCTTTTGATTTTTTAGTTTCCAATATGGTTTTTAGGATCTCATCAATATCCTAAAGATTTTGATAAATATGCTCTTGAAACATAGAAATAGCTTGCACTTGCTCTTGATCTATTTGTTCACGTTCATTATTTTAATTAGATTCAATGTTTTCATGATCAGAATTATCTTCTATGATAACTTATTCAGCATTTTGCCTTAGTACTCTCATTAGGAATAGGATTTGATACTTCATTAATTTTATCCATATTAGGAGATAAAAAAGGAAGGTCAAAGCATTCAATAGAAACACCACCTAATATAGGGCTACACCTAGGTTGCATACTGATAATAGAATAAATCTAGAAAAAACTTCAAGAGGCTAAATACCCTAGGGTAATCAAGTATTTATATAAAGAGACACAGAGGTTGAGTTCACCAAATATTTAACCCAAAATTTAGTTAGTGGGGGATAGGGTTTTAAATATATAAATAGCAAGCATAAGGGTGATAAACTAATCTATAGTAAACCAATTATTTCAAAATTAGATAAATGAATATTCAAAACTATAATACTGAGATATGTTAAATATAAAAATTATCAAATTCAAAATATGCTCAATTTATTACAATAACAAAGAGAAATGATACTTAGCTAGGTTTACTATGTGCAAGCAGATCTAGACTAAAAACAAGTGGAAAGTGTGCAAGATCAATATTTTGGATCAGTCATCAGATTATGGAAACTGTATTGTTATATCTATAGACACTATTATCAAATGTGGACACTATTGTTGATGTTAGTGTCTAACTGTGATGTAGGTGTCTAGTATAAAATAATGACTAGATATTGAGGTGATTAACTTCATTTTTCTAGGTTTTTTGTCACCTTTATGTTGATATATTCAAATCTAGAATATAGGTTGTCACTCTTTATTAATTAGTGGAACCCCAACTCTTCACCCTTCTTCACCTTTAGAATGAGTTTTTTTTTAAATGGGTTAGTGGGGTCATGATGTTGAGCTAACCTCAATAACCCCTTTGTCACTAAGTGTTACTTACATAGCTAATACTCTAATTATGTCCTTAGACTTATGTATTTCTACCCTATGTGTTGGAGTGTGTGCGCACAAGGGTGCAATATACTACATGAAGATGTTTGTAGTGATTTATCTTGTAACTTGAAAAATATTATTCATGGGCTTCTCTTTAAATGATTCAAACCTTCTATATGATTCATCATATGAATAATAAAGAAATAAGTATGAATAGGGAGAATAAATTAGTTGTGAAAATGATTGAATGAGCCTTCGTAGGTGATTTACTGGTATTTGCTAGATGAGGAATGAAAAGGCTTAGACTTATATTTATACCACACCTTTTGAAAATATCTCATACTAGGATTAAATAATAAAAAGAGGTTGACCGATAGGTTTTAAACCATATACAATTTGGATGACTTTTGGAAACTAGACACTAGATGAGGATCTAGACACTATCATTAGTGGTAGTGTCATTCTGAGGCTGGTAGTGTCTAGGTGGCTAGATAATAGGTATGGATATGAAACTGATAGTGAAGGATGTGTATCATATTTTAAGCTTTTTATATAGTTTAAGAGACCTAGGTCATCATAATGATATGGATCAAACTAATATATAAGCACTTAGGCATTGTGAGATGATGAATGTGAGCCTTTTAGTAGTAAGGAGGTATAGAACTAAAGTGTAGAGCCTTGATTGATATTTGTAAAACATATAAGACTGAGATGTTATAAATATTTAGTTTTAGTATCTACACAAGCAAGGGAAATATGGTGATAGAGGTTGAGATTAGGAGTAGGTAGCTTACTTCAAATGCATTATAATGAAATAAAATTTTAAACACTTGATTAAATAGGGCCTTTCCTCTAAGTGTCTCAAGGTGAGACACCTATTTTTATCCAAGTGAGTGTTAGAATATGCATAAGTGTAATTGAATTTAATATAATTTAGCATTATGTAAAATTGAGAAAATCCATGTATCATGTGAAGACAAAATAAATGCCATATAAAAGCCCAATAGACATGAAGGAAAATAAAGATATTTTATTTTCAGTTACATAAACAAACAAGAGGATCATTGTAAATCAAGCAAGAGATTATCAAGTGTATGAACAATATTTGAATATTTTGGTCATTTTTTAATAGATATTAAGTTATATTTATCATTATTCCTACTTTATCTTGTTTAATTTGTTAATAATCTTGAATACCACTCCATTTAATTCCTATCATTATTATTGTTAGCTTTTAAATATAGTTTTATTGTTCTATTAAACTACAACCAACATATTTTCATAATTCCAAGTATCCCAATTTATTTAATTTTCCCCCCATAACATTCCTCATTGGTGACTTGCTTCCCTACTAATGACTCTTTGCTTAAGTGTCTACCCTTGTACAAACCCCCGATAGAGTTTTAAAATATCATGTATCCATCCTTACATGTCAATAGGTAAATTTCCTTAGAGGTGTCATTTCCATCACTTTTTCTTTAACTCATCCTTCCACATGAGGTAAATTCCCAACCCTATGTAGTCTCTCTTATGATAATTACTTGTTTATGGTGAACCCTGTAGTTAACAATGTTACAGTCATAGTTTATTTCCTTGAGATATTTACTAGGACTTTCATAGGCCTTCTCTTCCTTGGATTGAAAATTTTGGATAGTTTTATCTTCCACCTATACACCATAATATGTATCGATGGATCTATCTCTTGTTTATCATCATTTGACTCATCATAAGTATCCCTCACACTTCTTCCCATCCAAATAATGTTATCTTAATTAGCATTAGAGCATCCAAAAGATATTTGTGTATCATTGCATGTCTCATCCCCATAATTTGGTCCAAAAAATGCTCCAAATAGTCAATAGTTACCACATAATGAAATTTATCCCACACCAAAATCTTTCCACTTCTACCAATATGACTTATCAAGGTATAATATGACATTATCTTAAATATTAAAAAACCCTTATATGCCATATGTATATGTGGTGGAATCATGTACTCATATTTAATTTCACTAACACCCATATGTACCACCTCTCTATCATTTATTAGTGATATGCTACAACAACCATCCCTTTGTAGCTAAACCTCTAAAACCTCCTTGCACCAATAAAACTTCCTACACTCAATGATATGAATCCCTTCTCCTTAGGAACTCCAAACTTATGAAGTAGTATCATGATCAAGTATATTCTAAACTAAAACTTTACTCCTTTATGCACATCATTAATTTCATGATTTAGTTTTTGTGAAATATACTTGGATACATTATACTTTACATGGGTGGTGAAAATTACATATGTAGGGGATAGAGTGTGGCAATCAATGTAATTCTAACTCCTTTTTTATCATGAACTTTGGTTGAGAAATATTACACTATTATAACTACCCTATCTTAAATTGATTTATTTGCCACTATGTAGTTTCCCTTCCTTTGCTTCACTCTCCTCATGGCTTCTTCACATGCCTCTAAGTGCCAAATATTACCGCTCATTCATAAATCATGTAACCTCAACTATGAGCAAGTGAGTTAGTCTAATTCCCCTTGTACCAATGTATAACCTTCCTTAATCCATTCATGATAGTAACAATCTCACCAATTTATTAACATACAAATTATGGAGGTTCTTATACCTTTAGAAACTCAATCACCACTTGTTGTTCCTTATAGTTTGTTCATTATTTTTGGGAAAGCTAGCCTCCTCCAAAAACTAGCTTGTGTACCTTCCATGTATCTAGTTCAAATATTTGATCCTATAAGACTTAATCAATGTCATAAAATCCTCTCCTATATTAATCCCCTTTAGATAAAGAACTAATGAAATTTTTGACCTTGTTTCCATCTCCTAATCCATTCTCTACCATTTATGTAACTCCTCCTCTCCTTCTTTTCTTAATGAGCCTTACTCTTGGCTTGATCTTCTATTCTTTGTTCTTCCTACAGGTAATATCATTTTAATATCTTTAAAATATTATAGGGATATTATTTTAGGATGAATGTACCTAACTCTACCTCTAACTTAGCTTTAGGTCTATTCTCTTGCCCTATGTTTATCCTTGTACTAGTTCCTTTTCTTAAATTTTAACTACTTATTATTGCCTTCATCCAATCACACACTCTCTTTTAGTTGTCTTATTCACCATGTTAACATATTTATAACTAATCCCTAGTTTTAAACCTAAAATAATCATCTCTCTCAATCTACTATTGTGCTTATTTTCCCAAATTTCTTGCCTAATTTTTTCCTCATCGCTTAACTTGATTTTTCTAAAGATTTTTGCAAATGAATTTTATGAGATGCCTGTCCTCCATTTTATACTATTTGAGGAATTTTAATCCCACCAACTCTCATCCACTTTCACTTATCCATTTTCACTTCTCAAATGGTCATATGATGTCATGTATTTCATGAGCAAAGCTTTCCTTCCCTCTCCCATTAGTGTCTTGATAGTCATTTTTATTATGAACCATGTGAAGCCATTTTTTCCATTCAAACACTAATTTTCACTACATCCTCATGTGTAGCTAACTTGTTTTCTCTAAATTAGTTTTAGCTTTATCAAATGTTCTCTATTGACTCATCTTTTTCTTCTCCTATTGTGTTACCAATTTTTTCTTTGGCATGGACTCTTATACTTTTGGGTCTCTTCCATTTCATGTGTGCATAACCATTCCTTTCATAACACTTTTCTAACTTGTTCTTTAGGTTACATAGTTTTTTGCTTTAAACATGGTTCTAATTTTGAGAAATAACTCACTTATTTGTCATAATGTAAATTTACATTGAAGAAAATTGCAAAAAAAAAACTACCCTATAAAATAAGTAAATATTTTTAGGTGGCAATTTTTGGCTGCCAACCTTATTATGGCACTCTTTTGTTACAACTTGAAAACTTCACACTCTAGTTGCATCCACTCTTATAATAATACAACCTTTTAGAGGCCATTTTTACTCTTTGGGACACACTTCTATGTGGTTACCCATCCAATGTGTGCCTTTCATGGTGCAACATTTGAATTTAGTGACTCAGGTTTGCTTTTCTTATCCAGTAGGGATGTGTGCACTAGCTTCACCATGTTATGTTCAACCCTTATTTTTCACCTTATTTGTAGTTTGGTTTCTTCCATTTCCATTTTCATTAGACCTTTTTTTGTCTATGTGATTTATGTCCTTAACTCCACTTTGCTCAATCATTTTTTTCATTATAGATATATCCATATTTTTTCAAATTCTAGTCTTATCTGAACTTTAGAATTGACCACTAATGTCAATAATGTGAATGTTAGTTATCTACCTATTTTGGATTTGTCTGTTGCTTACTTCAATTTTGACCCAATACCTCACTCCACCTACTTTATTCAGATTCTTCACCTTCTCAATATTAGGCACCCACTGTTATGTCTTTACTTGTGTAGGAGCACATATCACCATATTTATCCTCACCAAACCTTTGTGAAAATTGCCTTTATTTACCATGGCACAAATTCTTCCAATAATGTCATAGGATTCTTGGATCCATCTTGTGCATGCTAGACTTTAGGGCTTTAATTCCTTTATTTCCTAGCAATCTATTTCATATTATTCTTCTAGTGGTTCTTTTGGATCATATCTTTATGTAGATAACTTGAAAATAGGTGTTTTCCTAACATATGTCTACACTCTACATATGCATCACCAAATTTCTCATCCAAGGGTATCACCACCATTTTATCATCATTCTCAAAGCTCATATACCATTGTTTAAACCACACATCCTCTCTATTTGCATAACACCATGGCTAACTTAATAAGGTTAGATAATTATCCCCTTAAGCCACTCATTGACATCAAAGTCAACTACAAATGGAACACCTAAGATATCCAACTATGTAATTTTTGACATGCCTATGAGATTTCCTTTAGTCTTGTTTACAATGTACAGAACATTCTTTGAATAACTTAGTGCATTTATTCGCATCTAAGACCACACATCCTTTGTTAAAATGTTAACCTTTATACCAATATCAAAGAATATTTTCCATCTAACAATTTTTTATTTTTCCATTCATGATTAACTATAGGTCATATGTAGGGCTATGTGTTGTAAGGGTCCATTTTGATTTTATAGGTTCATTTATCACCCCAAGTTTACCCATATATTATTAAAGCCAAGTATTCAAGAAAGGTAACACCCCTTTAGTCTTTAACAGGGAGAAGACTTTAACTAATTCCCATAAATTTCTTGGTCTTGGTCTTCTTGTTATATGAGCTCCCTTGTAGCATTTATATCTCCTTAGAGGTTTTGAGTCACCTCCTTTGCCTAAAAAATAATTATTTTTATTTTGAGACATTCAGGTACACATCCACCTCTGCTTTCATTTTATATATAATATTTGCTTTCCATTTACCTATATAAGTTTCACTACCTTAGTTTGGATATCCTCCACCTCTCATGGTCATGTTTATATCCATCCCTCTCCCATTATTTCTACTTTCTCTATGTGTATGTCTCTACTGGTTTTGATTTATTTTAACCATCCTACCTTCTTTTTTCACCTCCTCTAAAGCTAATATTTTTATGCACAAATACATATAGTCTAGTATAGATAAGATTGAAGGGGGGTGAATGAATTGTTGCCTTACTCCCTAGAGGTGTTTCTCTAGTCTCACTCTCTAACAAGACTGATACTAGAAATAAATAATCCCTTTATTGATGTTTTATTATAGAGATTACATACACATATCACACTCTCCCCTTTGATAGACTATGAAAAATACACTATAACCCCAAGGATTGGATTACAATAAACACACACCTAATTTAGCTTGCCTCTAGATCTACACTTATGTGTTACGAGATTCTCTAAATACCTCCTTAGCTCTGCTCTATCTTGGATTCTCACTCTCCACTTGCTTAGTTCTATGTAAATGACTCTTCCTTTCCCTTCCAAAGCTAACTTTCATTATTGATGTTGTCACTAGCCTCCTTCCATGCCCCTTGAGCTCCCTTTACTTTGGAAACATGTCCACACATCATTTTTATTTGATCTTGGTAGTTAATGCATAATTTACACATGGGAGAAACTCTCAATTTTTCAAAATGGAAATTATGAAACCACTACGTCGATTACGTAATTGTCTCATACACAAAGTAGCATTTTTAAATTTTCACCTCCATAAAGAGGTAATTTTGTCATGCTTCCATTAAAAGATAAATCTAATTCATAGAAAATGACTAAAACCTTCATGTATTTCCATACCCTGTGGAACTCTATTTTATGTTCTTCATCTTGACATTTATATTCTTCCATACATGCAAGTTGTCATGAGAAAAAAAATCACACGACATAACACAATTATACACAAGTGTGTAAAAAAAACTTGAACATATGTTTTTGGATGATACAAGATGGATTTTAAACTCAAATGCTCCTACATCAGACACCTAGGGTGAATGAAATTGTCCATGAGATCCTACTCATGAATGTTTTGCAAGATCATATTAATGGTTGTTTCATGTTTAGAAACTTCATATGCACCCATTGAAGTTGCATCTTCAATTTCTCTATTTTCCCTACTTTACTAAGTACTCAAAGTAATATATGCCTCTTTTATTTGTACCAATTTATGTATCCAATATGGCTTCAATTTCCTCATTTTCCTTTCTCAGCAACTATAACTTCTAATATATAATTAAATAATTTGAACATGATCCTTTTTCAATGTTTTGTCCCTCAAAATAGGGGTACAAATCTATTACATTAAAGATAGGTGAAATACCCACTACATTTGGTAGCTCAATTTGATAAGCATTCATTGAGAATCTTCTTATAAATACAAAAGGTCTTATTTTATTTCACTTTTTCTTGTTATAATCACCTTTTAGAAACATCTCCTTATCCAAATGTGCTAGTAATAAGTCCCAAACTTTAAATTTTGATTATCTTCTTCTCTAATCAACTTGATTTATATATTTCATATTATTTTCCTCCAATATTTTATTCACCTCCATATGCACATCATGCATAGTATTTGTGTACTCTTATGCTTCAATATTTCTTCTCATATCCATTATGCTTCTCAAATTTCACACTCCTCTAGGGCAGAAAATATAAACAATTTGGAATCATACTCATAGTTTTACCTCTACTTACTAAATTATTATATGCAAATTCAGATTGTGTCAATGTCAAATCCTATTTTTTAGGTTCATATATAACCAAAATATTAGTAAATTATTAAGACTACGGTTCACTAATATTGTTTTCCCATTAATTTGTGTATAATGGGATAAACTAAAATATAATCTTGTGCCTATTTTCCTCCATAGAGTCATCCAAAAATGTCCAACATATCTAGTATCCATATTTGATATAATGATCCTTGTCAACCTATTGCATCACTAGTTTGTATCAAAAATAGATTCATTACCTCTTTGAATTCTTGGTGGCCCAAGAATGAAATCCATGCTTAATGCTTCCATGGTCTATCTAGAATTGGTAATGTCAAATATAACCCATAATTGTGACATTTGACCTTAGCATAATGGAAAATACTACACCTTTGCACAATTTTTTTGTCATACATGCTCATCATTGGATAATAATAACAACTCACTTAGCTATGCCAAACATTTTATCCATACCAATGTGACCATCTAGGTCTTCATTATACTTCTCGTTTAATAAGTTATCTCTCATGGAATCTTGAGGTATGCACAACCTCTTTCCCTTAAACAATAATCCATTTTGTATCATATACTTCAACCATAATTCTATGTCTATGATTATTGAATTTTTTCATGATTTACATGTATCTTGGAAATCCAAATCTTCCCCATATATCTCTTTTATTGAATCAAGCCTAATGACTACCACTTCTAGCTCATTCACTATAAGAGTTCTTATACTCAATGCATATGCATCCTTATTGGACTGCCCACTTGTATGTTTCAAAACAAAATAATAAATTTGAATAAATTCAACCCATTTCAAGTGATTTTGGTTCAAATTACCTTGGTTGTTTAATAACTACCACACTTGATGATTTGTGTCTAAAACAAATTATTTGGGCAAAAAATATTGCCTCTACTTTTAAAGAGATTTTACCATTGCATATAACTTTTGGTCATATATATAATAACTCCTATTGTATTCACTAAAATTATAAATAAAGTAAGCAATGAGCTTACCTTCTTATCTCAATATTTCTCCTATTATTGTCCCATTTGCATCACAATTAACCTGAAACACTTAACTAAAATCTTACAATGCTAGCACTAGTTGTTCCTTTCTCTTTTTATTCAAAAGTTGAAATTTACCCTATATTTTAATAGTCCACTTGAACTTGTTTTTATCAACCTTAATTTCTTCCATAATGGTTACATGTATACCACTAAAGTTTCTATTAAAAATTTGATAGAAAATTACAAACTTGTGAAAACACCTAGTCACAAGCATGCCTTTTTGGTGATGGACACTCAATTATTTCTCTTAATTTATTTGGGTCCATTATTAACCCATATTTTTGTATTAAAAATCCAAATACACTATTTTATCATGCATGAAGCTACACTTCCTTAAATTGACTAAAAACTTTTCTTCTTTTAACTTTTATAAAACTAACCTTAAATGCATTAAATGCTCTTGTTTTGAATGCCTAAAAATCAAAATGTTTTCAAGATAAATAATGAAAAATCTACCCTTTTATGGCTCCAATACTTCATTCATGAGTCTCATGAATGTGCTTGATCCATTTAAAAAACTAAATGGCATAATAATCCACTCATACAACCCATGTTTCATTTTTATATAGTCTTTCATTCATCCCACTTCTCAAATCTATCTATGTTAAGTATTGAGCTCCATTAAAATAATCCATCAAGTCATTCATCATTAGAAATCATAATATATAGTTGGTAGTTATCTTGATGATTTATCTAGAATTCGTACATATCCTCCAATCACCACTCTTCTTGTGTGTCAATATTTCTAGATTTGCACATGGGCTTAAACTTTTTTGAATTAAACTCTTTTCCAAAAACTCATTTAATTTACTCTTTACTTATACATTATCCATATGAGTCAATTAATAAATTGTCTTGTTTGGAAAACTTGTTCAAGTCACTAAATCCATGTGATGTCTAAAGTTCCTCATAAGCAGTAGTCCATTGAGAAAATCCTTAGACATTATATCAGCAAACTCTTTCAACAAATTATAAATTTAAAAAAGAAGATCACTCACCTTGTTTGTGGTCACATCTTGCATAGGCCTTGGGATGAAATCAAAATATGACTTCTCCTTCTTTATCTCTTTCAATAATTCCTTACTTAAAACCAATAACACTTTAGGATTGTTGTCCACATCTTACTTTTAATAGGATCAATGTAAACCTCTTTCCATCCTTCAAAATTGTGTAGGATTTTTCTCTACCATCATATATGACTCTTATATCAAACTTTTATGGCCTTACCAACAATGCATGACATACAAGAGAACCAGACAGAGCTCAAGGAAGAAGGCAATGTAAGAGGGTGCTACGGCGGTGGCTATATCTTTACAAGACATTGCTGTGATTGGAAAGGAAGTGGTAAAGATGATTTTGGAATTAGAAGAGTAGGATATTTGAGTTCTTTCTATCCTGGTTCTTTAAGTTGGATGTAATAACTGGTTCCATTTTTTGGTTTTTTGTTTTCTTATCAAACTGGAGTTTCCAGGTCTCTGTAAAACCTGGGGTCTATCTATTGATGTTCTTGAATGGTGGTTTCAGGTCCCTGTAAAACCTATTTTTGATACTTCTTTGAAGTAGGTTTTAGGTTTCACCTGTGGACTTTATTGTTATATCCTTCATCCTTTGTTTCAGGGTTTCGGGGTCCCTTCAAAACCTGTTTTTACCTTAATCTAAAACAATGGATGACATACATTTCTAGACATAATAACTTATAATACATCATCCTTATATGAACTAATCTAAAAACTAGTCATACATTGAGTATTCACCAATACTTGATGACCCTTAAGCAACCATGAAACTTTGTATGTGTTAGATACACTATTTTTTTATCCCAAAATTTTACACCATTTCATTAGAAACCAAGTTATTTATGCTACCACTATCAATAATGAATTTGAAATACTTACCTTTGGCTTTGAAAATAGTTGAATATTCTTTTTTTACCAATTCATCTTTCTCCTTGGCTAGTTTTAATATCCCTCTCTTCATCATTAAAGCTTCACCACATTATGGTTCTCCCATGTGTGTTAGAGATTCAACACTTTATTTATTCACATGAGCAACATGATTTCTCACTTTAATCATCTTTTAGTTATTTTTAAATGATTTAGGACACTCATATTCTCTATGTCCAACATATTTTACACATTCAAAGCACTTGCACATGAATCCTCTACATCTTCCTCTTTTGAAGTATCCTCTTCCTCTAGAAGAATAACCTCTTACAAGTTGGGACTAATTCTTTTTGAAGTAATTGTTTCACATTCATGAGTATTTTTATCTCCAAATATTACACCCTAAAAGAGTATTTTTAGGCCTCTTCAATATTTTGGAAACATGGGAATACCTCCAGGTGTGTGGGGCACCTATGGTGGAGGTATACCTCTAGTATCATGAGGGATAGCTCCCTAGATATGGCTTGATGTGCTTATGATCCTAAAACTACCTATCATGGGTGAAAAGGGAGAGAGATATGCATTAAAAAAACCTAAAATAAGAGGTGATACACCAATATTTGGTTCCACATACACTTTAAATTAGCCTAATGGACTAAGATAATCAAACTAGCCTCAACACCATTGATGGAGCTCCTAGCTTTAGTGTTTCTCATGAAGGCAAAGAGTCACTCAAAAAATGAAGTAAAGTGAAAATAAGGTCACATTTGACACTAATAATCTCATACACACTTCAAGAGCCTATTTTAATAGCATACACTTCATGAAAATTTCTAAGGGAAGTCATTTTAGAACAACATATTCAAGGATTATATGAAAGCAAGATGAACCTAATCCATACTTGAAATTCAAAGAGATCACTTCAAAACATCTTGAAAATGAACCTTGAGTAAAACCAGCCTACTTATAATTAATATAAAAATAAAGGTACAATTTTTTTAGGGCTTCACTATACCAAAATTTGGAATCCCCTACAAAGCCAAAATGGCTTGCATTTATAGAATTTTGGAGGAAAAAAGAGAGAGGGGAAGTTGAAGGGGAATAAAAACATGTGTCACCATGATAAAAAATATTAAAATGCATGTTAATGACGTGTATGAAGATTCATGAAACTTATCTGGTCCTGCACTCATCTCAACTGAGCCAATTCCTCACATGTGGCGTAGAAACCATTCACAAGCATCTTTTAGCTTTGAAACTCCTTGACAAGTGGTGAAATGTAATAATTTGATCATAAGGCCTCTTTGGAAATTTGATTTACATCAAAAAGACACTTGGGAATCCTCTTGAATCATCTCATACTATCACACCGCCTGCAACCATCAGTTATCCTCTTAGGTGTCGCAAGGCCTCTTCACCTCACTAGGCCCAATTTGGCCAAAATAGCTGAAATTAGGATTTACCTTTATTTATGCCACATTTATTCATGTAAGGATTATTTTAATCATATGTTACTAGAAACAAGACACTTTTAGCCATCAAACTCTCTCCAAATCCCCAATTTGACCATAGAACCTTCACTAGCCCTTATCTCCTTGTAGCCGTATTTTGGTATAAATCCCCTTGTGCAGTAGAATGTATAGACCTCTAGGACTTAGTTAAAATATTTTTGAGGACCCATTTCCATAATTTATTTTTTTCCAAGTTTCATTATCCAAACCCAAAGGCAAGTAGGTTTGTTGGTCCAGTAGCTTCCCCAATTAGGCCTAATTAGGCCTCTTTAGCCTAAAAGCCTAAAGATGCCTATTTTGTGTTTTTACCTATAGGAAATGGGATAAATGGCACTTTATTAAATTTTTATACCTCATAATAATCTCCCATGTTGAATTTGAGATTTTGACCATCTGTACAGACCCCTGTTCTTACATTAAATGCTCTTTTTTGGCCTATTCCATATAGCCCTATACCTACAAGTAAAGACCAATGGCATGGGATGAATCTCAGGATAGTCCTCAATGCTAATATGGTGGTTTACAAGCTTTAAACATCCATTTTGGTGCTTAACTTTCCCTTTTCTTCCAATCGGGTTCCAAATAGTGTTCTTGGAGGGTTTGAAATGTGCTAACCCTTTTTGGTTTGTTCATGCAATCTACATGTTGGATATCCCTAAAAATTTCACTAAAATCACCTCAATGGACCTGTCTAGCTCCTTCAATTGTCTCTAGGTCCCATGCAAGAGTTCATGGTAGCTATGAGCTTTCAAACTTGGCATTTGAGTTCCTCTTGGGCATTCTATGAGGCATGTTGAAAGTTTGAGCTCAAAATGGAGAATTAAAGGAGATACCTATAATAAAATAGTTCAAACACCTATGTAAACACCCTAAAAACATTAATCAAACACTTAAATTTCTCTTTTGGAGTTGAGAATGAATTATGACCCCATTTGCCCACTCAACCAAATGCTTACACACTAGCTATGCCTGCAACCTTAGCAACCTGAGATGTTTGGCATGGATTCTACCACTAAAAACACATTTCCCTAATGGTTTTATGCATTATAAAACTTATCAAACCTTGATATAAACTACCCTTCACTTTTTATACATGCTTTTGACCATGTTTTCCAGTTTGCAAAGCCTATGCAAGGGAAAACTGACCCTTGTCTGAGACAAAACAGGGGGCACTTCCCTTCTTGATATTAGAAAACTAGCTATTGTATGTGGTATTAGGGGTCAAAAGGATGAATTCCAAAAATCTTGGGCTCTTTAATCCAAGTAATGACCTATCAATTAATCCAAAAATCAAGACTGAGTTTTATGATACAAAGCCTATAAGGTCAAGGAAGAGGATTGTGTTTTGTGAGTGTGGAAGCCTGCAAGGTTAGACCTGAGCTTGGTTTGGTGTTCATGATATTTATCTCCATATTTATGAGTCCTTAAACTAACTCCATGCCTTGGATTCACTTCCAAGTTTTCAAGCCACATCAACTTCATACCTTGGTCCTAGAGGACTATGTTTTGTGTATTGACTGAGACAATCATAGTTCTGAATGTGCTTGGGTGTATTCGCATGGTTTAGTGATGTTAGACATATTATTCATGATATTTAGGTCATAGGGATATCTTCATACACTTTCATTCACCTTTAACCCTTCAAAATCTTACAAACTCATGTTTATCTTGCTAATTAGGATGCCACTATTTTCTTGGATTGAGACAGTCATTTCCCTGCCCCTATTTAGTGGTGTTTACTAAGAATCTATGGCATGGTTTTGTTAGGTTATGGAGCTAAAAGCTTCACCTTGTTGCAAACATGGAGGATGCTGAGTATGCAGTCACTGGCGTCGATAGGATCATCGACGTCGATCAGTGGACAGTGCAGAAGGAAACCGACCTCGGCAGCAGTCGACTGACATCAGTCACCTCCAGTCAGACAGGGACCGACGTCAGTCACCTGTGTAGTTCCAAAAATGTTGTTGATGAATAGTCAGTTAGTTAAATGGAGAGTTTGCATGATAAAGACTACTTCGAGTCTTGAGCCACTTGTCTAAATTATTGTATGCATGAGATCTATATAATAGACTCATGGGTTGTATTGTTAAGTGTAGAACTTGGAGAGTTCTTCCCATGGTGGAATCAAGTAGTATTCTTCATGTATGTAAGATCAGGTTTGATTTACAGGGTGTGCAAGATCATGGTGGAGATCTACATGTGATAAGTAAGATCAGGTTGGTATGCAGGGGTGTGTGTACGCGAGGGTCAAAAGGAGATCGGCGAGGGAGCAAGATCCAAGGTGATAGCAATACATCAAGGAGCAAGATCATGGTGAGATCTACTTAGAGTACCGATTCATACTCGGTTGTACTAGTAGTACAATGAGGTGAACAATAGCTTGTGTTAGCTGTGTGTTGTGACCTATTGAGAGAAGATTACTCTTGAGGGAAGATTACTGTAAGCCCACGAAGTGGAAGAAAGAGTGTGATCTCTTTGTTGTAATTTCCTTCTAACTGAGTTGAATACAATTGTGTGTTGCCTCTCATATTCTATGCTATTTCTCATTGATAGTTATTTGTTCTTTTGGTTATTTCTGCATGTTTAAGTTGCTTATATAAAGGTAATCATGAGTGCTCTTAAATCTGACAAGTTGTGTCAGAGCTTTGGGGAACCTAGGTCCTATCAAATGGTATCAGAGCGAGGTTGGATGTTCTCAGAGTGAGTTTGACTAACAGATGGCCCAGATCTGGTTAGTGGTTTTTTGATTACAAGTTACTCACAGGGGTTTATGTTTGAGTGGGAGTATAGCAATAGCAGAAGAAGGTAAGCTGAGAATGAAGAAATTTAGGCACAGGATTAACACCACAAGGAGTGTGGTGGGTAGTCTTCAAGATTGAGCTTGAAGAGGAATACAAGCCAGGATGCAGATTAGACAAAGTACTAGTATAGGTATAGGTGTAGCTATTTATCTCCAAGTGGGAGATTGTTAGGTTGTGGAGCTAAAAGCTTCACCTTGTTGCAAACATGGAGGATGTTGAGTATGTAGTTTTTAGCATCGGCAAGATCACCGACGTTGGTCAGTGGACAATGCAGAAGGAAACTGACCTCGGTAGCATTCGGCCGACGTCAGTCACCTCCAGTCAGACAGGGACTGATGTCGATCGCCTGTACGATTTCAGAACTGTTGTTGATGAACAGTCATTTAGTTAAACAGAGAGTTTGTATGATAAATACTACTTTGAGTCTTGAGCTACTTGTCTAAATTATTGTATGCATGAGATCTATATAATAGACTCATGGGTTGTATTGTTAAGTGTAGAACTTGGAGAGTTCTTCCCATGGTGGAATCAAGTAGGATTCTTCATGTATGTAAGATCAGGTTTGATTTGTAGGGTGTACAAGATCATGGTGGAGATCTACATGTGATAAGTAAGATCAGGTTGGTCTGCAGGGGTGTGTGTATGCGAGGGTCAAAAGGAGATCGGCGGGGGAGCAAGATCCAAGGTGACAGCAATACATCAAGGAGCAAGATCATGGTGAGATCTACTTGGAGTACCGGTTCGTACTCGGTTGTACTGGCAGTATAATGAGGTGAATAATAGCTTGTGTTAGCTATGTGTTGTGACCTATTGAGAGAAGATTACTCTTGAGGGAAGATTACTGTAAGCCCATGAAGTGGAAGAAATAGTGTGATCTCTTTGTTGTAATTTCCTTCTAACTGAGTTGAATACAGTTGTGTGTTGCCTCTCATATTCTGTGCTATTTCTCATTAATAGTTATTTGTTCTTTTAGTTATTTCTGCATGTTTAAGTTACTTATACAAAGGTAATCATGAGTGCTCTTAAATCTGACAAGTTGTGTCAGAGCTTTGGGGAACCTAGGTCCTATCAGGTTTGGTGATGTTAGACCTCTAAAGCATGTTATCTATGTGATAGGACTCCTTCATGTTTTTAATTCACTTGGGAGACCCTCAACAACACAACAACTCATAACTTCCACTCCACTGCTAGTGTGACTGTTGTATGTAGCTATTTTATAGGCCTATATGGATAGGGGTAGTCTTAAAAGGTTGTCAAACATCAAAACCACCTACTCTCTACATCTTGGCACATTAATGTTACTTGAAACATGTGGAGTTGTTTGAAATTTTTTTCATATCATATACCCATCAACATGAAGTTCAAACACAACTTTGTAATTGTTAACCTATAGATATCACTGAGCATATTTAGTGATTCTCTTAACAACTTTGGATCTGTGAAACTCAACCTTTTTTCTCCACTTGCTCTCAAATTTGTCATGTTTTATCTTGGTGGATAGAATTTCAAGATGAACTAGGCAAGTAAATTAGATACTTCCCATTCCATGAGATATAACATCTCAAAAAACTACCTAGACCTTTGTTTGGGCAATTTTGGGATAGAACCCAAAAATTGTAGTCAACTCTTCTTGAAGGGAACTTTGCTCATATGCCACCCTTGTTTGCATCCATGAACCTTGATCTTGGAGAGATGTTTTAGAGGATTTTTTAAATTTTAGAATGAATCAGATGCATCATCAACAATTATTGAGACCCTAGAACACCATGAAATGAGCTAGAAACTCCATTTTGATTGTAAGTAGACAAACAAGGGAAAAACTAGTTTTTACTTGGTATGGTCAAATTAATGATAGTTATATTATGAAAAAATCATGGAGAGGGCCTCCATTAGACCTCTTATACACATTCCAAACCATTCCTTCTCACTCCATTCTAAGCTACTGCAACAGAAATAAACCTAGACCCCTCATGGATGAACAAGCCATAAGAAGCACATTAACTTCTTAACGATCATTCATAAAGATCAGGGAATGGATTTGTGAACCATTTTCACTAAGTTGGATGCCACTATACTTTATAACATTCCCCAAATCCACTCCTTCCAATTCTACCTGTATGGCTTGCAATGAGTGCAAACTTTTGACTATTTTTACCTTTCCTAAGAATGATGGAGAAGATAAAGTGAAAAATGAAGTTTATGAAGCCACCAAAGCCATTTGATCATGGAAGTGAGTAGTAATAAGATAAAGTGATGCTCCATAACTATCACAACTTGCAAAAATCTATACAAGTGGCTAAAATCTCCCCTTTTCAAGTGATTTCTTGATTCCAACTGACTCCTGCAGACTTTTGTCAGTTACCAGAAGTTACATAAGACATCTTAAGACACGTATAACATGATATCACCCTTTTGAAATTGAATGAATCCCCAAAAACCTATCTAAATCATTAAATTCCCAATTTTGACCTTGGAAAATACCCAAAATGACATGTAACATTAATTTAAAGATTGACCAAGGCTAATATGACCCTAATTTGCATAAAATGACCTATTAAACCCTTTAATACAAAGTATTTTTTACATAAGGGGTTGACTCAATTTGACAAAGGGGGTCAAATTGGTCAACAAGTATCATGTCCTCTTATGCCATTAGTTTATCCTCTTCCTCTTGAGAACCTTCCTCTGCCTATAGATTTCACTTGTTTCCTTCTAGACAACTTTTCATTTGCCTTCAATTCACTTTGACAAGCATCCTTAATTGAATTAAAATTAAAAAAATCTCATCTTGAATATAAATACAAAGTCTATTTACATATCTTGAAAAAAATTATTTATCATCTTCCATATGACCAACTCTAATGAAAAGTCTATAAAACCCTTTCATATACTCCTTTACACACAACTCTCTTTGTCTCAAATTCTACAACTTCTCGAATAAACTAAGCTAATAATTTGAATGCAAGAGCTTACCTTTTATATTTTTCACCATCCAGTGTTAAGTTTTGATTCTATCTTTTCCTCTTCTTTTTATTTTTAGATGTATGTAATCCCACCATAAGGATGCATGACTTTTCAACTTAGTATATGAAAACTTCACCTTCTCAGGATCCTCCATTGATTTATAGTCAAAATATTTATCAATATCCATAATCTAATGTATGAGCTCCTTAAGTATTAAGATACCACCATAAAAAGGGGTATCTAGCTTTGGTTTACTACTCAACTTTACAATCACTATAGGAAATATACTCTCAGGTTAATCTAATATCTCTTCTACTTCATACTCTTCAGCTTTTGATATTTCATTATTACTCACATATTCAACATGTGTTCCTATTGTTTGTGTTGTCTCTATTGCATCCAATATTTTTCATTCTTCTAATCATATATTCTAAGTTTGTAATTGTAGACATCCAATTCTAGCCACAACTGGCTCCCGAACAGACTTCAAATTGATTCTTACCAAACATTACAAATTAAGCCTAAGATTAAATAAACATCCCAATTTCATCTGTGTATCATTCATAAATATTAAGAATCATGCTGAGTCATCCATATTTGGAGTATTATACCGTATGCAATAAAAATCTCTCACGAATTCATCTTCGGTCACCTTATGACATAACAACTGGTAGTTTGGCCTATGGACCCATTAAATGGGGCACTCGATCAAATCTTAAAAGATTTAAAATGTTGATCAAATTGAATTAACTAATTAAATAAGATTAAATTCTTAGTTGAATTATCCATTTAAAATTAATGAATATCTAAAAATGAAAATTCCAAAAAACAAAATATCAAGCCTTTTCATCATTGCCTTTATGACTTGTCAAGCTCTTCTAAAATATCTAATTTGAGAGCCATGCTTAGTAATTAAAAATTATAATTACATGACAAATTTTAACTCAATTGGAGTTAGTCTCAACTCACCTAGGGTTTGTTTGAACCCATTCCATATTTAAACTTAACCTTAACTCACCTTGGGTGAGAGTTAATTTTGGAGGCTATAAATACAAGGCAATATCTATTGATGTTTAATCTCTCATAAGCCAAAGCTATAATGATAATTTGGAGAGAGACAAGCTTTACAAGCAATGTTACCATTATAAAATCATAATCCAAGAAACCAAGATAAGGTGCCAAAGAAAGGTAAAGCTAACAAAGCTCCATTGATGAATATTTCTTGATGCACAAACCAATCAATCCACTTCAACAAGCCATTTGGAACTCCAAGGTAAAAGAGTGTCTTATTTTGTTTTCTAGTTCTGCTTTCATATGTATGTTTGTTATTTATGCTCTCTATAGTGTCTAGGCTAGATGTGTTAGAATTTTAGTGTGTTATTTTGATTCATTTAATTGAAATAACACAAGCCTAACCTCCCCTCTACATAATCCTTGTTCACATGATGTCATGCCCTAATGGGACTGAATATCCCATATGGCCAAGGAGAATGATATGTTATTTTTAGTTTTCTTTAGATGCATAAAAATCTTCAAGTTTAAAGTTTTAATTTTATCTTTTACGTCTTTTATTTTTAATAAAGTCATAAGTTGTAGGGATTGACATTGATTTTCTAGATTGATGCCAATTTTTTGGATCGACGTCGATTACAATAATCAACCACAATTTTTGTGTGAAAAATAGAACAAGGAAAGAAACATGGATAATAATGGTTTTATTTGATTTTTCTTACCTTTTTTTTGTGTTTGATGATCTACATATTATTTATATAACCAATTTACTACAAAATATATGAGATATTTATGTTTTAAACTCATTTATTAACCATTTTTCATCTTTTATGGGTTTTATAGGAAATTGCAATGATCTACTTAATCAACATAGATTTTTATAAATGATTATAATTTATGCAATCAACATCTATTTCTATAATTGACTTTGATTTTTATAATTGACATCTATTTCTATAATTGACATTGATCTCTGTGAATTGCGAACGATCAGTCTCTAAGATAAAAAATTAAAAACCCAAGAACTATATATAAAATGTTATTTTCTCACTTGATTTTGGGCTTCTAAGAAAGAAAACCCTCTAACAATTTATAGGCCATAACGTGGAAAGAGAAAATTTTAAGCATGGTTAAATCTTACACATTGTATTTGGTGCTTAAAATATACTTAGTTGTTTTCATCTCTTAGTTGTTTTTGAAATTTTTGTAATTATCAACAATAAAGCCAAGGGGCTCAAACTTCATTACATTATTCATTTTGGTGTTATAAAAAAGAATTGTCACATTAGATAAATACTCATAAGAGTTTTCATTTTCATGCTTGTTTGTTGAAGTTTTTGTTTTGTTAATAAGATGAGTGTTGCATGTATGCTCTCCCCCCATCTCCTTTAGGGAACTTGGGTGATCAAAAATGCTCACTCTTTGAATTTGTTGCTTTGGTAAAAAATCATGGAAGGAAATTTACTAAGGCCTTCCCCAAAATTTTTAAAATTTGGTGACCCTAAATCCCTTTCACTTTCTTTATTACATGCATTTTGTCTTATGGGTAGGAGTTCATCGCCTCCTCGTAAGTTCTCTAGGGAAGCGTTGACCCAAGAATTCATCCTCCTAGCATTGTTTCAACCCCACTCCATGGTGGGATATATAAATTAAGTATGAATTATTGGGATACTTATTTTGAGTGGTTAAAACAAGCTCCATTAGTGGTACTCAACTTTAAAATGTAGAAGCAACTCAGACATCGCTCTACACTGAACAATTGATAGATGTACTGGTTATGAAAAAACTAGACATTTTCACAATAAGCTAAATGATGTGGATACAAATGACATGATTTTTCCCTAATGTTTGTTACACATATGGGACCATTTAGAAACAAACAAAAATTGATAGTTTAGACAACCCCACTTGATATGGACATATTATAGATGTAGGGTGAGTAGCCTAAAGTTCCATGTCATCATACAAACTCTTGAGAAAAGAGGGGGCCTAAAAATCCTAATTTTAATGAACTTTTACTTTTTGTATTAACAACTTAAAATCCTCTCAAGATCAAGTATATAAATGAAATTTGATAGTATGATGCAACCATGGCAATTTTAGGATTTAGGATGTTACACTTAGGTGTTCTTATCATCTTATCATTTTTACTTACATGGTATTGATTTGAAACTATTTATTTATTGTACCATGTCCAAAATGATTCTTGTTTACACATCACTCCTTTATTTTAAGAGGTGTTATATCATCCATTTGACATCACACCTTTGCCTTAGTCATCAAACCTTTCATTTGTGTATGTCACTTGCTTGAAAGGGGTATTGTTATGTTACCCATTTCATTCCATTTTTTATGCCTTAGAGTCTTGAAATGAACCATTTATCATACCTTTAGATCATGATAACATCATTATGCTACTCTAATTATTTCAAATACTTGTTACCTTATGTCCAAATTATAATTTTAAAAACAACATGTGCCTTTTTGGATCTATGCCTAGTATTGTGATGCCATTCATTCTTGTCTAGCTTGTTATATATTTGAGAAGCCTAGTCTTTTAAATCAAGTTCAAAGTTAGCCTTGACAAGTTCAGATCTAAATATTGATTGATTTATACCTATGCCTTGTGTAATTTTGGCCTAGACATTAATTTTTCACTTTTGGGTTGTGTAACTTACGTTAATTTCTTACTCCATTTAAAGATTATTTTATATGCCTAAATTTGGGGAAGTGGTCTATATTCCATGTGTTTAATGTTCCATTTATTTTTTCCAAATGATCAAGTATGTGTGATAAAATATGAATGCCTAGTTTTTATTCAAGTGTTTTAAATTTGTTAGATTAGATCTCTTGCCTTTTAGACTTTGTTTTGTTTAAAGTCTAGCTTTTCTGCCTTGTTCCCAAAAGACCTAGCAATACATATTTTAAGCCTAGCTTTTGTGTCTTATTTTCCAAAAGACCTAACAAATTTGTCTCTTTAGACTTAGTTTAGACTTGTTTGAAACACTTTATACCTAAGTTTGGAATTTCAATTTTTATTCATCCACTTGACCCTTTTATGTTTGACATTTGACATTAGATTGTTTTAAACCAAGTTTAGCACTAGTCACTTTTGAGATACAACTCCACTTTTAGACCAAGTCCAGACCTTTTATCCTTTAGACCTTATTTTTTAGAGTTAGTGTCACTCTAGGCCTTCTTCACAGAATGTTCATCATTGATTTGTATATGTCTCATTATACTCATAACGGATCCACGTGCAATCTAGGTTATGATAATGTGTTTGCACAAGAGGAATTTTTTCAAGAGCCCTATAGTGACGGTGTTATTTTTGAGATGGATCATTATCCTCCTTACACTACTCAATATGGGGAAAAAATCCAAGATCCCTTAGCCTATTATTTAGTTAACACACCTCTATACTCAGAATAAGACCAAGAACAAAGTGTGTAATACCTTGCTAGTGTACCATCAGTTATAAAATAAGCTCAATAAAAATTATATTTTGTTACTATATCATTGACATATGATCCTTACTTGTTTGATCATTACTTTCTTGAAAACAAGGATGAATTTCTAGTCAAAGCCACAGAGGTAGGGGCCAAGTTTCCAGTAGACTTCCCCCATAAAAATTTGCCTAGTCTAGTTAGAGTGCCTCTCAACATGTCCTATAACCAAACCATTAAAAAATACTCTACTAGCAATCCTCAAGCACTCATGTTGATGTCGTATCAAGACTTAGATATGCTTGTCAAATTAAAAGGCCTCATAGAGGACCACTTTATACAAATGCAACAAGCATATCAAACATATTTGAATCTAGCACACAACTTCAATAACATGGCCATGTCAAATGCTCGACTCATCAAGTTAGCTCCTTCAATAGGGGTATTAATTGAATTGATAGGTCAAGATAATTTGGGTATAAACCCATTTGTGAAAATCACTTTAGTCAGAGACATGTTTAATGTCCCATATATCAAAGAAGTAACTACTACTTCTATGCAGACAAATATGCCAAACATAGTGGATAACACATAAGTGTCTTCCAATCTAGGACAAATTAGTTTAAATACACCCATAAATAGTCCATAATAAGTGATTTTAGTTAATACCATGATTGGTTTGTAACATAAGGGGAGAGGAACTCCTACATCCTAATCATAACACACTACCTCTAATCCTCAACCAATTGCTTCTTTAAGCACACAACTATAGGGATTGAGTAATCAAGCACCAACTAGTGTTTTGTTTCAAAAAAATATGATGAATGCTATGTCAGGAACCTAGAACAATAAACATGCTCTGATATCACGTGTCAGGATCTTGCTCCACCAATAGAGCACATATATGATTACTTCTTGTATTAGCAACTAAACATGGAATTTAACGAGAATCAATAAGTAACTAGAAATATGAAACAACACAGGAATATGAGAGACAATACACAATTGTATTAATAATCACTCAGAAGAATATACAATAAGGAAGATGCCACTTCTTCCTCCACCTCAAAGGTTCGCCACACCTCAAGACCTTCTTCCCTCTCTCTCTTGGTCCCAACAATCAACTCCAATACAGAATTGATGTTCACCTCTCCAACTAGTCAATAACACGCTGCCAGCACGTCAAGTACACAACCGTACTCCAAGTAAATCTCCTACTCTCTACTACTACCTGCAAATCACTAGACCTTACTCACCATTGTAGATCTCCAAAAAATCCATGCTCATCTGTTAACTGAGATCATACAAATATGAAGAACCCTGCTGATTCTCCAAACCAGTACCCACCTTGGTACTGTGGCACTAGGAGGAACGCACCATTGCTCTCTTCTCTTAGAAGGAGCTTATTGCTCTCTTACTCTCTAGCTACAAGTTTACACTACAGCCTATGAGTCTATTATATATATCTCATGCATACAATAATTAGACTATCCTAATTACAATAATTAGACACGTAACTCAAGACCAAAAATAGCCTTTGCATGCAAACACTCGGTTCAACGAACTAACTGTCCATGGAACAAGCAGTTTTAGAACTGCCACAGGTGACCGACATTAGTCCCTGTCTGCTTGGAGGTGACTAATGTCGGCTGACCTCCTACCGATGTCGGTTTCCTTCCTGTCCATCTTGCCGTCATCGGTTGCCTTGTGCACTGCACTCTGCCGACGTCGGTCTCCCTGGAACTCAGCAACCTCCTCCCTATTTGCACCAGTTGAAGCTTTTAACTCCACATCATAACAATCTCCCACTTGGAGATAAATAGCTACAATTGTACCTATATCTTTACAATATCTAATTTGTACCCTGGCTTGTATCCCTCTTCAAGATCAATCCTGAAGACTAACCACCACACCCTGTGATGCTCTAACCTTTGTGCCTTTGTCATCCAAGTAACCTGCCACATCTACATCTACAAACCTATGTAGAAAATAACTTGACCCTGCATAGCATGTCGACCTGCTACTGATCCCTGTAAGAATCCATTAAACTGCCCTTCAGTACCTCTTCCTCGAATTGGCTCCATACTTTCTGACAACTCCCACTGCTTGGGAAAACTCAGGGCTACACTAGACCTCATGTGATTTCGAACACTTGTTCTAAGCTCTGCTTGAACTGTCTAGCCCTTAGTGTGCTTTCCGATTCTACATCCTGCTTCTTGAACCCTGCCAACACCTTCACATCAGCTTCTTATTTGAGACAAAATCAACCTGTGATCCTCTATGTCTCTTATGCTAAAGAATTTTGCTGCTACCAAATTCTTCATAACATACCTCTGAAACTAACTTTACCTTTTAGCTTAGAGAAGTCCCTGCATATGTAAACTTGCAATAAGCAACCACTCCACATACAGTAACAAGATGATGTCGCGACTCATCATCCACTTGGTAAAGAAAAGAACACAATAGTTACACTGACATTGACTAAAGCCATGCTTAGTCATCCACCTGTCAAAACCTGTACCACTGTCCTACAGCTACCTCAAGACCATGTACTCTCACTTATCCATTCACTCTCCTCTAATAAGGGAATCCACTCCTCTCCCAGTGCTCTCTCTTAGTTGACAAATCTACCAAATCTCCTGCTTGGTTCTCTTCTGAAGAATTCATGCCATGCTCCCACTATTTCTGGATTCTACCTACGTTGCCTCTATACATCTTCCTAGTTCTCAACCATCAGTAAGCAATAATAAAGGTGAACAACAAATATGAGGTTCACTTACCATTTCTGACCTCTACATGAGAATTTGAGACTTGTTGACAGCTTGTTATCTGCCCAACATTCATTCCAGTGACCGATCTCAGCCATCTCCCAGCCTGCACCCGATCGATGTCGGTTCCCTCCGACTGCTTCCTTGCCGATGTCGATCCTCGTGACCGATGCCAATTTTTACCTGTCTCTATTTTATCGACGTCAGTTTATACATAGCTGACATCGATCACTGTGAGGACGTCGACATCAATTTTCTAACCGACGTCGGTTTTTTTGTTTTCCTTGTGACTGACAACTTTTACCTGTGAGCTCCTTTTGGGTCAAAACCCTATTAAAATTAACACAACCCTACTCAGAATAAATCAGTTTCCTCACCTGATCTTTGTCCATTATCTCCTCCATGAAAACCAAGGCTTTCCAGTTCTTTAGCTTGTCAAAAACATTTGTCTTTCACTTGAGAACATGAATTCCCCTCCTACATATGTGACCAAGCCTACAAAGCCACATCTCTATAACAAAAGGTGAAAGAGTAATATAAGTAGATAGATAAAGGATACCTACTTTCTTACCACCATCTAATTCAAGTGTATCCACTATGAGAGTTACAGTGCATCTCCCATTACCCAAATTTCCTAAAGAAATTAGACTCATCTCCAATACTGGTACCTGCATGACTTCTTTCAACCACTGTGTGTCATCCGTCTGCAATTTCAACTTCACTTCCCCTTTGTCAATAATCTGACAAGGCTCTCCAACCCCTAAATAAATCTCTCCAAAGTCTCCAAAGACATACCCATGAAAAGATGCTCTATTTCAGGCTGCATGGAAAGAGGCAAAAGAATCTGTAAATAAAGATTCTACTTTATCCAGAGCAACCTGTGCAACGTCACCTGCAACATCTGCTTCTACACGTTGATCTTCTGCCAACCAACAATCTCCTTTTACATGCTCTTTCTTTCCATCAATCAAACCATTTGTGTTATTTAGTTTCTCCATTCGTAGCTTACTATCTTCTGCCATTGCTATACTCCCACTCAATTTGAAACCCCTGTGAGTGACCTGTAATCAAAAACACTACCAGATTTGAACCACCTGTTAGTCAACCCAACCAAAAGCTCTGATACCACTTGTCAAGAACCTAGAATAATAAACATGCTCTGATACCACGTGTTAGGATCTTGCTCCACCAATAGAGCACATATATGATTACTTCTTGTATTAGCAACTAAACACGTAATTTAACCAGAATCAATAAGTAACTAGAAATATGAAACAACATAGGAAGATGAGAGACAATACACAATTATATTAATAATCACTCAGAAGAATATATAATAAGGAAGATGCCACTTCTTCCTCCACCTCAAAGGTTTGCCACACCTCAAGACCTTCTTCCCTCTCTCTCTTGGTCCCAACAATCAACTCTAATACAGAATTGATGTTCACCTCTCCAACTAGTTAGTAACACGCTGCCAGTACGTCAAGTACACAACCATACTCCAAGTAGATCTCCTGCTCTCTGCTGCTACCTGCAAATCACTAGACCTTACTCACCATTGTAGATCTCCAAAAGAAGCCATGCTCATCTGTTGACTGAGATCATACAAATATGAAGAACCCTGCTGATTCTCCAAACCAGTACCCACCTTAGTACTGTGGCACTAGGAGGAATGCACCATTGCTCTCTTCTCTCAGAAGGAGCTTATTGCTCTCTTACTCTCTAGCTACAAGTTTACACTATAGCCTATGAGTCTATTATATAGATCTCGTGCATACAATAATTAGACTATCCTAATTACAATAATTAGACACACAACTCAAGACCAAAAATAGCCTTTACATGCAAACACTCAGTTCAATGAACTAACTGTCTGTGGAACAAGTAGTTCTGGAACTACCACAGGTGACTAATGTCAATCCCTATCTGCCTGGAGGTGACTGACGTCAGTTGACCTCCTGTCAATGTCAGTTTCCTTCCTATCCATCCTGTCATCATCAGTTGCCTTGTGCACTGCACTCTGCGGACGTCGATCTCCCTGGAACTCAGCAACCTCCTCTCTGTTTGCACCAGTTGAAGCTTTTAGCTCCACATCCTAACATGTTAATCCACCTCAATAGGTGATGACTAACATTCCACAACAATAGACATATTCTAGTATACCACCACAACAAAGGTAGAACATTCTACCACCTCAACAAGGGGCAATAAATGTTTCACCTCGATAGGTAATGACAAGTGTACATCTACAGTCATAGACTAACATACCTTTATAATTACAATTTTTTTCTAATCAAAAATATATATCCATTATTCATAGATAAATGTTGAACATATGACAAACATCTAGTTCACAACATATGTTCATGCAACTAAGAGGTACTACTGTCCAACAAGTACCAATCAAGAAAAATTGATTTTTGTTCAAAATGTGCCATATATCCAACGATAGGGCCTTGGTCCATAATAAGTTTCCCTTATTTAGCTACATTTGACTATTTAACATCAAGTCCTTACTCAACCTTAGCATTCACATTACTTTACCAAAAGCTATATCCTTCCATCACAACCACAATTCTCTCAAAATTAGGCCTATATATCTAATCCAAACTAGATTATCACAACATAATGCATGAAATTCCAATAACCACATCTTAATTCATGGATGAATATTCCTAGTCAATTTATTCAAACCAACATTACACAATAAACCATTCCTCCAATATACCCAGTCAAGGTAATCCATCTTTGGCTGCCAAACCTCCACCTTAAACCAATGTTCTATCTAGTTTCTTGGCACAAGAAATGAAATAAATAAAGGATGCAATTGTTTTCATTCAAGTAGGGAAGCAGACTAAGAATTTAAATTTGAATTTCATGTTTTCATACCCATTCAACATGAAGTATCTATAGATACCATTTCTTCTAGGTTATGAACCACCAAAATTTGATAAATACAAGGGTAAAGGAGACCCTAAGGACCATTTAACATAATTATTTGTTGATTTCTAGCTAATGGATTACAATGAATTTTATTTACTAATTTTGTTTTGTTGAATTCTAGAAGGATAAGCTTTGGAGTGGTTCCTAAAATTTCCAAAGAATTTTATATCTGATTTTGATGACCTTTCAGAAAAATTTATGTAGCATTTATCCTATAATCTCGAACATGATATTTTGTTGGTAGATTTAGCTCATGCCAAGAAAAAAGTTGGTGAAAACTTTGTAGGCTATCTATATATATGGAATCACTTTTCAATCACTTCACTCACAACTTATCAAACAAACAATTGGTCATTGTGTTTACTAAAAATTTGCATTGTGAGATATCATATCATCTAAAGGTCCAATGTACACATACATTCAAAGAGATCATTGATAAATGATTGATAATTGAAAAGTGCCTTATTAACAAATGGATTATTAATTTACCCTCATCAAATAAAAATTAGATCTAAAAGTAAGGCACAGGCCAAAATAAGAATCAAAACCAAGTCCAACCATAAGTGTCAACACCAGCCTAGGCTAGTAATTATGAATAATCTAAGTAATTCAATCATAATAAGAATGTTTTTGGAAATTTAATAACTTAATTTCATCATTTCCAAATATTTAAAATACCATATACTCAACTAGTGCTTCAAATGCAACTTACTCCTCATTGGCAACCCATTCAGCAAGCACAGCGTTCATAGCAACCTAGACTAGCTCAACAAAAACAATAATCATTACCTTTACAAACCCCTCCTTCAATAAGAAATTATCCTACTCATATAGTCTTTATTAACATTAGATAACCTATTTAAGCCATGTTTTTCAATTTATCCATACCTAACATGATTAGTTGGCTAATTCTAAAGCACTATTTTGAGGGTCTTCTGTATCCATATTGGTATAGAGAAAATGAGTCATGTGAATACCATCATGTTTATGGACATAATCTACACCATTGTATGTAAATCAAATACCTCATTGAAAATATGTTGGAAAATGGAGATATTACATTGAATAATAGAGCATCTACATCTAATCATAACCTAGGTATCTACTAAAACCCTTTTCCACAACTTCATAATAATAACCAAAAATAGCATTAACAATGGCCATAAAAACAACAATAGTAGTATCAACAACCATGACAACAATATCAATACCACTATCAGTAATAACAGCATCAATCAAATATAAGAAAACAAGGCTAGAATGATTTTAATACCCAATAGACTTACCATGTAGTTGTACATGACTACACTAAAGTTTTAGGTCATATTGTGGGAGGTCACATTTCCACCATCAATGTTAATTGAAGACCAAGTGATAATAAAACATGATTGTTATTAAACAAGTCCAATCAACCCATCTATGTTAGTGATCCTTCCTTGATTTGGGACTGCAAATAGGTGCACCAGCAACCAAGGATTACTATTTTTAGACCTTATACCAATAACTTATCATTGCCCCATGACCATAAACAAGTACACCAACAATCGAGACTTATCTTATTTGGTCCCCATATATCATCATTTTCTAGCAACAAAGGTCTTGTAGCTACTCTTGATTATGCAATCATAACTTAGAGGTTAAATATTACCATTCCAGGCCCTTAACCATGAACCACTAAACCAATCTAGCCCACTATCCTAGCTAGGAACAAGCTATATACTAGTGTTAAGGAAAAGACATTTGACATTGTGGAACAACTTCAAAAGATGCCTATACAAATATCCATTTTGGATTTGTTACGTAAATCTACCATCCATAAGAATATACTTATAGGGTTCTT
This sequence comes from Torreya grandis, assembly GCA_037957365.1. Taxonomy (NCBI): domain Eukaryota; kingdom Viridiplantae; phylum Streptophyta; class Pinopsida; order Cupressales; family Taxaceae; genus Torreya; species Torreya grandis. The sequence goes on from JARHVA010000473.1 coordinate 1,007,565, forward strand.
AGGCTAATCCCAGTTCTTAATGACATAAGCCCAAACAAATTCCAAGCTTTGGTTGGACATCTAGCCCCAAGTTGATAGTTGACCTTTGACCAAAGTGATATGTCATCCCTTGGCCCTCTCCATAATAATCTATTATACATTGAAGTTGTCATAGCCCAACATAAAGTGAAATGTGTCCTCATAGATAATGGATTGGTCTTGAATATTGTGTCTCTAAAACTCATCAAGCATCTTGGATATATAGCAATTGATCTATAGCTAGAAATAATTACTATCAAGGCCTGTGACAATAAAGAGTGGGAATCACAAGGCACCATTAACTTGTCAATTATCATTAGGCTTTCACCCATGATACACTATGTCATGTGTTGGACCATGACCTATCTTATAATTTGATCTTGGGTAGACCTTGGATACCTAAATTCTTGCTATCCCTTCAACATTTCACCCATGTCTCATTTTCTCTCACCTAGGCATGGAGGTCACCATCAATGGAGATTTATAGCCTTATGAACATTGCAAACATTTAAAGGTAGAGTATGAAAGCTATAACTATTGCTTTGGTTTAGACCCAATTCTCAAAAAGGATAAAGGCAAATAAATACTCATTGACTTGATAAAGGCTAATTTTATAGACCCAGATAGCCTTGATTCATATTCACATATGCCATGTCCTAAATTGTCTAATCATTTTACCATCTCAGCCAACTACCCAGGAGAATATTTGACCTGTAACATATTTCATATTTCCAAGCTTCTAAAAAACCCAAAGTCCTATGTAAGACTTAAAGCCAAGCCACCTTTCATGGAATGGAAATCAAAGGGAAAGGACAAACTACATAGCCCAACTCCTATCATTTTCACACCAGCCACTGGCCAAGAAGAGGACCCACATGTAAATGATGAAACTTGGTTATACAATGACAAATTGGCTAATTGTTACAAAAATACCAAATATCCCATTCTTAATAGGATCATGGAGAATCAAGCCTATGAAGGTGGAGGTGCTGGGCCAAATCATCAAGATACTCTAGACACCCAATGTTAACCACAACTGGATCATGGCTAGACTTCAAACTGATTCCTACCAAACATTGTCAATTAAACCTAAGAATCACTTAAAATCGCAATTTTTTTTAATGCATCATTCATCGCTACTCAAAATCATGTTGAGGCATCCCTATTTGGGATATTATATTGTATGTAAAAATAACCTCTCATAGATTCATTCTCAGTCACCTTGAGAGATAACAACTAGTAGTTTGGCCTATGGACCCATTAAGTAGGACACTTGCTCAAATTTTAAAAGAGCTAAAATGCTAATCAAATTGAGTTAACTAATTAAAAAAGATTAAATTCTTATTTTAATTATCCATTTGAAATTAATGAATATCTAAAAATGTAAATTCCAAAAATCAAAATACCAAGCCTTTTCATCATTGTCTTTATGACTTGTCAAGCTCTTCCAAAATATCTCAAAATATCTAATTTGAGATCCATGCCTAATATTTGAAAATCATAATTACATTATAGTTTTTAAATCAATTAGAGTTAGTCTCAACTCACCTAGGGTTAGTTTTAACCCATTCCATATTTAATCTCAACCTTAGCTCACCTTGGGTGAGAGTTAATTCTGGAGGCTATAAATACAAGGCCATACCTATTGATGTTTAAGCTCTCATAATCCAAAGTTATAATGCTAATTTGGAGAGAGAAAAGATTTAAAAGTAATTTCACCATGCCAAAATCATAATCTAAGTAACCAAACCAAGGTACTAAGGAAAGGTGAAACTAACAAAGCTCCATTGATGAATATTTCTTGATGCACAAGCTATGTAAGCCACTTTAAAAAGCCATTTAGAGTTCTAAGTAAGGTAAAAGAGTGTTTTATTTTGTGGTCTAGTTGTGATTTCATATGTATGTTTATTACCTATGCTCTCCCTAGTGTCTAGTCTAGAGGTGTTATGATTCTAGTGTGTTATTTTGATTTATTTTATTGAACTAACACAAGACTAACCTCACCTCTACATAATCCTTGTTAACATCAACTCTAGGCACCATAGGTCTCATAACTTATCTAATGGGGTTACCTTTTTGTTCTATACCTTCAATAAACTACAAGCTTATGTTTAACAAAAATTTCCAATGAGTCACAAGAGTCTTCACACACACACAACCCAACAAGGTAAACCTTGATTTGATACCAATTAGTGCAAATAGAATATGAAGGGACCAAGTGAATGCTTACCTTACTCCCCAAAAACATTTATCTACTCTCACTCTCTCAAGGACACAAGACTTAGATTGGAAATAAGGACTCCCTTTATTGAGGTTTAGTTATAGATATTGCACACACATATCACTCTCTCCCCTTTCTGAGACTATGAAGAAGACACTCTCAGTCTAAGGATTGGAATAAAATAAACACACACACACACACACACACCTCATCATGCCTCTAGCTCTGCACTTGCACACTCTAAGCTTCTCTAAATTCCTCCTTAGCTGAATTCTATCTTAGAGTTTCACTCTTCACTTTTTTGGTTTTATGGCTATGACTCTTCTTTTCTCCTTCCAAAGTTGACTTCATAGCTTGGTGTTGGCATTGACCTCTTATGATGTTGTTTAATCTATTTTGAGTTGAAATGAATCCAATTTAATATATCTAAACTATTAAAATTTAAATTATAGAATATACAGATCTGATAGTGAAATATAATATGCTACATAATTTAGCAGCATTAAAATTAGCTAAAAATAGTAAATATGCATGTAGATATATAAACCTCCCTAGAAATAATATATGATGATTGTGCAGGTTGAATTTGACTAAAAATTATTTGATAAGACCTGTGTATTATGTCATGACCAAACACAAAAATTAACAATGTGATGGAATAAATACATAGAAGGAGGATAGAGGCGCACTATGGTTATGTCCTAGTTGATTGTATGCTTGGTTTTCTAATCTAGGTCTATGCAATTATTTGCAAGGGTTTATTGATTAATTATGTATGTTAATATTCCACCCAAAAAAACTTGCAAAATATGAACCCTTGTTCCTACACAAAAAAAAGATAGAGATTGAATGCAAAATGAGGGAATAGGTTTAGGGGGATAGTGGAGATACCCTCATAAAATATTGCATAATTTGAGTGTTGCATACATAGACCAAATGGGCCTTAGGCTGATTATTTCTCCTTCCTATGGTGATTGTGTGATCTGTGATTATGCAATTAAATGAATGTATTTAGAATATTGATTGATATGTTTGATAATGGAAGCCTTAACCCACAATCAGAGATATTTAGACTTAGACTATGACTGTTATAATGCAACAAAATTGTAATTAGAATAAATAGTGTTCTTTTACTCTGTGTATAGTAATTTGACATCAGCTTGATAGGTGCATTCAAGTGGGTGATTTGATATGATTTTATTGGGTAATATTTGGAATTTTTCACTAACCGGCCTTACAAAACAATTGGGAGAGTTTTGTGATAAGATATTTCCTAAACTAAATCATAACTAGATTACAAATATGTGAAATTAAATTAGGAAATATATAAAATTGCACTAAAATAATGTATAATTGCATTACAATTATTGCTAGCCTATTCAAGGGGGTAACCTCCTTTGATTAAGATCAATACAATATAATATGTGGATGACTTATCACTAGTCTAGACTCCTCTTTATATTACTTTATCACTAACTAAATATTACTCACTATGAATGTGGGATTATTACAATGGGATATGTTGTTTCTTGCATGACATACCCTAATTTCATCTTGAAATTATGAGACCTTTTTTTACTCTAGATTTTGGTCTATTGCTTTAGAAAATTTTAGGGGCTTTTATTTATTTAATATTATCAATATGACATGAGCAAGTCCCTAGACATTAAGTCTAAATTTTAGGCTTACTTTTTTACTATTAACTAACTCTAAAACAAGATTTTACATTATTTACCCTTGGTCTAAATTTTGCATTTAGGACTTCTTTGATCTAATTATCTAAATTTGCTTAAGTCTAAAGAGTCTTGGTTTTTCTGAAACTAGTTTTACAATATATAGAAGTTACCCTTTTGGGCAAATTTAGTTTGTGTTGACCAAATTTGGATTTTAGTCAAATTGTATCAACCCATACAAATTGAAACTTTTTACAATTTCCCATATGTCTAAAAGGGTCTCATGTGTGTCGAAATACCTTACTTATCCCTGCTCTATCTTGGTGTAAGCCTAACTTCTTTGTACTTGTCTAGTCAACCAAAGTCAGCTCTAGTAAACTCTAGTAAAACATGGTCAAAGGCTCAAATTATTATATAAACATCATATTATGGTCATTTATGTGTTCTAAGGTGTTCCTAGGTCATAAATTTGTCCTTTACCATGTTTCATATGCAAAAAATGCTATTTGGTCACATTTTTAGCTCATTAAATGATTTCTATCGACTTCTCAAGGGAGAAATTTGTCACCAAGTTTGATTTAAATGTGGAAGATGTTATAAAATGTCAAGAATCAGTCAGAGGTAATCAAGAAGTAATTTCATGCATGAAAATAGGGAGTTTTCCTTGAAAATAGACCATTAATGGCACTTATACGGACTTGAGAAGTCCATCTTTAGCTTAAAACATGTGAATAGTGTCTCTTCATCTCCTTGAGGTCTTTATCATGGTTTTTTTATAGAGAAAAGGTCATAAAATTTAGTTTTTAATTATGTTTCTTCTTTCTTGCCTTTGCAAGCCAAGGAGAGTCAACTTTGGATGCATAGTACAATCCGTACAGGGGGAGTTGGAAGGATTTATCTTGGAGGTTAAGAGGGGCCTTATTATACTTAAAATTCATGGCAATAATTTTTATTTTCATGGATCCTCCTTTATGAACCATTGTTAAGAATCCATGCAGCATTTTATGCTTATTCATCCATGAGGGGTCCCTTTTGAGCTAGTTTCAGAATATTTTGTTTGGTTTTGATAGTTTGGTTGATTTCAAGTGTTTCTCAAGGCCTCTCCATAGGTATTTTATTGTTCTCTTGGTTTTTTAGGTCTCAATAATTCAATAAGCCTCTTCTAGTCTTGTTTGTACTTGTAAACTAGTTCTTTCACACCTCTAGTTGTCTCAAGTGTCTTTAAGAGTGAGAAAAGATGTTTTGATGTTGTTCAAATATTTTATCTAATAATTTTCATATATTTGAGTATTGACAATTCATTTGAGGGGTTTATAAGTCTTGGCCTTGCATATTCTTTCTCTTTCCATGCTTTTCCCACATATTCTACCCAAAACATGCACTTATAAGCTCCTTTATGATGTCATCCTAAGGTGAATGACATGGTAATGATGTCAAGAATTTTAGGGATGAAAGATGAAAATATTTTTTCAAGATTCTAATAAGGCTTTTGAGTCCATTCTTGTTCTCTATTTCACACCTTCCTAAGCAAAATGCCTGCTCAGTCATATGCTCACCTACAGGGGGACTTAAATAGGGGGCTGAGATGTTTAATGGAGTGCCAAAGCATGTAATGAGACCCTATTTAGATCCCTTGTATATTGAATAAACCATGATAAACTTGTGTGAGGTGCTAGAATGGCAAACAAGTTATGAGAAGTCTTCCTAAAGTGATGACTAAGTATTCTAGGAATCAGTCCCTAAAAGTGGAAAACAAAGGCCTAAAAGGTTTTTATAGATTTTCTAAAGCATGCTCACAAGGTGTTTTAGACATCTAGATTGATAAGTTTGATAACCCCTAGTATGGATGATCCATTCCAAAGATTAAAATCAAATGATGAAGATAAGAAGACTATTGGAATGTCTCAAGTTTGCTTTTAAATATTGAATCTTAACAATGATATCTATAGGTTTGGGGAACAAAGAATGACCTTTTGACATAAAAGAGAACATGAAACTTATCTTCATATGGATTGTTCAAACATTGAGCATGAAACTTGTTTAGTCTCAAGATCACCTATAAAGCTCTGAATGTTTCTCCCTTTGTACACTTTGACATCCATACATAGGGTTAATTGACACCTACAGTTGTAGGAAGGTGAAAGGTATCTTGGAATAATAACTAAAAGCCCAGTTTTGAAAGCATATGTTGAGTAAAAAGATGAAGATGTAAAATCAAGGTACCTCATGAGCATGGGAGAAGGTAGGAGAAATGGTTTCAATCTTAATTCACATACCCTGACTATATATGTGGCCTTGAGCATGCACCTACAACAAGATATCCCAAATAGTAACTTTGAGCATTAGGGTGATGTTGTTTTATGCTTTCAAAGGTGGAAACAAGTTCAAATAGGCATTCCATAACCAATATGAATTTGAGGAGGATTTAAAATACCCTTTTCAAGGTATTATAATTAAAACATACCTACAAGAGGTTTTATCTCAGTCAATAGGGTATGTAAACAGTGATCTCACTTGAGGCCTATTTGGTGTTTCAAGACCTTCAAGGCTGAGTCACTAGTATGAATATGCAATTAGGTTATTTATATGATTCATAAAGAGATTAAAAATATCATGATCAAGCCTTATATATAATATTCACCTATAGTAAAAATGTCTCAATCAAGGATAAAATAGGGGTTAGCTAAAGCAATGTCCATCTCAGTCAGTGTTACAAAACCCTACAAACAGAGCTAATTGGTAAGGTCTATTTGATAAATTGAGGAAGTAAGTGGTCCTATAATTGGATTTAGATGCTCAAACTTGGTATAGATCATCCTTGGTAATTTTATAATCCCCTCCAATAACTAACTTTAATGAGTAAAAAGGACAACATGCCTCTATTCTGTCTCAAAGGCAAAACTCTTTTCCCTTGCATAAACTAACAATTTTGAGGAAAAGAGATGAAATAGTAGACCAGAACAATAAAATATGCTCTAATATGATTTTAAAAGTTTTAATATTCCTATTAAAACATGTAAATCCAATCTAGAAACTCTGAGGTCAAATAAGGTACTCCATGTAACAAGGTTTGTAGGCAAGGTAGTTAGACAAGGTACAAGCCTAACCCCAAATGAGAGGTCATTTAAAATTCCAACCTTATAAAGAATTATAATGATTTTTATAAAATTATTTTGAGTGAAACTAATGTTTCTAATCCATCTCATTGGTATATAAGGTCAACAAAGAGGTTTGAACTACAAAGTTTACAACTAGGCCTAGTAGGCCTAATCTAGGCCTAGTACCCAGAGAAGAGTCTTATCATTTTCAAGGCTAGATGACCACTAAAAATTGTTAAAATATGTTACTAGGATGTTTATATAGGTTTTTTAACCATCAATTTGTATATGAATCCATCAAGAAGCCATTTCTGGTCTTGAAGATAGTCAGGCCTATGTAGATTGTTAAAAAGACATGAGTGGCCATCTTGGAATGCTCAGAAATTCCATGAGGATTTGCATGGAGACTCAAGGTGTTTAGAGGAATTATATAGGGTCCCTAATAATAATTTATTTGTATTATTTTAGGATTTCAATTTGTATTCTCTATGAATAAATGTTAAGACCTGAAACTATCAAAAACCCTCACAAACCCTCTCCAAGGACCCGATTGGGAAGATGAAGAAAATTGAGAATCAAAATGGGGTAAAGTGACAATTAAATTGACTTAAACATATATAATAATATCTATGGACCTACCCATGTGACTAAGGTGTACCCTACCTATATAGATGGTGTGCAACATGGCTTTTCTTGACAAATTTATGTGTTTTGCAGGTATGGAGAGGTTTCAAAAGATGAAATAACTTTTAGGAGAAAGATTATGACTTTTTATAGATCCTAATGCTCAAATTTTGAGCTATATAATCTCCTAAATCTATCTACTATCTTCTTCATCTCAACCAATTTAGTGGGCAGATAGTGAACACTTAGTGAAAATGGTGAAAACTCCAATTGGGAAGACTTTTGAGGCTTGATTCATGAACTTGATGACTTATAAACTCTTTAAAAGTGTCATTACTCCTTATTCATGGATAAAATTGTATAATTAGAAGTATTTTGAATTTCAAATGTGAGAGGTGCATGAGAATCAGTCATTTGTAACTGTTGGAGATGATTGCTCATGGACAGAAGAATGTGGATGATTAGGGACAATTCCAATGCATGTAGGGTATTATCAGTAACCCCACCCCCTCAAATCAATCATCATACCTAACCCTACTTAGTGATGAGTTATTTTTGTGAAGGCAAATCATGAGGGTAGTTTCATGTGCAAGCAAAAGAACATCTATGCCACATATAGAGAAGTTTGATGATTTAAGAGACATTTATCCATATTTTCCTTGCAAGACTTATCTCATTATTTATTTCATGCTATTTTAAATCATTCTCATTTCTTGACAAGTGTCTTTGTGAATCTTGAGCTCCCACTTCTCTCTCTCCTCTCACAATTGCTATGTATTCTAGCCTTGTTGGTTGTTGTAGACATCTCTCCACCTAAGTATGGTGAATCCATACTCAATTTTTACCTTAAACTAATAAAGAATTTTGTTTTACCTCATTCATGAATTCATCAAGTTCTTGTTATGGTTTTTGATCTTGTGCAAGTGTATTTTGCTTACCTTGACATGTTATCCTTCTTAGTGCCTTGTGTAGTTGGAAAGCTCTCTTTTGCAGGTTAGTAAGAAGTGTCTAATGTGGATTGTAGGTGTAGTGAGTATATTATTCATTAGTGTTTCTAGAATTCCTATTATCTAAGTCCTCTTAACCTAGGCTCTCTTCAAGACCCCATGCTTGAAACATTCATGTAGAAGAGTAGTGTTCAATTGGATGAAGTGTATGTGTAGGCTTCTCTTTGGTTCCAAGTGAATTGTAAGTGGTGTGAGTAGACCATATATTTAGTCTATCACTTACCCTAGATTAGATTTGTTTTTAGTTATTCTTCTCCCTTTTCACCCCCCATAAGTTAGTAGTAGGATTGATCTATAGTGGTACATCAAGGGAACTATCCCTAATCTATAGATCCACCTCAAATTTAGGTCACCCACAGCCCTAAGGTGTTTCCATTGTGCCACTTGAATGAGGAAAGACTCGTCATCTCCTCAAGGGGTACAAGTTTAGGTGATAATAGTTTGGACTTATGCAAAATTTCTAATTGTTTAAGATTTTTTGTATCTTTCCCTTCAACAATTTGGTTTATTATTATTTTTTTCATGTTAAATTGACTAAGTTATTTCATTATTCCACTTTTGGACTTAGTCACTTTCTAATGTTTTAGGCTAAAATCAATAAGATGTTAGTAAAAGGGGAAGGTTTTTATTCACTGGATTTGGTCCATTTTTTCTTTATTTTGATTCAAAATAACTAACTCTTTATATTGTTTCATTTTTAGACTTAGTCACTTTTTGCATAAGGGACTAAATCAATTATATGTTGGGAAAAAGGCCTTTTATTTTTTATTTTTTTTATGTCTTTTGCATCCTCTTGGATTATTTAATTATCCATTTTTATTTGAATTTAAATGACTAATGGCTATTTCTATTTCTTGCAAGTCCTAGAAGAACAAAGAGTTGCCACTTATCATCGCTCACTTCCCCACGTCTTTTAAGACTTAACCAATTTCCAAGGATCATGAGAAAATATTGATGAATGAGATGTAACCAAGTTTTAAAATCTCATTACATTCCTTTCTTAATCCCTCTCAACTTTGGCACCAAGTCCCCAACCTTTTGGATGAATAGGATGAGGACACTTGTCAAGATCTAACATCCCTGCTCATCAGAACATCTAGATCCTCAAGCTCATAGTTGAATAGCAAATGAACAAGGAGTTACCATGTAGATTATTCTTACCAATAAAGGACATGTTGGAATATTTATCAACATCCATAGAGATTAAAATTTATGGTCATTTCACCTATCAAAATGGTCAAAATTGAAATAGGACCTTAGATCTCTATGATTTATCTCACTTTATTTAAGGGTTTTACGTGTCTTTTCTTTGGTAAGTTAGTTCATTTATGGTCAATTAGATAAGTGTTGATATTTTTTCACTTTGAGACTTGCATGATTTGGATTTTTATGAGATGAATTGACTTTAAATTTGACAAAAATGGTTATTTTCATTTGCTTATTATGTTTTCCTTTGCTTTCTTTTCTTAGCTTTTTACTTAATTATTTTCAGGAAAATTCAAAATCATATACTAACTACTACTTTTATCTCTAGTCTAGATTATTTATATGAAAATGTCACGTGATATTTGCTCACTACTTTTATGCTTGGGCTTATCCATTGAGCTCCTTAGGACTTAACCGCATTGTTTCATGTAAATTTTCACTTTAAGTTCTAGGGAAGAGAGAAAAGAAACTCGATATGGGTGTGGTTGGAAAACCTATTTGTTTGTGTGTGTTAAATCAAAAGATTATGAATAGCTCCTCGTTGGCTTGGGGAAAGACTTGTAGATAGGAAAGCACTAAATCAAACTTGTTTATTAGATAGATTGTTGGGTGGATTGCCTATCAATAGATAAATCTTGAAAATGAGGGCTTCCTTAGGGGCTTTCAATCCACCCATTTTAAACAATTAAAAGTTATTTGCACCAATAATACAAAGGAAATAAAATTGAACATAAGAACACTTGCTCAAGAAAATAGACTATAAATGATCAAATTAGTGATAAACTAATTAATACTAGTGCTAAGGGGTTGGGGTATGATTCAAAAAATTTGAAAGAAGTCTGTGAGTGATCAAAAACATATAAAACTAGGTTTGCTTGATGGTAAATGGGCAAAAATAGCTTGTTATTTTTTCACTACCATAGTGATCATCAGTGGTTAGGGTAACCATCAGTGGTTAAGGTGACCATCGATGCTCAAGATGGTTGTTGGTGGTTGTGTAAACCATCAGTGGTTGAGTCGATTGTCAATGATTATTGTGTGAAGGTCTAGGTTATTAATTACTAAATCATAGGGTCTAAAAGATAGATTCTAGGAGATGGGCAAGGGCTAGACTAATTATGAAATGGAAATAAACTTTGTGAATATTGACAAACAAGTTTTTCTTACCATAAGTTGATTGGGTGAGTGGTTGAAGTAGTTAGTCTGTTGGTGGAATCTGGCTTAATTTTGGTAGAGTAACAGTACTCAAGAACTTAGTTGAGAGGCGAAAGCAAGTTAGCTCTCAACAAGATTATTAATGATGTTTGATAACACTAATGATGCTAATTGACCTATAAAAGAAAACTCATGAATATATGATCTCATAATAATTATTGTAGATGGATTTGACCTCCCAAGCTTCTCTCTTATAGGCACAAGCAAGAGGTGGAAGTGAAGGTGTAACTAGGACATCTAAATATAAATTGTCTATGCAAAGGCTTACAATAAGATTTAAATAAGTTATATTTACAAACATAATATGGGTGTTTTACATGTGCTTTATTAAGGAGGTGGACCCTAACCATCGATGGTCAAGGTTTCCCATGGTAACTGTTGATGGTCACCCTGATTGTCAATGGTTAGGTTCCAAAAGAAGGAGGTCCTAAAGAGTAGGGTGAGTTAGCTTATGAATCTAAATATGGGTGGGCTTGGTTAGGCCAAATTAGTGTAAATTAGTCCCAAGAGGGTCCTAAGTAGGTCTTATGGGTTTTCAACATTTAAATCACAGGTGTGCAAATTTTTGATGTCTACATTTTACCCTTTTTTATTGTGTTGCTTATGTGAATGAGCTACAAAAAAAAAATAGAGTATGGGTCAAAGGTTTGTTTACCTCAAGAGTAGGAGGAGGTGGTCCCCCTCATATTGGGAATCAATGAGGTGAAACTAAAATTGAGTTAGGGTTTGATAAATGGTAGTTGGTAATGGAAATGGGTGAATGTTAGGTTAGGCACTTGAGATGCAAACATGTGCACAAAGTTTAACAAAAAGATGTGATAGTCAATATCATGCATAAATTAGGTTACCAATATTGGTAAAAATAAGGGTCAGTACCAAGAAGGATAAGTGACAAGTGAACTATGTGACCACTTGTACACATGATGGTAGGGAACACTTGTAAACTCAAGCCTCCTAAGAGATTTCTATGTTTGCAGTAGGTATCTAAGGTTATAAGTGCTCCTGATGAAAACACAAATTGGTCAAGTGTCATAGGTATCTAAGTAGGAAGTGCTCCCAGAAAGACACAAGTGGGTCAATATGCATGAGGTAGCACAAGATCAAAAGGATTTAATATGGTAATGGTGTTGTTACAATCAAAATACTAGGTAAAAAAATTATATAAAATTGCATGTTAGATGGGTCAAAACAAACCAACAGCGAGGTGATGAGGTGGTAGGGTTAGTTGGAGAAGGTAACCTCTAAAAATGGGTAAATCCTAATTTAATTTTGCTAAGAAGGGTTGCTCTAGGTACAAGTGTAAATTTGGGGTATCCTAACCACCGATGGTCAAGGCTCCTAAAAGGTGATGATCTTGAGTGGTTCAAGAGTGCACTAAGTGCACTAATGGTTGGAGACATCACCTAGAGGTAGTATATTCAGTTTTTGATATGGCTAGGGTATAAGAGGTAGACCCTTGCCCTTTAGAGCTATAGATGGGTCATCAACAAATGAGAGGAGAAGGTAGAGTTGTTCCTATTTGATAGGGTGAATGGGTAGTTTGGTTTGGTATAGGATATCCTAGGCCCATTTCCCAAGTACATGAGGGAGGATTTAGAGGTTTTGTTGCCATTGTCCTAGCCTGCTCCAACAATTTTAGATGATGGGTATGAAGAATTCCCTATTAGGGCTCTAATAGATGATGTTAGGTATATAAATGGATATAATGCCTATTATCAACCCATATATGCAACTATAGATGTTGGTGGAGATGATAAGGTGCAAGGCTAATGGTTATAGATCCAGTTGGTCATGATGGATAGGTAGGGTGATTTAGCTATAGCTCAAGCATAGGTACAAACATTATAAGGATAGGTGGCCAAAGTGTAGGGACATATTGTGACATTGCAAGCATAGGTGGTGACCTTGAATAATGAGCAAGATCAAGGAGGTTCTCTCTTGGATTGGTGACATAGGAGAGAGACTCATTGAGGCAAAGGGCAGGGGTGGTAATGGAAGCAATGAGAGGACCACCAAACATAGTGTCATGGGTACATTATCTAGACATTATGGAGGAGCTTAGGTATTATGAGGCCATATTATTAGCATATCTTCCTCTTAAGATGAGATATGGTGAGTACCAAGCTAGCTTGGTAGGGGGTCCCTTTATAACTACTCAAGGATAGTGGGCTTTTACAGTGGGCCATGTAGGGACATCAGGTGGGCCACCACTAGATAGGAGTGTAGGTGTAAGTATAGGTGGAGATAGTAGTAGTGGAATAGGTACAAGTAGGGCTAGTGGTAGTGGTGCCCCATGATCATGTTTTAGATATGTTTTGATATATATTAGTAGTGATAGGTGTACATTATTTTGATATCGGCCTGCATGTTGATGCAGCAAGATATACATGTTTTGAGAGAGAGGTTATACATTATTATATGTATTATTTATGATGTATTTGATGTATGGTGTTATATATGATGTTATGGATGATGTATGTTTATGGTTTAAATGTTATTGTGGACATTTATGTTTATGCTTTTGGTTGATGGTCTATAGTTTCCTGCATATGTGTTATGAGATGTTGACTCAGTAGCTTAGGCATGTGATGTTTGAAAGATAATTATGATGCTATAATTTTGTTCATGGCTATGATAGGATGTGTTATGGATGGATATATGCCATATGATGATGTAATCGTTAATGGCTTTGGTTATGGTTATGATGATGTGGTTTACATGAGATGTAGTGTGGTAATGTTATGGATAGATTGGTAGATGACATATGATATTGCTCATGATGTTTTGATTATGGATTTTGTTTATGCTCATGAGAATGAATTAGGATATAAAATATGTTGAAATGATGTTTTGATGGTATATGGATAGGATTATGTTTATGGCATGACGTGATATGATGCACGTTCATGGTGTTTTGATCATAGATAGGTAGATGATGTGGTTCATGGATATAGTTCATAATGTTATGCTTTTGATTTGATATTTATTGTTTATGATCATGGAGATAAAATGTGTATATGGTTGAAGATGTGATGAGAATACATAAAGTAAGTAGATAAAAAACTAAGTGTTTAGGATGGTGAGAGGAATCATGAGAGGTACGTCTACATGAACCAATAAAAGATAAGAAAAGAAACATAAAGCCTCCTCATTGATAAGGACAAAAATGAAACCCGAATTTGGATTCGCTTAATGAAAATAAGCCTTTTAAATGCTTTACATTAGTATGTTTAGGTTGATAGATAGGTATCTTGATCACATTGAGTCAAGTAAGCTCATAGTCCTGTATATATGATATATGGAGAGAGGATGGGTGAGACTGGAGCCTTTTGTGAGACTAGAATTCCTCTTTCGAAGGCTTCTAAGAGGATAGTATAAGCAATTTTATACTCATATATAAAATGTAGACTGATCGATGTGAAAAGTCTACTAAGCAGAGCTGATTATGACTTTCTGAGATTATTACTTTTATGAGAGATGATTATGGTGTTTCTCATTGATTTTACTTTTGCTTATGGGTTTTTTCTTATTTTGACTTTGCTTGGGGTTGGGGAAGCTGATTGATGTGGGAAGTTTCCAAGAAATTTCTAGATTTTGACAAGTGTGTTACTTAGCCATCCTTCAAGGGAGTGGTCTAATTTTATGTGCCTAGTTCAAATGCTTTTGATAGTTGTCTTTCAAGGGAGCAATCCACCTTATGTTTTGTAATTTTAGATAAGTTTTCAATGGTTGTCCTTCAAGGGAGTAGTCTATGAATGCTAAGAATGACCCATGATTTGGTTGGGACTTTGATATTGCTTTTACTTTTGATTGATTTAACTTAACAAAGACTTGTTTATACATGTTAAAGGGGTTACCTTTATAAAGGCAAAGCTAGAGGTATAAGAAGGTTCAATAGGTGAAAAGAGGTGTAGGTGACAATGACCATGGGAATTGATCTCAAGGAAATGGGAAGTACCTTGAGAATCATCCCATAGCTAGAGGCATGGTACCCATAGTTCAAAATTAGGCTATGACTATGATGGATAATCACATGATTCAGCTATAGTCAATTGCCCCTAAAAAGAGGGAAATGAATGTGGTTGTAGGGTATGAGCTTAAGTTAGACCAATGGTGATTATGATCCTTCTTTAATAATAGAAAGGACGTAGATGTGAAGCATTGAGAGGCTCAAGTTCTAGTTTTCCTTCAAGATGGGACAAATGATAAGCTCTTGATTCATACTTATGAGTTATGATGTAAGGTCCAAGCCAATTGAAAGCAAATTTGCCTCTTTTGCTTTTCTCTATATTAGTGGCATGTTAATTTTCCTTAAGGATGAGATCTCCAATATTGAATTCTCACACTTTTAGGTGTTTGTTATAAGAATTTTTTATTCATTCTTGATAAACACAGAGATGGGAAAGAGCGACCAAATGACGCTCATCAAGTAGCTCAAGTTAGGCTAAACATTCTTGATGATAATTGTCTTTTGAAAGGAGATCATGCAAAGATATGCAAAGAGAAGGTATTTAGACTTTGAGAGGCAATACAGCCTCAACTCCAAACATGAGAGAAAAAGGTGTAGCTCTTGTAGGGGTTTAGATGCTAGTGCGATATGCCCATAAGGTGAAATGGATGTGCAAGTGCCAATCCCAACCTAAGGCATTGACCATTTTGGTAAGCATGTTATTAAGGGTTTTGTTATAGGCCTCTACCTATCCATTTGCTTGTGGGTGATAAGGTGATGAAAAGTTTAATTTAATTCCAAACACATCAAAAAGACCTTGAACTTGTTTATTTTTGAAGGATTTACCATTGTCAGTGATGATATTATGGGGAACACTAAAGTGGAAAATGATATGATGGGTGATAAATTCAATAATATTTTTAGCTTTTATTGAGACAAAAGGAATAGCCTCCACCCATTTGGTGAAATATTCAGTCATGATGATGATAGAGTGATGTCATTATGAAGAGTGGGGGTTAATTTCATTGAAAAGGTCCAGACTCCATTGTTAAAAAGGATAGAAATTAGTGGAAAATTGAAGGTCATGGATGGGAACATAATGTAAATTAGCATGTTCTTGACACTTGATACACTTTTTCACATAATCACAATAGTCTTGGTTAAGTGTAGTCTAGTAATAGCCTAGGTAGAGGATGTGTTTAGCCATAGGGAGTCCGCTAAATCCCAAAGATACCATCATGCATCTCCTTGATAGCGTGAGAGGTTTTTAGACCATGAAGGCAATGGAATAGGAGGCCATAAAAACCATGTTTATAGAAGATCCCTCCCATAATAGTGTAATGGGAGGTGTTTTGAATAAATTCATAACGAGCATTCCTAGATAGGCCAAAAGGAACTATTGACCAAATTTCACCTCAGTACAATTTGTTCAACCATTTTCATGGAGATTCAAATAGTAGTTACAAGAATAGGTCATTTCAGAGGTCCAAAATTGCAAGTCAAGGAGGCAAAGGTGTTTTGGATCCATTATAGTGTATGTTAGATTCTTCATAGGTCAAGTCTTGGCCCCTCATAAAATTAAATTACATTATCAAGACCAAGTCAGGTTCTCTAAATGACTCGACTTGTTAAAATTTCATGAGTAGAAGTAATCCAGGTTTATGAACTTGAATTACTCCTTCTAATGCTTTGCAGGTTTCCAACTATGCATGACTTCAGGTTTTCTAAGGAGCTTTGCTTATGAATTTTATAAGTAAAGGCAATTGGAAAACCTGAAATGGTCTTGATAATGTTTCCCCCCCAAGTGTCCCTTTAGACTTTTTTGAAGCACACTTTGTTTTCCCAAGTGTCCCTTCAAACTTTTCTAAAGGGTACTTTTCTTTCTAAGTGACACTTTGGAAAAGTTTCGAAAGGCACTTTTCTTCTTGAGTCTCCCTTCAGACTTTTTTGAAGGGCACTTTTCTTCCAAGTGACCCTTCAAAAAAAATTTGAAGGGAACTTTCCTTCCTAAGTGTCCCTTCAAACTTTTTTGAAGGGCACTTTTCTTCCAAGTGACCCTTTGAAAAAGTTTTAAAGGGTACTTTTTAGCCCAAGTGTCTATTCAGAAAAATTTGAAGGGCACTTTGGTGTCCAAGTGACCCTTCAAAAAAGTTTTGAAGGGCACTTTTCTTCCAAAGTGACCCTTTAGACATTTATGAAGGGCACTTTATCTTTGTAAATGCCCTTCAAAAAAGTTTTGAAGGGCCATTTCCTTTGAAAATGCCCTTCATAATTTTTTGAAGGGACCCTATGCCTTCCCCAAGTGTCCTTTAGAACTTTTTTGAAGGACACTTTCCCAAGTGTCTTTTGAGAAAAGTTCTCGAAGGAACTAACCATTACCTTTCAAGCAAAATCCCTAAAAGAATTTCTCTAGATAAATTGTCTGGAGGAATTACTTCGAGAAAATTTCCTAAAACATAACCTTGATGAATCCCCATGACATGCCATAAGACATCAAGTTTAATATAGCCAACTAGCCATTGGGATTTAAAAATGACATGCCGTAGGACATCAAATTTAGGGTGGCCAACTAGTCATTAGGGTGCAAAGTCATGATGTGTTGTAGGACATCAAATTTAGGGAGGCCAACCAGTCATTGGGATTCAAAGATGATGTGTCGTAGGACATCGAATTCAGTGTGGTTAACTAGTCATTGGGATTCAAAGATGAAATGTTGTAGGACATCAAATTCATGCCTAAAGTCTTCACACAGGTAGTAAATCCATTCAAAGAACCTAACAGGGTTTTAAGCAAGGATAGAGCAAATCAGGTTTTCCAAAGAGCTTTGCTTATGACTTTGACAAGTAAAAATAATCAAAAACCCCAAAAAAGAAGAGATAATGCTTAGTGGGTTTTTAAGAGAGCTTTTCTTATGACTTTTGTAAGTAGAATTAAAGTCACTTGGAAAAACCAAATGGATTTACAGTGTAAAACGTGGGAGCTCTCAAGAAGAATCCATTGATTTTGTAGTGATTCGAGCCATTTCTTGTGGAGGGTGATCTCACTATTGATTTTGCAGTGATCCTAGTCATTTCAAGAGGGTGAGTTAAAGAGAAGGACAAACTCTAAATAAATAAGAGAACAGTTAGAATTAGTTTCACTAGGATGGTGACTACAAACTATTTTGGAGGCTTCTATATTGATGCCCAAGAGTTCTCTCTTCTCTCCCTCTTTTTCTATAAATAAGACCCTTGGGCTCATGTTTTATCATCCACATATTATATGGTGAAGCCCTGCTGGAATGTTTTGCCATTTTCTTGCCATTGAGCAAAGAATCATAAGTCTATTTTCTTTCTAGGTTCTAGACATTTGCCTAGGCATGCAAGAGACACAGAGTGACAATAACTGATGTTTTATCCTTCTGCTCTCTGTCCTTCATGTTTTTTAGTAAAGAGTTGATCCAATAGGTCATGGAGAGTGCATTCTAGCTATATGAGATTTTACACATGTAACCTTTTTTTTGGACTATACAGGTTATCTTTTCTAGTTATTTACCTTGTATGATCTCATTCATTTTGTCTCTATATTGAAATACTTATGTTGGAATCTTCTAGAGCTTGAGTTATAGACTACATTCAATTATATTGTGCATAAGTATAGGGCATATATATGGATACTAATTCTTGGTATATTACCATCTTAGACTAGTATTTTCATTTATGCAAACTTCTAACTCTTTTCACTCATACAAACTGGTTTAGTAGTTTTATTGCACAAAAATTTAATACAGGGAGCTAGCCCTTTCAACCTAGAGGTTCATTTCCACTTATAGGCACACCCACAGGCCTAGAAATGTCCCAACGTTGCCCAAATTTGGAGGAGGCTTGAACATCCCTCTTTTAGGGTGCAAGATTTAGAGACAATAGTTTTAGCATGCCCGATGGGACCCAAATTATTTTTAAGTCAAGGCGAATACTGGTCTTAAAAGGCCTAAGTAGTATAAATACCCCTAACCTAGTATTTGGAAACTCCAAAAGGGTGTGAATCCCTAGTTCTACACCAAGTTTTATACATTATCTTACATGGTCCTCACAAGGTCCTTAAGATTTTCTGACCAAGCCCTTCAGATGAAGCTTTCCCTAAAGAATAATGCCCTGAACCACTCCTATCCTTATTAAATCCTTAGCAGGGAGGTTTTGGGGAAGAAGCAAAAGAGGTTGAAGAAGTTAAAGGAGAGGAGGAAGTTAAAGAAGAAGAATAAATAGAGGATCATAGAGTAATAATAGAAAGGGGAGAAAGGGGAGAGATATATAGGCATCAACCTTTCCCTACTTTTAATACCCAAAACCCAATAGAGCTTCTTGCATATGACCCCATCCCTCCAAATGCTATAAAAAATCTTCCTAGTTTCAATGGAGAGGGTCATATTACCCCATCTGAACATATTAGAGACATCTCTAATTTCTACAATTTCCATAATGCTCCTAGGTCCAACATAGCCATTAGGTTGCTATTTATGTCTTTAAAAGGCAAAGCATTTAACTGGTATAGAATGTTGAAGAGGGCCGTATTACAAGTTGGGATGGTTTTGGAGACCTATTGGTGACAAGACTTGAAATTAAGAGTGATCATGCTTCCCTAATACATCAACTGAATGTAATAAGAAGAGGTCCAAATGAATCCATAGGAGATTTCAATGAGAGATTTCAAAGAAAATGGTATAGGCTGCCACCAATCATGAGACCTCCTCTGAGCTTTGTGTTCCCAACATAACTTAAAGGCATTGGTATTGATGTTGTTTTTATGTTATAGTCAATGGGAGGATTCACTCTTCCAGGTGCATATGAGCTATCAATTGAGGTTAAGAATAGCTTGATTCAGGCTAGAAGACTCCCTCCAAGAATTTCCATGCCTTTGTTGTCCCATAATTTGGTTGAAGCTCCAAGCATGTCCTAGGCTCCAAATTCCAATGTGAAGCTAAGATCCTTTCCCAAGAAGGTGGATAACATTTTGGACAAGGATAAAAAAATTAGATCGCTAAGAGCTCAGCTCAAGAAAGCTCAATATCAGGCAAGTGTTCCTCCTATTGCACAATACTATCCTCAACAAGGATATAGAGCTCCATCCCAATATAATTATCAAGGGAGACGAAAAAATCAATAAGGTTACAGTAGGTAGCCTAATGCATATAATCCAAATTCTACTCTTCCCATAAAGGTTATTGTTCCAGTTCATGCAAATCTAGTGCAAGGAAAAGATCATGTGGACCAATGGGGGCAGCCCCAAGGTCAGTTTACACATGATGGTGGAGGAACTAGCTATACTTTGAATACACAAGAAGAAACTACTCCTTAAATGATAGTAGAAGAAGCATATCCAAGCCAAAGGGATAATGATGGAGAAGGCAGTAGCCCAAGTGTGGGGATGATGAACTTTCAATAAAAGGATGATTTTATGTTGACTCAAGGCATGTCAATTTTAGCTAATACAAGTTCCAAGAAGAGAGCCTTGGGAGAAGACCAGGAGCCACAAATAGTTCCAAGTGATGCCTCTCCAAGGCCACAAAATTCTAATCAAAGTGTTGCACCTTCTACAAGCCATGTTCCTCAACAAAATTAGAATGTAAATGTAGTTGCCAAGATTATAACACAACAAGAAATATCTCCTTGATTACCATCAAAAATGTAGGAGAAAGTGAATACACTATCTCTAAATATTTTGGACTCATTAAATATCATTAAAACAATCATATCCCTTTAGGAGGTGCTAAATATACCTAGTCAAAAGGAGCTTTTGTAAGAGAAGTTAGCAAACATGCAGGTGGCTCCTCAATCTTAAAGGCATCATATTGTGGCTCTAACAAATTCTCCAAATCATCTCTTGGAGCCTTCCACTAAAGCTGAAAAGCCTCCACCCTTCTACCTCACACTCATTATAGGAGATAAGTTGGTCCATAATTGTATTGTGGATAGTGGAGCAAGCACTACTATTATGCCTAAAGTAGTGGCTGATAAGCTAGGTTTGAACTATGAGCCACATAGTAAAGGTGTGTTGCAGTTAGATGGAACTCAAAACAAGATGGTAGGATTGGTCAAAGGTCTATAAGTATTTTTACATGGCTTCCCAAGCTTCCCTATCATGCAAGATATTATGGTGGTAGACCTTCCAGCACACTTTGTTTTATACTTGTCTAGGGACTTTACGGCCAAGATAGGAGGATACCTTTCTATTTATTGGTCCTTTCTAGCTTTCAAGATAAGGTATGGAACCAAGGTAACCATAATGACTTAGCCCTTTGTAAAGTTCCACATTGATCCATATTTGGAGATAATGACAAATCAAAATTGTTTAATCAGCAAGGAGAAAGAGGCAGTCCTAAATAGTGAAACATCTTCTCCTCTTGAGGGTATTTTCAACCTCTATCTTGATCAGTATAGCACTAAAATACATGGCCTTGATCCTTACACTTTCATTGGGGAAACTTATTTGGGAGTTTACTATATGCATGAGGGAAATGTCCCAATTCCTTCACTCACTAATGAAGATCATGAGCTTAATGGCATGTGGAAAATGTTCTTTGATGGTTCAAGGACAAAAGTAGGTTCAGGAGCTGGTGTGATGTTGGTATCCCCATCAAATAATCATTAATACTCTTCTTATAGGTTTCACTTTAGCTGCACTTGCAATGTGGCAGAATATGAAGACTTAGTTCATGGTCTCCAATGGGAAAAGAAGAGAGAAATCAAGCTTTTGAAAGTCTATGGAGATAGTGAGCTAGTCATTCATTAAGTGAGAATTCAAGCTACATCCAAGAACCTCTTGCTCAAGTCCTACAAGTATAAGGTATGGGATATGCTCGAGGATTTTGATGCCTTCAACATCTAACCCATACTAAGATACTTAAACAACCACACTGATAGACTAGCTGCAATAAGAGCACGTTTTGACTCAATTGTTGATGTTAAATAAGAGA
The DNA here is from genome assembly GCA_037957365.1 of Torreya grandis. NCBI lineage: Eukaryota > Viridiplantae > Streptophyta > Pinopsida > Cupressales > Taxaceae > Torreya > Torreya grandis. The sequence continues at coordinate 1,029,528 of JARHVA010000473.1, forward strand.
AAGATCAATCTCATATCAAGATCATTGTGAGACCTTCCATTATAGATAATGAAGTGTCATGGTAAGTGTTTAAAAGTGAGAAATCAAGCTTTTGAAAGTCTATGGAGATAGTGAGCTAGTCATTCATTAAGTGAGAATTCAAGCTACATCCAAGAACCTCTTGCTCAAGTCCTACAAGTATAAGGTATGGGATCTACTTGAGGATTTTGATGCCTTTGTAGACACCGAAATCATGTCTAACTGTTGGTCATCCTCCCCCTTGGTCCATTCCTAACCCATTCCTAAAACATGCACTTACTAATTTAAAAATAATAATTTATTATTAATATCCTCCCCTTTGACACCTCGCTTTGGACTATTTCCCACCCTATGACTCACCCAAGACCTATTCTTACTTCTCTCTAACTGCCTAACCAACTCTCATGCGTATTTAGCCCAACCTTTGACATTCTCCATCGGATAGTGCATTTGGCAGATGGAGAATGGGCTTGGTGGCTCTTTTACCCATTCTCCACCTGCCGACGTCGGTCAAATGTCGGCCGACGCCAGTGGGATCGCCAATGTCGGTTTTACTTAAACCAATTTTCTAACCCTTTGACAGGGCTGAATCACAAATCGATTAATCTCTGGAGCTAATCACGAATCTCAAATCTTCTTCTGACAAAACAAAGTTCTCATGCTTTTACTTTCTAGTGTTCTGGCTTTTAGGTGTTCTTGCAGTGATCAGCATTTTTGACGGCATTTTTTAGGCACTGAGGTCTTGCATCAGACATTCTGCACAAGGATTGCATGATATCTCCATCACCAGTGACAACTGAAACACAGCTTCTGCACCTTTGCCAACTCGTATCACAGCTAAGTATTTGTACTATTTTCATTTTAGTGTCATTTCAAATATATTAACATTCTGTCTACCATCTATTCCAAGCATCCTTGACCCAACCTTCCCTGTTCTTCTCGAAGAGGCTGAAAAGCCTTCTCTCACCCCTTATTCCCTTTTCTTTGCCTCTGACACCCATTTAGTCTCTCTTTAGACAACACCCTCTGTCCAATCAACTCAGCACAAGCTATCAGAGACCTACAGACCATCTTAAGACCAATCTAATCAACCTGACTAAATTGCTTCACGAAAAGGCTGAAAGGCCTTTTTCCTGCCCCTTGCCCCTTTTCCTGACAATATACCCTCTGCCTTAATTCTTATTTAAGATTTTATCTACTATTTTACCATCCCAAACAAACTCCCTGACTCATAGACAAGACTACAGTCCATCTTGCAGACCAAAAACTAGACCTGTAACCCGTCCCTGGCCATTACCCCGACCGACCTTGTCCACTTCCCCTATCGACGTCGGCAGTCTAACCGTCGTCAGTGACCTTTCTGACTGACGCCGGCAATATCATCGATGTCGGTGACTGTGTTAAGCAGATTGCAACTTATCAGGTACGCATTTGCTTTCAGTTCTTTCCCTTCAGTCTTTTATTATTTCTCTTTTCTATCTCTGTCATATTCTGTTTTAACAGTGGATTGTCATCCTCCAAGAAGCCTTAGCACTTTTAGGACCAAGCTTTTGTTTGGCAATCCACCCTCTTATCAGCTAACATTTTTTGTGTTTTAGTGTTTGTCTCTTTCAGGTGTCATCCTCCACAACCAAAGAGGAGTTCTCATAACGTCTAGATTATGGTGTGCAGACTACATCCAGGTACACACATGCCTTGACCATTTCCTTAAGTTTCTCATTTTCTCTCTTTGAATGTGAAAGTGAAATTGCATAGAAACATTCTGGCACGCCTGGTGGGACCCTTAGGGCCTTCCTTGGGTTCCTCTCCTTCTTTTTTCATTTAGGTGCATTAGGTTTATCCCTCTTCACCTCTTTCTTCTTTTCTAAAAGACATCATAAGCAGGAATAAAAAGAACTTTTCTTTCTTTTCTTGCATTTCTAGACTAGTCAAAAATCATATTCTTCAACCCTTTCTTAACTTGTTTTCATTCCAACTTAACATTTTGACTTGGGGCTTAAAATATATTGCATTCCATCTCTGTTTGCTTGCATTTCTTAGTCCACACTTAGTAATTAATAAACCGCATATTGAATTAATCGTAGATCACTTGATGTTACACAACCAAACCACGTGCACTAAATCAAACATCAAACTCACCTGAGACAAGGCCCGACTGGGATTTCATCACCTAGCAGATACCTTACCCATCCCGGTGATCCTACTTGGATTTCACCACCAAGGGGAAAGCCCACTCTGTTCTCTGGCAGAGTCTAATCTATAGGGAAAGTATATTTTGGCTAAGCAAGACCAGCTTACCACTAGAATCGTGAAGTGAGGGGAGCTTGCTCCTTCGCACCAACCCAAGTACGTAACCTAACACAGACTTTTGAGCACCTAAACATACCTAAAACCATCTTTAGACTACCTCTTCTAGGACCCTTCTAATATCCAACCTCCTCAAACATCACTTTAAGGCATAATCCACACGAGCTTAATAAATTATTTATAGGGATTTAACGCTTAAGATCTGCCTGTCTTCATCCTATTTTCTGTTTTTATCTATTTTTTTTGAGCTGGTCAGGACGTTTTCTTTATTTCCAAAAACTTTCAAATTTTTTGAATTTCTGGAAAACACAGTCATCAGCATCGGCTTTACCACCGACGTCGACAACCTCCCTCCACCGGCATCAGTTATCTGACTGACGTCGGTCATCTTTCTCACCGACATCAGTTTTTAAACCGACATCGGTCACTGTCACAGTCCTTTTTTTCAAAACAGTAGTTTAAAACCTGACCCTTTTCCTGCCAAAAACCCCCATTCTGAGTTTTTGAAACTAAAAAAACATAGTTTCTGGAATCTGACCCTTCTTGCCTTGAATGGTTTTTGACACGCAGTCAAACCAAGGCTCTTCTTGACCACGCCAGGCAACAACTGCTTCCACCTTCACCATCCATAACTAGTCCTATAATGGAGTTCCACTCAGAGACTGAAAGAACTCCTACTCGCCCAACCCTGCCTCAGACTCCTATTGTCCCAGAAGGGGACCAAGATTTCACACGATTCTTGGACCTCAACGTCAAAGCCTTGCAACACTATCTCATGCATAGCCAAATGCGAGACTCCCTAGGCAACCCAATCTATGGGATGTCGACTTCCTTAATCAAGACAAGGATCACATCAACAGCATCTACAATTCAACCTATAGACAATCAAGCCAACACTTCCACTAATAACCCAACCGTGTCCTACCTTCAAAATTTAGCCACTCCTTCTAGACCTACCTCCATGGGGGTTTCGGTACCCCCTCAACCTCAAACTACTCAACCAAATCTTACACCTTTCCAAAACCTAGTGGTCTTTATCCCCCTTACTCTTGCACCCATTAACACAAGAGTAACTGTCTACCTTTCATCAAGTGTGGCCACTCCTCAACCATCTTTGACGGCACCTATCCAACTTGTGCCTACCAACCCCATAACACAAGTGCCCTTGGCTTCAACTTTCACTCCAATAATCAGCTACCCACATGTTGCGTCTACGCAACCAACCATGTCATATGCCCCTCTCAATATCTTTCAAGTGCCTTATAATCTAGGGGCCACCCCACCTGCCAATCCATCAGCAGATACCATCAAAATGCTGATGGATAAGATGTCTAGCCTAGAGACCTCCATTTTTGGCTCACGCAATGCTCTCTCATACGAACAAATTTACAATGAGCCCATTCATCCTTATGTCCTGATTAGACCATACTCCAACCAATGGGAGCTTCCCAAATTTTCTCGCTTTCAAAGCAAGGAAGACCCAAAACAACACTTACGGGCATTTAGACATGCCTGTTACCTTATTGCCCATGACGATGCATTACTCTTACGCACATTTCCTATGTCTCTCTCTGGTGTTGTGCTTGACTGGTACAGCTCTCTTGCCAGCCATTCTCTCTTCACATTTACACAGCTGGCCCAGCTCTTTCTTGATCACTTTTCCATTAACATCACCAAGAAGGTCTCGATCACGGACCTCTATACTATCTGCCAATTCGAGGACGAATCCATAGCTGACTTCGTTGCTCACTAGAGAGGCCTCATCAATCAACTCTCCTTTTCCTTACCCCAACCCAAACTTATTAAACTTTTCTCTTGAGCCTAGGCCAAACATATTTCTTCCACCTTACAGGTTCAGACCTTCTGCACCTTCGACGAAGCCTTCACGATGGCCCACAAACTTGAATTATGTGCCATCAAGGAAAACAAAGTCAAGTTGTGGAGCAAGAATCCCAACTCTAAGATCAATGACTCCTTTTCTTCAAAACCTTCATCATCCAATCCTAAGTCTAAAGCTTCAGCTAATGCTGTAGTCGTTAGACCTTCGTCCTCTTCAACCAATCAGCCTGAGCCATCCACATCTCAGAGCGCCACTCATCAATTCCAATAGAGATACGTACAATGACAGTATACTCCTCTCAGAGAATCATACGCGTCTGTGCTAGAAAAACTTGTTAGATAGGGGATTCTCAATCTTCCCCAGATCTGACCACCTCCACAATTTGATCCCTCACGCGCCATCCCTGCGTGGTATAGGGAAAATGACTTCTGTAATTACCACCATGTCAAAGGTCATGACACAAGTAACTGTAAGACCTTTAAAAACATAATCCAAGACATGCTTGAAAAGGGTGACCTCATCCTAGATAATCCCAATGCACCTCCTAATCAGGGCATCGACATCTTTAAGCAACCATTCCCCAATCATCCACTGACCCAAAACAATTTCCAGACCTTGATTGACAACACTCATGAACACAACATTCGAACAATCAATACGGTCTCGCCCTTCATCTCCGACCAACCTTAAGAGGTTAGTCCATCTATCAGTCCATCATGTGTGGATGATCCTCTTTCCCCAGTTAGTTCTCTGTCAACCTCTCTCATCTTGGAGGACGCCTCAACCTTACCGGCACCACCAGTCTCACCATCCTTCTTCCTACTGCCTATGGAGGACCTGACCTTACCTACTCCTTGACCACAAGTGGAGGGCACCATAATCCCTGCCCTTTACCCGCTTGAGGAGCCACATTCTCCAGTTCCTTCTCCACCAAGAGAAGAACCTGAGTCTCCATCTTATTTGACTAATGACAATCCAGTTATAACTCCCACACACCTTAGGTCTGAGACTACTGCCACACCTAACACATCTTCTCAAGGACCCAAACCTCATCCAACATTTTCTCAACCATTTTCTCGACTAGTGGAGAAAATCAAACTTCTCCCTTCAAGGAAAGTGGAGCATCAGGGATTGTGGGAGTGTCTTAAAGCTCTTCAACATTCCCGTGCCCTCTCGTCTCATGCTGCCAATCCTCCCAAGGCAGAATCTCCCAAGACTCTCAACAAAGACCAGACTCCCACTAAACCTGCATCTACCCCATCTAAATTGATCAAGTCACTCGGCATTCACCCTGTCTCTACCCTCACTCACCCATAAGTGAAGGTGGACTTAGACCAGACCTCGACCAATAGTAGTCTTCCAACCAAGTTGAAGAAGACTGCCAGACCATAGAAGCGAACCCCTCCTCCACCGTCAACATTACCCTCCATTTTGGGTCCTCACCCTTCTACCCTAATCGGTGTGCTCCCTACTCTGACCCTTAACCAAAATAAATTACCTCCATTACTTCCTTTGCCCACCACAAGTCTACCCCCTCTCAAAAATTTGGCACCTCTCACGAAGAAAGTGCCATCTTCACATGTGGCCGCACCACCAACCCAAAAGGTGGTACAAAATCCTTCTTCAACACCTCCTAAGCAAAAGTCACCAGTACTTCATACATCAACAAGCACAGACCCCTTAGTAGGTTCATATGCTTTGATATTATGAAAACTTTTACAGACTTCTAACATAACCCTTCCATCTATCAAGCCATTCCAACCCCTCGAGTCAAAACCTTCCTAGTTCGATGATACGAAGATTTGCTTATACCATCGTACACAAGGACACGATACCGAGACTTGTTGTGCCCTCAAGGCAGTCATTCACAGCTATATGGAGAAAGACACTCTTCTCCTTGAGGACACTCTTGATCGACCTTCGACACCTTCCCATCCAACCTCTTCAACCACATCAACATCTCACCAGCAGGCCATAACCCCTTCTTCACCTCCTATCTTTGAAATCAATGTTATTCACATAACCACTAGGTCACAAAAGGACAAGGTGAAAGAAAAAGCTGCTATTCCTTGGACCTATCCTTTTGTCTAGTCACCTCAACCACTGAAACCCAAGATTTCCATCTTAGGTGCATCCCAACCCCCTTCTTCAGAGGCAATCAAAGACTCTATGATAAAATAATTTCACCAAATGCCTGTGAAGATGACCTTATATGAACTTATTCAAAGCTCCCCCCAGCATCATCAAGCTCTAATCAAAGCCTTACAGGCAGGGGAGGTCCAACCTAAAGACCCTCAACCACTAGCTACCCTAGTCCATTATTTATCCCCCGTTGCCTCTATCACTTTCAATGATTATGAAATTCCTACCTCTACCTTGGAAGATCAGGACGCTGCTCTTTTCATCATAGCCTACATTGATCGAACCCGCATTAAGCAAGTTATGATTGATGGGGGTGCCAGCATTAATATCATTTCTACCCACACTTTTGATCAATTGGCTCTTCCCAAGAATTACGTATCAAAAATCGATGCAATCCTTAGATCCTTTAATGACACCACCACTAACACTATTGGCACTGTTGTCCTTCATATTCGCATTGGTCCACGCATAATCCCAGAGCTCTTCTACATTATTGAAGGAGAATTCCAATATAACATGCTATTAGGATGACCCTGGATCTGCGCCATGGCTTGCGTCCCTTCAACACTTCACCATTGTGTCAAATTTGAACATGACAAACAAGTCGATGTCATTCCTGCTGACCCATCCCCTTTTAAGACTTGTAACACAACTTATCAACCAAATGACGTTCTTATTCCTCTCAAGGCACCAACCCAAACATCGTCTCCATCTGCAGAAGCATCAACTAGTACATAAACAGCGGTTGCCACCACATCACCTTCCCAAGCAACAACCAAAGACCCCATGGACGATATCTTTCAAAGACTTTCACTTGGAGAATATCGCTTACTCTAGACATGTTCCATACTCCTCAAGTGTATGGACAGCTTCATCAAAATCCAAACTATGACCGTCATATCGAAATGGTCATTCCTTATGGTCCTCCTAGCCTTCGAACCAATCTCATCTATGGGGGGCTGGATCAAGCTCCTACTGACTCAAATCCTTCCTCCTCACCTCAACTATTCACATCTGATTTCTCCTTTCTTATAAACCCCACCTTTGCACATACCTACCTTTATAGGTGTGCATGGAAGGGTTTTGGCTTTGGGTGCTATGAAAAAGGCTCCCATCGGCCCATCGAATCACCCAATGACAATAATGCCAAGAAACGATATGGACTGGGTTTTCAAGAACCCACTGAGGCTTCCGCAAATCTTTGCCCTGAACCAACCATCGACCAATCTCTTTCAGACTCGCCTATTCTTCCATCCTCACCTACGGAGTCGGTGGTTTCCATCCCTCCTAGTTTTTTTTTGCATAAACACCATCCACTTGGAACCCCTAACCTATCAACTCAATGGGGTTCCCAGGTCTCTCCCTCTCATTTATCCCAACATGATAGACGATGAATCGGCAACCATTAACATTGTCCACTGCATAGACGATGACGCCATTCTTACCTATATGGGTGCCGATGATTCTTTCATTTAGCACTCCCTCCCTTCTGAAACACAAGTTATGTTAAATGAATTAACCATTGACATTAACCTTTCATCTTCTAGTGTTCTTCATGTCTTAAAGATTGGTCAATCTTTAGACACCCAGGAGCAGATTGACTATACCACATTTCTCTCAGACAATCGCAAGGCCTTTGCCTAGACCTAAGCTGACATGCCTGGCATCGACCCTAACATTGCCACTCATAACATCGTCACAAACCCAGAGGTTAAGCCTGTTAGGCAAAAGCTTTGCAAAATGCATCCTCGTGTTGCACTTCTTGTCAAAGAGGAGCTTCAATGCCTTCTTTCTATCTCCTTCATCCAACCCATTGATTATCTGCAGTGGGTCTCTAACATCGTCCCTATCACCAAAGTGACTGGGGGGATTTGGATCTACACAAACTATCACGACCCTAACTTGGCTTGTCTGAAGGATGACTTTCCTCTTCCAAACATCGACCAACTTGTTGATCTTACAGCTGGCCATGAGATGTTATCACTCATGGATGGATTTTCAGGATATAACCAAATCCTGATTGCACCAGAAGATCAGCACAAAACCACCTTCATTACACCATGGGGAACTTTCTGCTATCGGGTCATGCTTTTTGGTCTAAAAAATGTAGGTGCCACATATCAGCTTGCCATGATTTACATTTTTCATGATCTCCTCCATAAAATCATGGAAGACTATGTAGATGACCTACTTGGCAAGTCTAAGCTTCGTCGTGACCATTTGACTATCCTCAAGATCATCTTCTCTCACCTTCTTCAGTACCATGTCCGTCTTAACCCCAAGAAATGTGTCTTTGGGGTCCTCTCAAGGAAGCTCCTGGGGTTCATCATCTCTCTTCGTGGCATCGAGATAGATCCTGCCAAAATATGCGCTATCCTTGAAATGCCATCTCTGACTAATCTCAAGCAACTTTGTAGTCTACAAGGGAAGCTCCAATCCATCCATCACTTTATTTTGCAGCTTTCTGACCGCTGCCAACCCTTTCATCATCTCCTCAAGAAGGATGTCTCCTTTAAATGGGATAAAGATTGCCAAGAGGATTTTAAAGCCCTCAAATGCTATTTGGTCTCTCCATCCATCCTTATTCCACCAAAAGATGATCAGCGCTTCTACCTCTATATCTCAGCAACTAATCATTCGTTAGGTGCCATGATCGTGCATCAAGATGAGCAACACTGTGAACAAGCGATCTATTACATAAGATGAACACTTGTCGACTATGAAACTCGATATACTCATACTGAGAAACTCTGTTTGGCATTAGTCTTTGCCACTACCAAGCTCCGTCACTATATTCTTAATCACAAAACCTTTGTCATCATTCACACTAACCCTCTTAAATACATGCATTCTAAGCCATATCAAAACCAACGTATGGCTCGTTGGCTCATGCTTCTTGTTGAGTTTGACTTAGAATTTATCCAGCAAAAATCTATAAAGGGGCAAACAATCACTGACCAACTAGCGGATGCCCCTCTTCCTGACAATCAACCTTCTTAGTGCGAGTTTCATGATGAATCTATCGCCACTCTCTCAACTGATGACACATTCTACCAAATGACGATGTTCTTCGATGGCTCTAAATGTCAACTTGGTGGGGGTGCGGGGGTCATCCTCATCCCACACGAGGGTGAGCCCATGCCCCTATCTTTCAAACTTGACTTTGAATGTACCAATAATATGGTCGAATACGAAGACTTAATTTTGGGACTTCAAACTGCCCTTTCTTTAAACATCAAGACCATCAACATCTTTGGTGACTCACAACTTGTCGTCAATCAAATCAATGGTTCATATCTTTGTAAAAATGAAATTTTACAAAGGTACAAGCACCGTGTTGACACTCTTTTAGCATCTTTCGACCATCACTTATTGCAGACTGTCCCTCGATCTACGAATAAGTTTGTTGACACCATGGCTTCCCTCGCCTCACATATTCCTTCTTCATCATCATCCTCATCAAGAATTTATGTCATGGTACATCGTGTGCCATTGCCTTCATACATTTCCACTGACATCAACCTCATCCACACTATAGACTCTAGTTCACAAGATGTATGGTATAAACAACTTGAAGACTACTTTGCTCATTCTATCATTCCTCCTAACCTCTCTAGCAATGCATGGCGGGCTTTCATCAAGCGCACCACTCGTTATACCATGTTAGGGGGCCTTCTCTATAAAAGAGGTTTTGACAGCCTACTTCTTCGCTGTTTAAACTCCACTGAAGCCTCTCATGCTATTAAACAAGCCCATGATGAGATTTGTGGTAGACACTTTAGTGGTAACTCGGTTACCAAGTGCATCCTTTGCCTAGGTTATTATTGGCCCACTCTTCATCAAGACTGTAGCGATTATGTTCGACATTGCATCAAGTGTTAGCAGCATGCTAACTTGCTTCATCTCCTTAGTCACACCTTACAAGTCGCTTAGGATTTCTGGCCTTTTTCACAATGGGGCTTAGATCTCATCGGTGAGATTAACCCTCGTTCATCTCTTCATCATCAATCCATCATCACTGCCATCGAGTATTTCACTAAATGGGTAGAAGCTATTCCTCTTGCCTCCATAAAAGCAGACAAGATTGTCGACTTCATCAACACCCACATCATCTATCGTTTCGGTGTACCCCACAAAATCATCACCGATAACGGCAAGTCATTTAAAAACAAAACTGTCCAAAAACTTTGTGACCCCTTTGGCATTAAACTCAGCTTTTCTTCGCCTTACTACCCACAAGAAAATGGGCAGGCTGAGGCTTTTAACAAAATCTTAACTAAAATTCTCATGAAGGTGGTCAACGACACTGGAAGGGATTGGCACGTTCATATTCCCTTCACTTTATGGGCCTACTGCAGTAGTATCCAAACCTCTACAGGTGCTACCCCTTTCTCTCTAGTGTACGAAACAAAGGCTGTCTTACCTCTTGAAGTGCAGATCATGTCTCTTTGCATTTCACTACATGACATTCTTTCTAATGATGACTTTCGTCAAGATCGATTGGCTCAACTTGAGTTACTCGACGAACGTCATTTTGTTGCCCTCAACCATCTCCATGTCTATCAAAATTGCATTAAACGAGCCTATAACAAAACTCTGAGAGAACATGATTTCAATATCAGAGACCTCGTCCTCAAAGAGAACCAACATGTGACCAATATGGAATGGAGTAAAAGAGGCAAACTTGCTCCTAATTGGCTCAGACCTTATATCATCATGCACAAGTATGGATCAGGGACTTATCATCTATCTTCTCTTGAAGGCTGGCCAGAACTTGAGCCCCTTAATGCTTTGCATCTGCGACCATTCTACTGTTAGTCGAGTACTCATCCACTTGACATTTAACTTGAGCTCATCCCTTGAGCTATCCCTATCCTTTTAATCCTCAATCCTTTCCAGCCTTTTTCCCTTAACAAAATCCTCTATAACCCTTTTATGACGTATGGATGCTTCATCCTAATAAAAGGGAGTCCTTGACCTTCTATAGTCTTGTCCATGACTCAACATTCTATCAAAAATAAATCAAGATGTCAAAATATCCAAGGTCACAAAATCAAATCAAAAAGTAGATTGCACCCTTAAAGGACAGCTGTAATATTATTGTTGTAGCTAATAGACTACTCCCTCGAAGGACAGCTATTCAAAAGCCCTTAAATTTATAAAGCAAAAATATAGACCACTCCCTCGAAAGATGGCTATGACTAAATCTTGCTACAAAAAGCACTTTCTTAGAAGCTTCCCGCATCGATCAGCTTCACAAATGACCACAAAGCAAAATGACATCTCTATGTCGACTTCTCACATCGATCAGTTTGCAAAAAAAATGGGTCATGGACTTGACTTATAGTTGTCTCAGGGCCTCCTATCAAAATGGGCAAAGTTATCCCTACTCTAAAATAGGTTACCCTCTCCTCCTATCACATCACCTACTCAAGGGACTCCAAGCTCACTTTAATGTCGAAGTGATTCGATTACCGCTCTAACACAAACTATGGTCAACGATGCAATGCATGAATGGGGCTCTTGGTTCTAACAACCCCTATCTATGCTGTCATTTTGGTCCTTGTCAATGAAAGGGCGCTTATGTCTTTTACTTTCTGCCTACACTTTGGTCACATTCAACCACATCGTTTGTCAAAACAATTCAACCCGACTCTTTTTTAACTACACACATAGCCTAATCATTCTGGTTTTCATAGACATCAATACACATGGAAACTATCAACCACAAAATTTATGTCAAGCATAAACCATTACTTGTTGAAGCATAAATCGACCTGCAATTCATTTTTAGCATTTATCCATCACAAATATGGATAGTTGCTAGGGATGAAGAACCCCAACCAATGTTACAGAATACACCATTTGGAAAAGGCTGTAGCATCATCTTCTCTTCATCATTTCAAAGCATGTACCCTCAGACAAGTGGGAAGTTCTATATCATTATCATGACCAAAATCAACCACTTCAATCTTTTTCCTCCCTCTTGGGAGAACTACATTAGCCTGAGGCCCTAACAATAGGGGCTATGTAGGCAGCACTCAGTTGACATGGGGTCTTCTAGGGTTAGCTCGGCCATTCCTTCATCGCATTTCTTCCATCACATTTTTTTTCATCACCTGCCAATCACATCACAAACAAACACCTATTTTCATAATATTTACATCCATATCATTAATCATTAATCCTAATCATACATTCATCATCATATAAACACAATAATCTCAGCATCATAATCCTAAACATCATATCAAAACATGTATCAAATCAAAAATAACATACAAACGCATCCATAACATTTTTCATAACACATCAATGATCAAAATCACATCATATATATACATATATCAATGTTTTACAATCGCACAATATATGCCTCTGTCTCTCTCTCATACATCTCGCATCAACAGCTCACAGGTCGGTATATACATAATATCAAAATCTGCCCTCAAGGCTGTGGCTGTGGTGGTGGTGGCGGTGGCCAGGAAGATGATGTATCCTCTCCCCCCTCTGATATGTGTCATCTACGAGACCTAGAAGCTGTCGCTCAAGACATAGACCACTGTCGACTCAGCTCTGCCCTCATCTCAGAGTATCGTTGTATCTGAGGGAACCCCCTGATGGCCCTCTCATAATACGTGATCTCATCTAGTGCATCACTGTATCTAACTAAAGATACAGTCTGTAGTGGACCCATCAGACCTATTGCCATGCCCTGCACTGAACCCTGCAGCTATGAAAAACCTGGCTGCACTGACACTAACTATGTGGGCTACTAAACTAGCTCTTGAAGTGGATGCTGCATCGAGCCCTATCCTCTCAAGCCCTGTCTTGCTGATGCCTGTGCCTGGGCTGTGGCCAACTGACTCTTCAAAATAGTGACCTGCCCTATCAAAGTAGCCACTCGACCTGTCAACCCTGCCATCTCCTCCCGTAATCCTATGACCTGGCTCTCCAAAATGGTCACTCATCCTCGTGTTGCATCCCTCTCCTAGATGATAGCATCTCTCTCCTATTTAGCAGTGTCCCTCTCCTGCCTCACCATATCTCTGTCCCTAATCACTACCTGTAGGTCAAGCTGTGGTCTTGCCTGTACCCCTGTATACTGAACTACCCACCATGTCGAGTAGGCCTCTGAATATTCTGGGTCTGCTATCCCAAGGCCTGTTGGTATCTCCTCAAAATTAGGGCCCTCTATCTCCTCTAGCAATGGGAGCGGTGCCTCAATGTTATCCCATCTATACGGTGGCAAGGCGGGCAGCACATCCTGATGCAGTCCATACTGGTGCCGCACTCTCTCCACTGGCACCCTCTCGAGCTCGCCAACTCGTCTGCCCCTAACCCATTGCATACTTTGAGTCCCGACCAGCTGCTCTCCCTAATCTCTGAATGTTGGATACACCAAGTATGGTCTCCAGATGATACTTACAGGGATCAGGGCCTCTAGTACCCCTCTGTAGTGGTCAATATCCCTGACCACTCCATCCACCCGCATCTATGCCATCACCTCACGCCATTGCCTAAATCCAACTTTGAAACCAACCTAAATCACCATTGAGAGGCTGAGAGGTCATGTGACCATGATGTGCTCGTAAGCCCAGCAATGCAGGAGGTGGCTGACACACAAGCTATATCGTCACCGCCGACTAATGCCCCACAGCTCTCTATACACTTGGGCTAAAAAAATAGGTGCTCAAGCAAACACTGTCTACCACTCTATCATATCTGTCAAAACTCTGGTCATAGCAACCGAAAACCTACCTCTCTCTGCATCTGGCAATGCGTAGACTGTGATGCTTATCATCATCAGGATCGCCAGCCGATGTGCATCCTCATCTGCAGCATAAAGGGGCTCATACGCAAAACTGGCTGAGTGATAACTCGCCTCAGCTACATGCTCACCAAACAATGTCACTATATGAATATCATGTGTCTCTCTCGAGCATGCATATAGGTCTGTCCCATGTACCAGTAGTCATAAAATTTGGTATACATCCTCCAATGTGACCGTCATCTCTCCTGTGGGCAGGTGAAAAGTGTTGGTGGAATGATCCCACTGCTTAATCAATGCCACCATCAGGCTCACATCATGTGCCACTCTACAGTAGCATCATAGCCTACCTAGTCCCACTGCGCTCATCTGCACCCACTCCTCTCCTATGATGTCCCGACGCATCCACGTCAGTAATGTCGGTAGTCGATCTCGCAGTATCAGAGTCTGCCTCACCTGCATCCACCAAAGTCAATCTCATGTTAAAAATTTCCCTCCTCTTTTTATTTTGACCATCTACACCTGACCTGACCTCCGAGAAGCCCTTGGCATAGCTTTGACCCCTCGACTAGACCATTTTTTATCCCTCTTTTGATCAGGTAGCCACTGACATCGGTTAGCGTGCCAGCGATGGCACTCACCTAATCGACGTCGATTACTTAGTGACTGACATCGATAGATTAGTGACTGACGTCGGTCACTGGTCGGCCGATGCTGGTAACCACACTGACGTCGGTGACTGGTTTAGCCCTAGGGCCAAATGAGTCAAGCCTTAAATTTAGGGCTTCCCCATTTCTACCCCCCAAAACCCTCTCAATGCCTCCTAACCTATCTTAGATCCCTTCCCCACCCTCCTAGCTACCCTCCCCCCTCAAATTCTGCCTAACTTAACAAAAATTTCAAAAAATAAATCAAAATAAAAATCAATCAAATAGGGTTTAGAGACCCTCCTACCTCATCCCAGCATCATCGGCGTGGTGGCACAATGGGTGCCACTGGTGGTGGACCTCGCACAAGTCCTCTACTCCCCTCTACCATCTCTTTTGTGCCAATGACTCTGCACGCTCTTACTGGCCCACACGCGTTCCTGTAGCGTCCAATCAACTCTCTCTCTCTCCACCAATGTTTCTTTGACCTGTTGCACTACACCTTGGTCAACCTAGTGTCACTTTCACTCACTTGGCTCAGAGCTCTTTTCTCTCAGTCAACCAAATCACAAATGACTTTTGGTCGGCTGCCAATCCAGTTTTGTTAGATTTGGCAGGCCGTTGATGTCGACATCAGCGTGCCCTAGTCTACTGATGTCGGCCGATATTCTGCCAACGTCGGTGCCTTTATGTCTCTGACATCAATTTTATCACTGACGTCGGCAACATTCAAACCTTTTTTTTCATCACGTTGCCCCAAAATCATGCCTCCAATCAGTTAGCCCTCTAGTATAAGTCATTTTGGCCCCCTGGGGCACACTTGAGATCACTTTTGTCTCCGTCCATCGACCACCAGACCTTGGAGATCATGACCATCTCCGCTAACCATGACTACTTCCAAAGCGATTTTGCCTTGGTTATTTTTGCATGTATGTTACCTCATGATTGGTTAGCAAAATTGTGCACATATTTTTAACCTTCACAGGTATAAAATCGCACGCCAGTTGATCCCCACTACTTTTGACATTTTCATATTTTTGGGAGCACTTCCTGAGCCCGAGATACCTGAAACACGATGACCATTGGAGCTTCAGCTTAGATTGAATAACCCAATCAGTAGATGACTAAATGTTGGGGCCCAATTATTTCAATTTTGGCACTCCTCGACCCTCAACTTTTGATGATTTGACCTGACCATCCTCGTGAAGTGGTGTACACGCAATCACAACTTTTGCAGCGTTCTCACCCTATCTTCACCCTTTTCATCCACTCTCTATCAAATCAGCACCTAATTCCAGGTTCCCTTCTCTCGACTACTGCTTTGAGGGGGAATACCTCATCCATAATTGGGGCAACCAACCCTCCTATTTCTATCTTGCAGTTCACTTGAACAACCAACAAGATGAAATCAACCTTATCCCATACCTGGGGCAACCAACTCCTATTTTTGTCTTGCAGTTCATCTAGAGCAACCAACAAGACAAAAAGGGGCAAATGTAGACACTGAAATCATGTCTAACCCTTGGTCATCCTCCCCCTTGGTCCATTCCTAACCCATTCCTAAAACATGCACTTACTAATTTAAAAATAATAATTTATTATTAATATCCTCCCCTTTGACACCTCGCCTGACACCTTGCCTTGGACTATTTCCCACCCTATGACTCACCTAAGACCTATTCCTACTTCTCTCTAATCGCCTAACCAACTCTCGTGTGTATTTAGCCCAACCTTTGACATTCTCCAACGGATAGTGCATTTGGCAGATGGAGAACGGGCTTGGTGGCTCTTTTACCCATTCTCCACCTGCCGACGTTGGTCAAATGTCGACCGACGCCAGCGGGATCGCCGACATTGATTTTACTTAAACCAATTTTCTAACCCTTTGACGGGGCTAAATCACAAATCGGTTAATCTCTGGAGCTAATCATGAATCTCGAATCTTCTTCTGGTGAAACAAAGTTCTCGTGCTTTTGCTTTCTAGTGTTTTGGCTTCTAGGTGTTCTTACAGGGATCAGCATTCTTGACAGCATTTTCTAGGCACTGAGGTCATACATCAGACATTCTACATAGGGATTGCACGATATCTCCATCACCAGCGACAACCGAAACATAGCTTCTGCGCCTTTGCCAACTCGTATCACAGCTAAGTATTTGTACTATTTTTATTTTAGTGTCATTTCAAATATATTAGCATTCTGTCTACCATCTATTCCAAGCATCCTTGACCCAACCTTCCCTATTCTTCTCAAAGAGGTTAAAAAGCCTTCTCTCACCCCTTATTCCCTTTTATTTGCCTCTGACACCCCTTTAGTCTCTCTTTAGACAACACCCTCTGTCCAATCAACTCAGCACAAGCTATCAGAGACCTACAGACCATCTTAAGACCAATCTAATCAACCTGACTAAATTGCTTCATGGAAAGGCTGAAAGGCCTTTTTCCTGCCCCTTACCCATTTTTTTGACAATATACCCTCTGCCTTAATTCTTATTTAAGATTCTATCTACTATTTTACGATCCCAAACAAACTCCCTAACTCACAGACAAGACCACAGTCCATCTTGCAGACCAAAAACTAGACCTATAACCCATCCCTGGCCATTACCCTGATCGACCTCGTCCACTTCCCCTACCGACGTCGGTAGTCTAACTGTCGTCGATGACCTTCCTGACCGACACCGGCAATATCACCGACGTCGATGACTGTGCTAAGCAGATTGTAGCTTATCAGGTACGTATTTGCTTTCAGTTCTTTCCTTTCAATCTTTTATTATTTCTCTTTTCTGTCTCTGTCATATTCTGTTTTAACAATGGATTGTCATCCTCCAAGAAGCCTTAGCGCTTCTAGGACCGAGCTTTTACTTGGCAATCCACCCTCTTATCAGCTAACATTTTTCGTGTTTTAGTGTCTGTCTCTTTCAGGTGTCATCCTCCACAACCAAAGAGGAGTTCTCACAACGTCTAGATTACAATGCACAGACTACATCCAGGTACACACACGCCTTGACCATTTTTCTTAAGTTTCTCATTTTCTCTCTTTGAATGTGAAAGTGAAATTGCATAGAAACAGCCTTCAACATCTAACACATACTAAGATACTTGAACAAGCACAATGATAGACTGGCTGTAATAAGAGTACTTTTTGACTCAGTTGTTGATGTTAAATAAGAGAAAGATCAATCTCATATCAAGATAATTGTGATACCTTCCATTATAGATAATGAAGTGTCATGGTAAGTGTTTGAAAGTGATAAACACATTGCATACTTCTTGCAAAATGAGGCAGGCTTCTCTTCAAGAAATTAAAATAAGTTACATGATCATTATAAAGAGAAGATTATACAGTTGAGGACAAATAAAATACCCAAAGGGTAGATTACCTTGGAGAGTGTCTTTAATGAGGATGACCAAAATAAAAACTAAAGATTGAACATGTCAACAAAAGAAGATAACTATGAGAGAGTTCTAATTTTTAAGGAAAAAATTTTGAAGATTGGCAAGGCTTATTCTCAACTGAAAAGGCAAGCTCTTATTGCATTATGTAAAGAGTTTCATGACATTATTGCCTCACAATACAAGGACTTGAAGGGATTTGACCCAATTCTAGCTCATCACACCATTGAGTTAGAGCATGGAGCTAAATTTCTAAGACAAAATCAAAGGCCTATCAATCCCAAGGTAGAAGAACTCATGAAGAAAGAGCTGACCAAATTGATTGAGTCTAAGATTATCTTTCCTATCAAGCACTCAAATTGGGTAGACAAATTTGTGTTGGTTTGAAATAATAATGGATAAATTAGACTTTGTGTGGATTTTTGTGATCTAAAGAAAATGTCTCTCACGGATCATTACCCACTCCCTTCCATGGCACAAATTTTGCAAGTTATTTCAAGTTCTAACATTTCTCATGTTTTGATGGTTATTCAAGTTATAATCAAAGATTGGTAAATGAAGAGGATCAATTCAAAATAGCCTTCACCATTAAGTGGGAGACCTTTGCCTACAAGAAGATGCCATTTGGTTTATCCAATGATGAAGCTACATTTCAAAGGGCAATGGACATGGATTTCAAAGGTTTGATCAATAAGTTTTTACTTGTTTACCTTGATGATATAACAATTTTTTCAAAGGATGTTATTGATCATATGGGACATCTAAGGTAAGTGTTTGAGAAGTGTAGAGATTATGGCATATCTCTCAATCCAAAGAAGTGCATCTTCTTTGTCCATGAAGGTAAGTTTTTGGGTCATGTTATTTTAAAATAAGGTTTATCTATTGACCCCAAAAGGATTGAAGCTATTATAGGCTTGTCTTCACCTCAATATAAGAAAGGGATACAAAGTTTCTTGGGAAAAATAAAATTTGTAAGGAGCTTTATCCCAAACTTTGCAACTATGGTAAAGCCTATCACAACCATGCTAAAAAAGAACCAAGTTTTTACTTGGATTAAGGAAGGTAAAGGTAGCTTTGTGGTAATCAAGAAAGAAATTTTAGCATCCCCCACTCTCTTAAATCCAAATTTGTCTAAGGATTTCATTCTTTATACTTTTTCTAACCTATACACAATCTCAACCATGCTTATGCAAAAGAAGGATGTTGAACAACCAATTGCTTTCTTCAGCCAAGGCTTAGAAGACTACGAAGTAAGATATTCTTTTATTGAGAAGCAAGATTTAACCATGATTAGAGGTTTAAAAAATTTCAAGCATATGGTTTATAATAATAGGATCCATGTCATGGTCTCCCATCCTAGCACCAAAGAGTTTCTCCTAAGCAGGGATCTTAATGAGAAGAGAGCTGGATGGATCACGAAGGTGATGGAATATGATGTTGACATCAAGGTAACTAGCCTAGTAAGAGGAAGAGGTTTATGTGAGCACTTAGCATATAACCTTTAAGAGCCAAAAGAGTAAGCCTTGGTGAATCAATTACAAGATCAGCTAGCTAATCAAATGCAGAATCAAAGTTGAATAGAAGACATCATTGGTTATATTCAAAATGATGAGTGTCCCAACGGCTTGAACAAATCTCAAAGAAGGAATTTTAGGCTACAAGATATTCCTTATTATCTTCTGGATGGCATTCTAGATAAGAAGGATGTGAGTAATATGCTACTAAGATGCATTAACAATGACCAATTTGATATGCTACTAGAAAGGTTCCATGATGGTGCAGATGGTGGTCATTTCTCTCTTAGAACAACAGTTGCAAAAATAATGAGAGTTGGTTATTATTGGCCTAGTCTTTTTAAGGACTATTATCATTGGGCTAAGGTTTCTCCTTAATGTGCCTTCTTTGTAGGAAAACAAAAGCTTACTTCCCTTCTATTGAATCCTATCCAAGTGGACCAGCCTTTCATGTAATGGGTCCTTGACTTCATTGGCATGATCAACCCTCCATTAAGTGTTGGACACAAATGGATATTAACTGCTACAAATTACTTCACAAGATGGATAAAGGTTTTTGCTTTGAAGGAAGTAAATGAAAATGCCATCTTTGAGTTCTATGATATCATTATAACAAGGTTTAGATCTCCTCATGTCATCATCTCAGATAATGCACTTACTTTCATAAGTGCTAAAACTTTTGATTGGGCAGCAAAGAAAGGAGTTCATTTGAGTCCCTCATCCAACTACTACCCTTAAGGTAATGGATTGGTTGAGTCTACCAATAAGAACCTCATCAAGATCATCAAGAGGATGTTGGAAACTAATCAAAGAGCATGGCATAGCAAGCTGAAGATAGCCTTATGAGTAGAAAGAATCACTCATAAGAAGTCAATTGGTAGTTCTCCCTTTGTACTTATCTATGGGAGAGAAGTTAGGATATCCATATCATAAGAGCTCCCTACCTTGGAACTTGAACAATAGCTAAAATTACTTGAGAACACTCCCATGGAGGTTAGATTGATAGAATTAATGTAGCTACAAGAGGTAAGAGATTATGCACACAGAGCTTTGGAACACCATCAAGTTCTCACAAAGAAATCCTTTGACAAAAGGGAAAGGGTAAGAGTGTTCAAAGAAGTGGCATGGTCTTGAAATGGGATGAAGATAGAGAAAAACAAAGAAAACATACAAAGTTTGATACCTTTTGGAATGGTCCTTACATCATCAACAAGTTCAAGTAAAGAAACTCATTTCAACTATCCAAAATGGATGGTGAAGAGCTACCTATTCTAGTGAATGGAATCCATTTGAATCCTTGCTTTTAACCCTTGCTGGCCATGTCTTGTATATACTTTATTTTGGTGTGTTTCCTTTGTTTTGTTTTCTTTCCCTAAGTGCTTTATAGCACAGGTGTGTTTTCCTTCCCTTTGTTTGGTGTGCATCTCTGCCTTGTGTGTGTAATCAACCTAGCTAGTGTGTTTTTGAACCAAAGCTTGTTCAGTTCTATTTGAAGTGCCTATATGAATGACTCCATGAAAAAAGGAAGGATTTAGGTGACTGTTATTTGACATAATAGGCATGCCTCCCCTTAAAATCACAAAGAACATTGACCAAATTTCACCTCAATACAATTTGTTCAACCATTTTCATGGAGAGTCGAATAGTAGTTGCAAAAATAGGTCATTTCAGAGGTCCAAAATTGCAAGTCAAAGAGGTTAAGGTGTTTTGGCTCCATTGTAGTGTATATCAAGTTCTTCATAGGTCAAGTCTTGGTCCCTCATAAACCTAAAAGTCAGGTTCTCTAAATGACTTGACTTGTTAAAATTTCATGAGTATAGGTAATCCAGGTTTATAAACCCAAATTACTCCTTCCAATGTTTTGCGAGTTTCCAACTATGCATGACTTCAAGTTTTCTACGGAGCTTTGCTTATGACTTTTATAAACAAAGGCAATTAGATAACCCAAAATGGTCTTGATAATGTTTCCCCCCTCAGTGTCCCTTCATATTTTTTTCAAGGGCACTTTGTTTTCCCAAGTGTCCCTTCAGACTTTTTTGAAGGGTACTTTTCTTTCTAAGTGACCCTTCAAAAAAGTTCCAAAGGGCACTTCTCTTCTCGAGTGTCCCTACAAAATTTTTAGAAGGGCACTTTTCTTTCAAGTGACCCTTCAAAAAAGTTTTGAAGGGCACCTTTTAGCCCAAGTGTCCCTTTAGACTTTTTTGAAAGGCACTTTGTTGTCTAAGTTACCCTTTGAAAATGTTTTCAAGGGCACTTTTCTTCCCAAGTGACCCTTCAGACTTTTCCAAAGGGCACTTTATCTTTGAAAATTCTCTTCGAAAAAGTTTTGAAGAGCCATTTCCTTTGGAAATTCCCTTCAAAAAATTTTGAAGGGACCCTGTGCATTCCCCAAGTGTCCTTTGAAATTTTTTTGGAGACTTTCCCAAGTGTCCTTCAAGAAAAGTTCCTGAAAGAACTAACCATTACCTTTCGAGCAAAATCTTTGAAATAATTCCTTCACACAAATTATCTAAAGGAATTACTTCAAAAAAATTACCTAAAACATGAACTTGATGGATCCCCATGACATGCTACAAGATGTCAAGTTTAATACAGCTAACTAGCCATTGGGATTCAAAGATGACGGTTGTAGGACATCCAATTTAGGGTGGCCAACTAGTCATTGGGGTACAAAGGCATGACGTGTTGTAGGATGTCAAATTTAGCATGGCTAACGAGCCATTGGGATTCAAAGATGGCATGTCATAGGATGTCAAATTTAGGGTGGCCAACTAGACATTGGGATTCAAAGATGTTGTGTCACTGGATGTCAAATTCATGCCTAAAGTCTTCAAGTAGGAAGTAAAGCCATTCAGATAACCCGATAGGGTCTTAAGCAAGGATAGTGAAAATTGGGTTTTCCAAAGAGCTTTGCTTATGAATTTTACAAGTAAAATTAATTAAAAAACCCAAAAAGGAAGAGACAGCACTTTGCAAGTTTTTAAGAGAGCTTTGCTTATGACTTTTACAAGTAGAAGTAAAGTCACTTGGAAAATTTGAATGGGTCTGCAATACAAAATGATGGAGCTCTTAGGAAAAATCCATTGATTTTGTAGTAATATAAGCCATTTCTTGTAGATGGTCATCTCACCATTGATTTTACAGTGATCCTGGTCAATTCAAGAGGGTGAATCAAAGAGGACAAACTCCAACTAAATGAGAGAATAGTTGGAATCAATTTCACCAGGATGGTGACAAAAAACCATTTTAGAGGCTTATATTTTGGCACCCAAGATTTCTATCTTCTCTCCCTCTTTTTTTATAAATAAGACCCTTGGGATCTTGTTTTATCATCCACAGATAGTACGGTGAAGTCCTGCTAGAATGTTTTGCCATTTTTTTGCCTTTGAGTAAAGAAGCATAAGTATGTTTTCTTTCTAAGTTATAGACATTTGCATGGGCATGTAAGAGACACGTAGAAATAACAAGTGATTTTTTATCCTTCTATACCTTGTCCTTCATGTTTTTGAGCAAATATTTGATCCAACAGGGCATGAAGAGTGCATTCTAGCTGTATGAGATTTTGCACATGTGAAACCTTTTTTTTGGACTATATAGGTTGTCTTTTCCAGTTATTTACCTTGTGTGATCTCATTAATTTTTTCTCTACATTGAAATACTTATATTAGAATCTTCTAGAGCTTGATTTATAGCCTATATTTTTTTTTATTGTGTATAAGTATAGGACATACATGTAGATACTAATTCTTGGTGTATCACCATCTTAGACTAGGCTTTTCATTTATGCAAACTTTTGACTCTTTTCACTCATATAAATTGGTTCAACAATTTTATTGCACAAAAATTTAATACAAGGAGCTATCCCTTTCAACCTAGAGATTCATTTCCACTTATAGGCACACCCACAGGCTTAGAAATGTCCCAACATTACCAAAATCTAGAAGAGGCCTAAACAGCCCCCTTCTAGGGTGCAAGATTTGTAGACAATAGGAACTATGCCAAGGTTGAGGTAGTCAAAGGTTTGTTGATACCAAAGGTCAGGCAAGATCTCCTCCACATTAAATATGGTTAGAGTGTCTAACTTGACATAGGAAGGTTTGATGAGGTGATTGACAATGACTGATAGCTTATAGTTTGATGGTGTTGATGGGATTTGAGAAGCAAGAGAGGCCATGGTGTCAGCAAACTTGTTCGTAGATCGTAGGGTGGTTTGAACATGGTAGTGTTCAAATGATGTCAAGAGTTTTATGAATAACTATCTATATAGTTGTAAAATCTCATTCTTACATTGGTAGATGCCATTGACTTGATTGACCACAAGGTGGGAGTCACCAAATGATAGGACCGAAACTCCCCAAAGCTCTGACACAATTTGTCAGATTTAAGAGCACACATGATTACCAATGTATAAGCAACTAAACATGCGGAATCCAGAAGAACAAATAACTATCAATGAGAAAACACACAAAACATGAGAGGCAATATACAATTATATTCAACTCTTTACAAAGGAATATACAACAAAGAGGTGGCACTCTTTCTTCCACATCCTGTGGGCTTACAGTAAACTTCCCTACAAAGTAATCTTCTCTCATAGGTCACAACACACAGCTAACACAAGCTGTTGTTCACCTCATTGCACATCTGTACAACCGAGTACACAACCGTACTCCAAGTAGATCTCTCCATGATCCTACTGATGTATTGCTGTCACCTTGGATCTAGCTTCCCCGCTGATCTCCTTTATGACCCTCGCATCCATACACCCCTGCAAATCAAACCTGATCTTACTTAAACACACATGGGGAATCCTACTTGATTCCACCATGGGAAGAACTCTCCAAGCTTCACATAGCTCTTCTCCAAATTCTCCACTTAACAATACAGCCCATGAGTCTCTCATATAGATCTCATGCATACACTAAAATTAGATGGGTGGCTCAAAGACTCAAACTGGTCTTCACATGCAAACTTCGCGTTCACTTAACTGACTATTCGTCAACAGCAGTTCTGACCGCTACAGGGGACCGACGTCGGTCCCTCCCCTCTTGGAGGTGACCGACGCCGGCCGATCTTCTGCCGATGTCAGTTTCTCTTTTGCATCCCCTGACTGACGTCGGTGTGGCCTGCCGACGCCGGTGACTGCATACTCTCAGAAACCTCCTCCTTCTATTTGTAACAAGGTGAAGCTTTTAGCTCCACACCCTAACAATCTCCCACTTGGAGATAAAGAGCTACACCTGTACCCATACCAGTACTCTATCTAATCTATATCTTGGCTTGTATTCCTCTTCAAGCTCCCACTTGAAGACAACCCACCACACTCCTTGTGGTGCTACACCTGTGCCTGAATTTCTCCATTCTTCTGCCTTGATATACTCCCACTCAAACAGCAACCCCTGTGAGTAACCTGTAATCAACAAACACTTAACAGATCTGGGCCATCTGTTAGTCAAGCTCACTCTGAGAATGTCCAACCTCGCTCTGATACCAATTGATAGGACCAAAACTCCCCAAAGCTCTGACACAATTTTTTAGATTTAAGAGCACACATGATTACCAATGTATAAGCAACTAAATATGTGGAATCCAGAAGAACAAATAACTATCAATGAGAAAACACACAGAACATGAGAGGCAATATACAATTATATTCAACTCTTTACAAAGGAATCTACAACAAAGAGGTGGCACTCTTTCTTCCACATCCTGTGGGCTTACAGTAAACTTCCCTCCAGAGTAATCTTCTCTCATAGGTCACAACACACAGCTAACACAAGCTGTTGTTCACCTCATTACACATCTGTACAACCGAGTACACAACCGTACTCCAAGTAGATCTCTCCATGATCCTGCTGATGTATTGTTGTCACCTTGGATCTAGCTTCCCCGCTGATCTCCATTTTGACCCTCGCATCCATACACCCCTGCAAATCAAACCTGATCTTACTTAAACACACATGGGGAATCCTACTTGATTCCACCATGGGAAGAACTCTCCAAGCTTCACATAGCTCTTCTCCAAATTCTCCACTTAATAATACAGCCCATGAGTCTCTCATATAGATCTCATGCATACACTAAAATTAGACGGGTGGCTCAAAGACTCAAACTGGTCTTCACATGCAAACTTCGCGTTCACTTAACTGACTGTTCGTCAACAGCAGTTCTGACCGCTACAGGTGACCGACATCGGTCCCTGCCCTCCTGGAGGTGACCGACGCCGGCCGATCTTTTGCCAATGTCGGTTTCTCTTCTGCGTCCCCTGACCGATGTCGGTGTGGCCTATCGACACCGGCGACTGCATACTCTCAGAAACCTCCTCCTTCTGTTTGCAACAAGGTGAAGCTTTTAGCTCCACACCCTAACAATCTCATTCTTACACTGGTAGATGCCATTGACTTGATTGACCATAAGGTGGGAGTCACCAAAGATGTTGATTGTTCTGACTCCCAAAGCTAGCGTCGTTTGGAGACCTATTACTAAGGCTTCATATTTGGCCACATTATTGGTACATTCAAAGTTAAGTTTAAAACATAAAGGAAGTGGTTCACTGATAATGGGAGATAAGGATGATACTAGCTCTCCCACCACACTGACATTTAAAACCATTGAATAACATGGTTACATGATTGGTGAAGTCTGCTTGGGATAGGCTTATGATGGACTCATCTAGAAATTCAAGAGGAGGAGGTTGGTTACTTGGTAGGGGTACATTGACCAACTAGTCAGCAATGACTTTCCCCTTAATTGACTTTTGTTATAGGAACTCAAAGCCAAACTTAGCTAAAATCATGAGCCACTTGGCCATACACTAGTTTTAGTATGGCTTGGAGTGCATGTACTTGAGTGGGTTGATATTGGTTATGAAAAAAGTTTTTTGGTTAAGAAGGTAGTGATAAATTTTGGTGGACACAAAGACTAGGGTCAAGCAAAGTTTCTTAGTGTGAGTATACTGAGTTTCATAGTCTAAAAGGGTGCGGTTTATGTAATAGATGGCTTGATATTTGTGTTGTTCATCCTGATGGGCAAACATTGCCCCTAAGGAATGGTCAGTGGTCAAGATTTAAAGTTAAAAAGGTTGGTCATCCTTAGGAGGTGTGAGGATAGGTAAAGATAGAAGTTACTCTTTGAGTGAATTAAAGGCATGTTGATAATCAACATTTCACTTGAAAGATATGTCCTTTTTCAAGAGGTGATGGAAGGGTTGAAATTGATATGAGAGCTGAGAAATGAAGTGGTGAATGGATTGGAGCTTCCCCTGTAAACTATGGATTTGTTTAAGATTGGTAAGAGGTATCATCTCGAGGATGGATTTGATCTTGGTTGGATTAACCTTGATTCCTTGAAGGGAAATGATGAAGCCAAGGAAATTTCCTGACAAAACCCCAAAAATACATTTCTTGGGATTGAGGCAGACATGGTAACAGATAAGTCTCTCAAAGATAATCTTAAGAATGACAAAGTGGTCCTTGCAGAGTTTGGATTTTTTGAGGAGGTCATCCACGTAGTCCTCGATGATTGTGTGGATAAGATCATGGAAGATGTAGGTCATAGTAAATTGGTAGGTTGCACTAGCGTTCTTAAGACTGAAGGGCATGACCCTATAACAGAAAGTCCCCCATGGGGTGATAAGGTCACTTTTGTGTTGATATTCAAGGTCCATCAAAATTTGATTATAACTAGATAATCCATACATGAGAGATAACATCTCATGGCCTGATGTAAGATCAATAATTTGGTCAATGCTAGTAGGGGAAAGCCATCATTTCGGTAGGTGAGGTTAAGGTCATGAAATTCCACATAGATATGTAGTCTCCCTGTGGCTTTAGTGACAAGCACGATGTTTGAAACCTATTAGGGATAATCAATAGGTGTAATGAAGTTGATAGAGAGGATACATTAAAGCTCTTCTTTGACAAGAAGGGATATCTAAGGATGCATTCATTGAAGTTTATGTCTGATAGGCTTGGCATCATGATTGGTTATAATTTTATGGGTGCCAATGGCCTGGTCAATATGAGGCATATCAGCATATGACCAAGTGAATGCAATGTTTCAGTCTTTGAGGAAGGTAGAGAAGTCCTGAAGTTCCTTAGAAGTTAGAGATTGTCCCAATTTTACAATATGTGGGTTGCTCAAAGTGCCTATGTCAATATCCATAATGGATTCATTCAACATGGTTGAGCATTTGAGAGTTAAAGATTTATGGATGGAGGAATCAATTGCACCAAGGTATGTGAGAATATAATCATCATCTTGGCATTAGATAGTGTTAATGATAGGAGATTCTTTTCCCACCAGTTCAAGATGGATAAAAGGGATGGCTACTGGCACCCCTCACTTTTGATAAGTCAGGGGGTCAAGGGTAATCATGTTGATGAAAAAAAATTAATGTGGGATGATGTCCTCGTCCTTACACTCAAGTGGATGAGGTGTTAGTGAGGAAGGGGTCTCTTCTACACTAGTGGTAGTGGTAGGTTATTTGGATTTCTTCTTATTGGGTAGAATGAAGCTAAGGCCATGCTTCTCATGAGTAATTCAGGTCTTAATCAAGATCAATTTATGTGGGTCATACTCATATCATCCTAAGCCAAACCCTTTCTAGGCACACCTATGGAGGTATACTTGGGCAAAGTCTAGGTTATCCAAGTACAAAAAAGTAGAGGTGAATGGTTATGGTGAAGAGGGGGTGATGGTGGCATTGAACAGCTTGTCAATTCCCACATAGATAAAGTGGGTTTGGTAGATCAGAGGCCCCAGGGGAGTAATAGCTCCAATGTTGGGGTCATAACCAAGTTGGTGGTTGAGTTTCCTATACACTTAGGGAGAAGGGAAAAAATCAAGGGTAAGGAGACAGTCTTATCCAAGGGAAAAGAATTAGAAGGTATATTTCAAGGGATCAATGGTGGTTATCTAGTCTATGGGAATAGATGAACTAGTAGATGCCTTTGTCGAATGAGAAGCAAGGCCTTCATTTTTTATGGTTGAGGGCTTGGTGATGGATGCTTGGGGTGATTTTATCATAGGTAGGAGGACGTCATTGGGTCGGTAGGTCATATTTCATGTTGTAAAAGGGATTGGGTTAGCTTGTATGGTAACAACCTAACCCTCATTCTCAAATTTGACATAACAGTGAAGGGTAGAAGGTATAAAACCCATTGGATGGATCCAAAGTCTCCCTAGTAGAACATTGTACTATAATTCACCTTTGACCACATAGAAGAGTTCAAAGAGAGTGCATGGTTCAAGCTAAATGTGGAGGATAATGGTTCCCAAGGTATTGGTCATGGTGTCCTTAAAGGATCTAAGGATACTTGAAGTTTGGGAAATGACTAATTGAGTTGGTCATAGGCATGGGAAGAGATGATGTTGATTTTGGCTCCCCCATCAATCATAACCCATTTGATGTGGGTTTGGTTGATGTGGGTAGTAATAAAGAGAGGAGGATCTAGATCCTCATTGTGGATAGAGGGTATCTTTGAGTCCTTGAAAGTACCTAGTGTGGAGAGTTGGAGAGCACCTACGAAAGCCTCTATAGGTGCGGAAGTGCTTAGTCTAACCTCAATAGCTTATATAGCTTCTGTCATGGCTTATCGATGGTGAGGTGAGGTGGAAATGAGCTCATAAAGGCTCATCTTAGCTGGAGTCTGGTGGAGTTGCTTAATAATGACCCTCCTGATGGATTCAGAGGGGTTAGCCTTAAAAGTGCCTAAGATGGTAACTTTAGGCTTAGTGAAGATGAAGAGATTGGGATCTGGCATGGTTTAGGATGAGAAGGTGGGTATGTCCATGGGATAGACACTTTGGTCTACCCTTTATCCTTTTGTTGTGATTATACGACCACATTAATGGTATGGATAGCAGGGAAAGGTGTGATAGGAGTTTGGGTAGATTCTCCATCACTCTGAGGTGAGAGTGGAGGATTAGGTATGCATTGGCAAATGGTTGTTAGGTGCATTGGTAGAGGAGTTGAGGGATGTTAATCTATTAAAACATCATCCTCATCATATAGCTGATGGATAATGGCCAGGAGAGCTTTACAATTCTCCATGTCATGCTTGGGTGTCCTATGATAGGAACAAATTTGACGGTCATTATACCAAGCCAGTTTTGAACCAAGAGGATCGAAGGGCCTAATAGGGGGTAAAGTGAGGTAAGAGGCTTGTAGTAACCTTTCAAAAATGTTTGTATAGGATTTATATAGAGGTGGGAAATTTCAAGAGGTTGTGGTTTTATTTGGTAAGATGGGCATGTTGGTAGTAATGGGTTTGGTGAGAGAGGGTGTAGGTAAGGTGGTTTGTCCAGTCAATGGTTTTAGTTTGGGTATGCTGGTGGTTGGGGATTTTGAGTTTGATAGTATGGCTATTGGTAAGCTGGGAAGGACTAATGCATTAGATAGTAATTGGACTAGTGTAACCAATGACGGTGGATGACATATGTTAAAAGAAGCTTATTTTTTAGGCAAAGTTGAGGGATGAGGCCTAAGATAGAAGGTAAGGTAAAAGGAGGTAGAATACTAGCCATGTGGTTCTTCAACGATTTCACCCCCTTGGTTGGTTTTGGTTGAGGTTTAGATATAGGTTTAGATGATGTTAATTCTACTTTCAAGGATGGGTGAACTAAGCTTCGTGTAGGGAAGGCACCAAGAGTTTTGGAAGGTTTAGTTGGTGGTGTGGTCATTAGAGAGGTGGTTATTTTGGTTGACAAAGAAGGTGAGGGGTTGGTAAAAGTTCTGATCAATTTAAGAGGTGGTAACAAAAATATTGATTGGTTGGTTAAAGGCATGTCAAAAGGTTTAGGTTTGTTGATGTAAGGAAGCCCTAACTATTGCCTAGAAGTGGTTTAATCCATGTTTGCTTTTGTGACCATACCTAAGTTTTGAATGAGTTTGGAAAAAGGTTTGTATATTGGTCTGGCCTCCCAAGTAGTGGGTGTCAACGATACACCTATGGGTTGAGGAGGAAGATTGGTAGCCTCATCTATTTCCTCAAGTAAGGGATGTAAGTTTAGACTGGGTGGCTACTTCGTGAAGGGTGTTTGTGAAAACATTGCTCCCATAGCCATGATGTCCATAGTTGTGGTTTGTCTTATGGTTAGGGAAGATGGTGGATTAGGAATGGTTGTTTCTTCAGATAGGTTATTCAATGGGGTGTTTGATGCCTCTATGAATGAAGTTAAGGAAAAAATAACCTCCTCAATTTAGGCCTCTGAAGGAAGGGAAAGTGACTCCACCACCTATGTGGGTGAAGTGGGGGAGAAGCAAGTAGGTTAGATGGTAGGTTTCCCATTGATAAGTTTATTAAGTACCATATTGACCATGTGGGCATCATGAGAACATTCAACTTGTGTGTCCTCCATTTATGCAGGGGCATGGTTGGGAAAAGACATCCTCAAGATATCAAGAGATTGATTTTTAAGGGCATTGGGATTATCCAACATGAGTTCCCCCTTGTCAATAAAGATCTGAACAACATTTTTGAAAGTATTACATCAACTGACATCATGTCCAATTACTTGATGAAAATCACAAAGGTCATTCTCATTGTACCATGCAAGTGTTGGATGAGAAAAATCAAACTACTGAGGAGTTTTGATGGGGGGAAGTTATATGAGGTTAGTTTTTAGTAGTTTTTCTAGAACTGAGGCATAAGATTCTCCAAGCAAAGTGAAATATTTTTGGTTGTTTCAGTTTGGGTTCTTTGTGTTCTGGTTGAAGGTAATGGTAAAATTTTTTTGATTGACATTAGGTCAAGGGGAAGTTTTAAGGACAACCACATTCACAGTTCCCTTGCTCTTGGTTTTGGTGTTGGCTTGGTTGCCTAGTTTGGAGGAAGAGGTTTTGTTGGTCTTGAAGGTAGAGTTTTTATTTTGTAACTTTAATTTTCCCTCATCTATGGCCTAGTTTTCTAGCTTGCATGTCATTATAAAATCTTAATCAAAAGTTCTGAAGCTTTGGACATGTAGTGTAGAAGATATATGTTTGGCACAGGCTTGAGTAAAAAGCTCTATAAGTTTGGGCTAAAGCAAGGAAAATGAAAGTTGATTAATCAAGCTTCTCCAATAGGTGACAAAATTGGCAATGGACTCATCATCAAATTGTCTAATAGAATAGAGATTGATGATAGAGACCTTCTTAGAAATGTTAATGAAAAAGTGATCTAAGAAGACCCAAGCTAGTTGGGTGAAAGAAAAGATTGAATGCTTGGTAAGGGCACTATACCAATCAAGTGTCAAGCTGGCTAAAGACATGAGAAAGGTTTAGAGGAGAAGGGCATCATCGTAATCAATCATGTAACATGGATTCCTAAAAGTCCTAAGGTGTTGTTGGGGGTCCTCCTTGATCTAAAATTTGGTAAATTTTAGAAGCTCCATTGAGGAGGGTAAGGTCTGATGGGGATAGAGGGATGAATAGGTTCATTATAAATCTACTCATAGGATAGGATGTTATGAGCCCCTGAAATGGATGATTTGAGGTTTGTCATATTGTCCATGAGCAAATTCATCAAGTCAATTTAAGGTAGTGGACCAAAAGGGTTGTAAGGTGCATACTATGGTTGACATTGGGTAACATATTGGTAATTGTTTAGTGGTTAAGAGGCTGTCACATTTTGGAATGTGGATGCTAAAGGTTGGGTAGGTAGTGTGTAAGGATAGGTAGATGATGGTGGTAGAGTAGTGGGTACATACCCTTGTGGGTTAGGGATGTATCCTATATAAGGTACGATGGGTACCTACTGAGGGATTCTTGTGGATTGGGCATGAACAGTAGTTGGGTTGGTAACAAAAGGAGAGGTAGTGACCTTCATGCTAATAGGTGATGAAGTAGAAGGGATAGATACCCCTAAGCT
The DNA here is from genome assembly GCA_037957365.1 of Torreya grandis. NCBI lineage: Eukaryota > Viridiplantae > Streptophyta > Pinopsida > Cupressales > Taxaceae > Torreya > Torreya grandis. The sequence continues at coordinate 1,062,012 of JARHVA010000473.1, forward strand.
TGGTAAAGGGGTATTGACCAATGGTTTGGGGTTAATAGAGGGAAGGTTGGTAGTGTTGGTGTTAGGTGCTCCAGTAATAAGTGGAACATGATGGGTTAATGGTAGGGTTGTTCCTAAGGTGGAGTTATTGGTAGGGGTGGAAGGTGTAAGGGTAGAGGTTGGTTATATATGTTGGTTTTTAGTTACGGTGTTAAAGGGGTTAGTAGACAAAGATTCTTAGGTAGTTGAAGGTTGGGTAGTGACCAAGATAATACGGATACCCCTCATAAAGTGGGATGGCATGACATTAGGAGGATCTTGAGGTGGATTTGGAACCAGGGCATGGTGAGGGGAGGTGTTAAGGTAGTGCTGGAGGGAAATTGGATTGTTGTCTTAAAAAGTGGTAAAGTCCATGTCTCCCTGGGAAAATACTCAAGGGAAAGTAGGGCTTCCCAATAGATGAGGTGAGTCTTCTACCTCAAAGACATACTCCATAGATGAAGAGGTAGAACAGGTTAATTTAAGTGATAGGTTATGCTCTGATAGGTTTCTTCATTGCTGGTGAGTGAGAACCATACAAGAAAAGGGGAGAGTAAACAAGAATAAACTCACCACTCAAATAGGAAGAAGACAAGAAAATGATCAAGGTAATCAAGACACACATTATAAAGTATGTTAAGCCTAGAGGTTAGTTTTAATCTCATTTTTGGCTTATGCCTTAGTTTATGATAATGTGTAATAGAACTTAGCTTATAGATCAGATACTATATCAATTAGTCTATGGTTGGTTTTAGGTTGTTTAAGTACTCAAAATAATCTATATTATAATCAATATGTGGCTTGGTATTGGGGCCTACCCACTCACTTCACACACCACAACGATAAGGGTGTCAGGTGCTTAGCCAATATATATTGATATCCAGAGTTTATACTCAACCAGAGAGATGAGTTATTTCTCCCCTTGGTAATGACCTCCAAGTAGGATTATCAAAAAAGGGTAAGGTGACTGTTAGGTGATGAAATCTTAGTCGGGCCTTGTCTCAAATTATTTTGATGTTTGATTGATGAAAGTTGTTTGGATAGTGTGTGTAATGGATAGCTTAGACTAGAAGATTGTGAAGAGCTCATCTTTGGCTTGGGAGGAAGACATGTAGATAGGAAAGAACTAAAGCAAACTTGTTTGGTAGATAGATAGTTGCATGGATTGCCTAGTGATAGCTAGATCTCAAAAGCGAGGGCTTCTTTAGGGGTTGTCAATCTACATGTTTTAAATAATTAAGTTCACAAAAATGGAAAGAAGGTACTTGCATCAATAATAAAAAAGGTACTGAAATTGAACACAAAAATGCTTGCTCAAGAAAATAGACTAGAAATGATCAACTTAGTGATAAACTAATTAATACTAGTGCTAAAGGGTTAGGGTATGCTTCAAAAATTTTGAAAGAGGTCTGTGAGTGATCAAAAACATAGAAAATTAGGTTTGATTAAGGGTAAGTGGGAAAAAATAGCTTGCTAGTTTTCATTGCCACAGTGATCACCGATGGCTAGGGTGACCATTGACGATTAAGGTGACCATCAATGGTCAAGATGACTATCAACAGTTGTGCACACTGTCGATGGTTGAGTCAACCATCGATGGTTATTGTGTGAAGATCTAGGTTGTTAATTTTTAAATCATGGGGTCTGAAAGATGGATTTTAGAAGATGGGCAAGGGATATACTAATTACAAAATGGAAATAAAGTACATGAATATTGACAAACAAGTACTTGTCTTACCAAAAGTTGATTGGGTGAGTGGTTGAAGTAGTTAGCTTGTTGGTGGAATCTGGCTTGATTATGACAAAGTAATGATATTCAAGAACTTGGTTGAGAGGTGACAGTAAGTTAGATCTCAACGAGATTGTTAATGACACTTGATAACACTGATGATGTTGATTGACCTACAAAAGAAAAATCTTGAATCCTTGAGCTCTTGATAATTATTGTAGATGGATTTGACCTCCTAGTCCTCTCTCTCTTATAGGCACAAGCAAGAGCTGGAAGTGAAGTTATAACTAGGCCATCTAAATATAAATTGTCCATGCAAAGTATCATAACAAGATTTAGACATAATATATTTAGAAAAGTAACATGGGTGGTTTCCATGTGCTTTGTTAAGGAGGTGGACCCTAACCGTCGACAGTCAGGTTCCAAAGGAAAGAGGTCTTGAAGGCCAAGTTGAGTCAGCTTGTGAATCTGACTGTGGGTGGGTTTGGTTAGGCCAAATTGGTGTAAATTGGTCCCAAAAGGGTCTTAGGTAGGTATGAGGGGTTGTCGACATTCGAAAGCACATGTGTGCATAATTTTGGTGTCTACATGCATTTTAAAGTCCCTGACTTTTCAAATGAATTGGATGGAACCACCTATCTAATTATCACTTTTTCACTTCATCACAACATTTAGATCATCGAACCATGACCCAAAGCTTATGGATGAGCATGATGTAGTTAAGTGTCAATATCTCACCCCTTTGCTTCCTTGAATCACATTGAACATTAGGCCTGCCTAAGAAACTTTTGGTCAATAGGATTATGCCATGTGGAAAAAACCTCTTCACCGTGACCTCAACATGGTTAGTATAGTTTGGGTAGGTATTATATCAAGTGGGTGATTGAGATGATTCTATGTGGTGAAATATCACTTCATGACCCTAGATCAATTTGTGCAATTAGAACCCATAGTCAATGTTGACCAAATTTTGACCTCAAGTCAAAATTAGTCACCCCATTTATATTGAAAATTGTCATGGTCTTGTCATAATCTTGTCATGACTTAATATGGTCCCTAAAGGTCTTCATGAAACCTTATTAGCATTGTTTAAGGTTAGTTTGGAGAAGTTAAGGTAGTGTCTTGTTTTGGTAATATCGTGTGGTCTAGACGTGTCATAGAAAGATAAGGCATGGTAAAGTGGTATCATAGGTGATTAGGAGTCTATAAAATTAATTTCACATATTAATCGCTTTGTCATAACATTTCATGATGTTTTAGAATGTTTAAGGATCATCTATAGACTTGAAGGTCGTGAATATAAGTGAAAAGGTGATATTTTGGCTAACATTTATGTGTGTCAAATTCCCCTAAGTGAAAAATCCATAACACACACCTTAAAAGGACCTTGAATCAATTACACAATTTCCACACCTGTCAGCATGTTAGAGAAAGGTCATATTCTTAAGTTTCAACACCATCTTGAGGAGTTAAGAGAGTTGTACATACTTGTTAAAGTCATTTGCAAGTGAAAAGAGTTACATAATGTCCTTTAAGATTTGAAAGGTTAAAAAAAAGCATGGGAATAAATTTTAAGACTAAAATTTTTAGAAATATCTCTCTCTCTCTACCATCACTCCATTCACAAACTTATGAAGGCCAAGTTGAAATGCATGGTATAGGCCGTACAGGTAGAGTTGGGGATAAGATTTTATCCAAATTTTGGGACCCCTATGGACTTCTAATTTTTGGAATTGTTAAGTATATTAGTGTGATTATATTTATGAACAATTGTTAAGGAGCCAGATTATTTTTTGAAGACTCAAATCCCCACATGATGAGTTTGGTGCAACTCCAGTGCAAAGTATGAGCTCATAATTATATGAAACTAAGATTGAGTTATCAAAGGTATGTAGATTCATCATACACATTCACTCATCATGGTGGCACGTGTAGATGGTCCTTTGGCAACCAAAGTCTCTCTTGTGCATTATTTGCAAGTGATTGTCATCTTTTCTTTGTTTCAGCATTCTTCAAGTGGTCTAATGCATCTGAGTGTTCCTTACTTGTCCTCTACTCTCCTCTCAATCCATCAATGACCCTTAGATAAATTTAAAATTTTGTACAAGTTTCAAACTAGTTACATCTTCATTTACCTTTTAGGACTGTGTTTAGTGTGTCCATGCATAATAAGGTGATTTAAATGGTTTAAATATGTATTTCAAAGATTTTGAGAGTTGTGTTTCCTAAAAATCATGTTTATTCAATAGATACAATAGTATTTGATCACTAATAACCACATTCACACTTTTCAAAGCTTTAAACTCAGACAACATGTTGACAAACCCTATGCAGCTTGTATGTCTACAACTCTAAGAGAAACTAAAATGTTGACAACATAAAAAGTGTATACCTAGACATGAAAACATTATTGCGAAGTTTCAATTTTAAAAGGGACACAGACTACTGGAGGATCTCTAAATACCTAAAGCCAAGTGGTGGCTAGCAAGATTGCTCCTAAGAGAGACCTACAAGACTATATGTGTGAACAAGTGAAGGCAAAGGTGATAGGATGTCTTGAAAAGGCTAATGGATTTGGTAATGTGATGAGAATGAAATATTGAATATGGTTGAGCACTATAGATGTTATGACCTATTTGAAAAGGCCAATTCAAGGCCATATACATAGTCAAACTCTTTGACAATCACCTACAACCACCTATTGAAGAATTGGACTTAAGATGGTGATGATGGTGGAGCTTGGATTTTCAAGACAGTGAGATAGACTTGAGATAGAAATAACAATAGATCAAATCCATTGAGAGGTTTGAGGATTGGAGATCAAGACCAACTTCAAGACCACACACAATCAAGTCCCTTTAATGATCACCTATAACCATCCATTGAAGAAACTATCTTGGATGGTAATGTTGATAAAATTACTAAGTTTCAAGGTATTTTGAGGAAATATTAAACCATAAATGGCATGATGAGAGTTTTAATAAATTCAATGTTGTTAAGTAGGAATCCTAGAACACTAAGGTTGCAGTGATAGTCCTAATAGGCACAAGTAGCCAGTCACTTGTAGGTCTATTTAGGTGACTCGGGACCCTCAAAAACTTTAGATAGTGGTTTATGTGTAAATTAAGTTCCTTAAACTATTGAGATCAAAGAGGTTCTAATTGAATATCAGTGGAAATAAGAAACAAGGGTTAAATATCTAAATGAATACACATAGTCCTTGATTAACAACAAGTATGCCTACCTAGCCAAAGAAGGGAGTTTCTTGTTTGATCAAGAGAGGTTTTTGTGGGGATTGGATTGGAGGAGAGTCTCATGGTGATGATAAAGCCTCAAATAATTATTTAACTCAATTTAATACATACAAATATTGGAAACCCTACATACATAGTCCTTGCACACACAAGTATGCATACTTTCATAAGAAGGTTGCTCATTTGAAAGGATTGAAACATTGTAAGATGACTAGTGGAGACTAAGACACTTTAAGAGTCTCATGTTCATAACATATCCTCACACAACTCTCAGGCCCAACTGAATTAAAAGAGAACAATGGAAATTATGTCTGCTCAGTCTAGGCAAGACATAGGACTACTCATTCTTGAGAAGCAGGTGCCTGTATGAAGAGGTTTAAAGACTTCAATAAATATGAGAGAGAGTATAATGTATAAATATTATTGATTTGATAGTGATGACATAGTTACATCATATCTCAAACCCAATAAAAAAAAATAGAGATAGCAGTCAAACTCTCTTACATTCATACACAATCCTAGTCACATACATAGGCTTAAAGGGCAAACCTAGAGAGATGGTTAGTCAATTAGAGATGGGATGAGATTTGGAGACCTTAGGAAGATCAAAAAGGGTCTAAAAAAACATTTCATGAGGTGTTAGAGTCCTGAAAGATAGATAAACATGTAAATAGAGGTAGTTAGGGTATGCTAGGTAGATTGGCTTAAGAACCCTAAGCCTGAGCTAATGATATTACAGGGACCTAATAGAATAAATGTGGTAAGAATTACATTGAAATTAGCCAAGGGAGATGTCTTAGACCTCATTGAGGTCATTTAAAATCAAACCAAAATTAGGAAAACCACCTATAGACCTCAATCTTGCCTAGACCTCATAGAATGCCTAGTTGCAACCCAAGAGGCTATCTTTCATTACTCAGTATAGAATAGAGGTGTTACATAGGACCTTAATCTCATATGGTAAGTTATCCACCCTAGTGAACTTCTATTTTGTGTAATTTTTTTGTTGATTCATGCATCCATCTTAATGAATCATCTTTAAGAACTCGAAGCACTTTCATGTTGCCTAGGAGAGTTATAAGGAAATGATGAGATAGAAATGGAATTATATGCCCCCAGATGAATTATAAAAACTTTAAAATGACCTATAATATGTTCAAGACTCCATTTATCATCAGCCCATGCCATTGGATTATACTTTAAAGTATATGACTATATGGAATAAGCCCTAAAAGACTCTTTATTTACCATTTGACAAGTCCGTACAAGTTGTCAGAACTCCAAATTTGACATGGAGAAAAAGGAGGAGGTTGTCTAACTTAATAAAAAAATTATTTGGGGTTTATCATGTGTGGGGATCTTATACAGTCATTTTTTAGTCTCTTGGTAGGGAGGCCTAATTAAGGCCTAGTTAGGAGAGAGAAGTAACAAAAAAGTACACCTCCACTCACTTTTTGATGCTTAAATTAAGCATGGAGTTGTAAGGCCATAATAGGTACTATAATATGCCATCATATTCTTAGTACCATCTATATAACTCTCTACACAAGGAGTTTTGTGTGATTTTAGGGCTACAAAGAATGAGGCCTAATTGGGGCTTTTGGTAGAGAATGAATCCATAGGGCTTATTTACATCCTCAAAATGGATTGTTATAGGTCTAATATGAGTTGGATAAGATATCCATGAAAATAGGATGAGATAAAGTAGAATAATTCAAGTTTTTACACTTGTGTGCAAGATTGGCCTAAGGAGATGAAAAGTCTTCTAGACATCTAACAATAAATGGAAGTGATGTGTCAAAGAGAACCTAAAAAGATCAATTGAGAGTTGTCAAGAGAAGAGCCAATATGTAAGAGAACCTGATATGACCATCAAGAAGGCCACTTATCCTTTAGAATACCCAGGCAAAGGGCAATTTTAGAGAGCTAGTCAAGGTGTCAAATAAGCTTTCTAACTCCTACGTCACTTGGATCAAGGAAGCATTTTTAGAGGAGTTACACAAGTCATTTTAAACATGTTGAGGCATTTCCATAACTCCTCTCTTGTTTGTAATTCATGAGACACTTGTCATCTCTCTCTCCTACACCCTTCTTCTTTTCTCTCTTACTTTTTCTATATAAGTAGCCACTTTTGGATTTGTAATGATCCTCTACCTGAGTATGGAAAATACCTACTCATTTTCAACCTTTGATAAATAAATAATAATCTAGTTTACCTTTTCCATGGACTATCTCAATGTGTATGCTAGACTAGTCGATACTATTAAGTGATAGGTTCACTTTCCTTGGCATGTTATCCATTTTTGCATTCATATTCAGTTCTAAAAGTCTTTTACATGTCTCTTTAAGTGTTCTAATGAAGTGTTCATGAATTTAGTGAGTTGTCTCTTCACTAGTGTCATTTCAAGACCTTGTGTTTAGTCCTTTGAGCTCAAGCTTACTTCACAAACCTCCATGAGAAATACTAATGCAAGAGGTAGATTTAGATTAGTGTCATGTACAGGTTAGGCTCTTGTTTGAAGTTTAATTATAGTTGGTTGGTAGTGATCAGGTTACAATTGGTGCATCACCTCATTATGATAGTTTTACTTTATATTTTCTCTCTCCCTTTTCATCCAAATGAGTTAGTAGCATAGGCGATGAATAATCAAGACAAATCTAGTGAGTTAGCCCTTTAATCTAGAGGTTTACCCCTACTATAGGCAACCCACATGCCTAGGGTTAATCCCATGTTCCACTCAATTTGGATTACACTTGAACTACCTCTCCAAGGGTGCAAACTTGAGTGACAATAGTTAAACTCCCAAGTAAGCAAGATTATGTCATGTGGTAAAATCTCATCTCATCAGGTTATTGAGTAGTCAGTGCATATTGATGCCTAATTAAGTTATAGACAAGCAAGGAGAAGATAGGTGGCATGAGCTTACCACAAAATATGCATTGACATCCTTGTCAACATTGATGAGCATAAAGTTAATTGTCACTTTACTTGTCAAACCTGTCAAATCTTGAGAATGCACTATGCATCTGATCTTACCTATAATACTTAATTTTAGAGGGGAATATTAATGACTAATTTATGAAAAGGCATATAATTGAATGCCAATAAGGTGGTGGCATTAATCATAGACATGGCATGCGCATTGGGATTGAATGAGGAGTGCAAAAATGATAAAATTTTGCCTTGACAAGGCATGGTCTCTATTGCACATATTATGGCCGACTTGTTATCTTGAGAAGATATATATGATATTTGGCTACCAAAAATTGAATTTAAATATAGTAAACATGGCCTTGATATTAATTTCCTTAAGATTGAGGGGGATCCTAAATAAATTTACTTTTAAATAGATTGGTTTTATTGAATTCTGCAACCACCAGGTAGTTGGCCGAGTAATGACCACAAAGACTTGAATTGCCTATTAAATACTAGTTATTTGATTAAGGATTATTTATTTGATAATTGAATAATAGAGATAGTTAGATGAGATATCAAGTGGTTTTACCCTTTTCCTTTATGTTTTTTATGTTTTCTTAGTTGGCTTTCTCCTTTATATGAATCAAGGTTGTTTAAACTTAGTTTTATATTCACCTAAGTATCTGATGAATCTCAATAATATTTCATGATTTACCTTAAATTTGAAAGCTTTATTAAGTGATATTCATAGCTTTCACATGTATGTGGTGGATTTATTTCCTTCTATCTACTTAGTTAACTTGTCCTCAAACTCTTTCACCTTCTTTGTCTTCTAGTTGTGTTATTTTGGCCAGGCATAGACATTTATTTTTGAAGGATTTGTCTACTCAACAGAATCATAGTTGTGTCTTCTATAAAGTAGTCTCATCTTATCTTTATCCTTGCCCTCTCTCTTTTGGTCTTTTTTATACTTATGCTATATTAGTTTTAGATTAGTTTGAGTTGCAATCAGTTATTCAAGTTTTATCTAGATTACATGTTCTTTACTTGTCATCATTTATGCATTATTGAATCTAATTGGTAAAATGGTAAATTTTAATCATCTATAAGTCTTCTATTGAATCCAAATGATTTGATTCTTTTGATCAAAGTAGTCTAAGTTTCCTTTCATAAGTGTTAAGATTAAAACTAGTAAAGTCCCCTTGACCCAGAATAGTCCATAATAGTTAACTAAGTAAACTTAGTATGCCGAGACCCGATAGATATAGACCTTGGGGAAAGATCAAAGCCTTCCTTTCAAGAGATCTTGGGTGGATCCTTACCTAGCCTAAGAAGTTGGTGTGCCAAACGGACCACCAATAGGCTCAAGGGACATCTTACAAAAGCATATGTGTATAGCCTTTTATTAAGGAAATAAATTACAAAAATATGGTTAGGATAAAGGGTCATAACATATCCTCCCCCTTAAAATATTTACCCATAAAGTTACAGGAGAAGAAATCATTGTTAGATTTAAATAATAGGTTCTCAAGTAAAATATTTTGGTTGCATCTTGTGCCATTATATTAGAACCTCAACAATGACTGGATTATAGAGATTACGAGAGAGACTATCGAGTATAGTTGTAAGTGTTAAAAGGAGAGATTATTTTGCATCAATCTCTAGAAGCACTGTCCTTTTGGTGACATTCAAGCCAAGGACCTTATTTAAGTAAGAGACATGAAAAATGGGGTATACACATGATGAAGGTGGAAGTTACAACTTGTAGGTGACATGGCCAATCCACTAGAGAATTTTGTAGGAACTATAAAATTTAGGAGCTAGTTTTTTATGGCCTTTTAGCTTTAAATAAGATTGTTTACAAGGTTTTAAGTGAAGGAAAACTAAATCACCAGGTTGAAAGGATCATTTTGAATGATGTTGATCTACGTGATACTTCATGTGATTTTTTGCATGATGGAGATAATCCTTGAGGAGGTGAAGGATATTATCATGTGCATTTAGGGTAGTATTAATAGCCTGCACTTGAGATCTACCTAGTATATATGAGAAGAGATATGGTGGATTTTGACCATAGACAACTTTATATGGGATCAACTTGGTAGTCATGTGGTAGAAGATGTTATACCACCAATCAGTGAGAGGTAACCAATTTACCCATTGATGTTATTACTGTTGTCCCTGAAAAATGTCACTTTTTTTTGGGACAACCTACATGTTGTCCCCCAAGAATATCACTCATTTTTGGGACAACATATGAACTATTTTGGGCCCCGCAAGACCACAATTGTCTCTTCCCATTTCAAAATTTGTTCTGAGCGTTCAAATTCTTCATTTTTCAAGCTTCTCAGAAATCTACAGACTCTGCAGGCTTGAATCTACAGACTCCGCAAGCTTGAATCTATGGACTCTATAGGCTTGAATCTATGGACTCTTCAGGCTTGAATCTATGGACTCTGTAGGAAGCAAATCTATGGACTCTATAGGCCAAGTTTTACGGGCTTCACAGGTTGATTTCTACGGACTCTGTAGGAAAGAAACAAGCTCTCAACACTTTGGCAATTTCAAAGTTGGTTTAACGACTTGGTTCAATCAAAAATGTCCATTGGCAAGCTTCTAAGCAAGGATTGAACCATTGAACCGTTAAACCAAAAAGGTTTAATGAGTTCACAGGTTCAAAGGTTCAACCAGTGCGATGAAGATCAAAGAGCTTAGAAAGAACAAGTGATGGACAAAGGATGAACCAATGAATCGATTGAACCTTGAACCGAAAGAGTTCAAAATTTAATGGTTCATGGTTTCAAAGGTTCAAAGGCGGCCTCAGTCAAGGAAAGAAGTAGAAAACAAGTGGTTCAACGGATGGTTCAACTAAAGAGTGGGAAAAGCAATTGAACCAAGAAGTGATGGAACAAAAACAGATAGAATGAACTGATGAACCAATGAACCAATGTACTTTTAGTGGGTTCAAAAGTTTAAGGTTTAACATGGTTCAAGTGGCTAACGATCATTAACAGCCCCATAGATGTCAAATTTAAAGTAAGGGAATATCCGTTGAAATTCAAATAAAGGCCAAAATGCCAAAGGCAAGAACCAAGCGACTGGCTGAAAAGAGAGCCTGAAGACTCAAATTGCTACATGGGAGAGAGGAATGAGACTAAACGACCATAAATATCTTCAAAAGAGTTATTTCTAGTAGGTGAAATAATGGATCAAGTAGACTTTTGAGTGCACCAAATCAAGGATGCAAGCTTTTTTTTCTTCCATGAAGTAATGGTGAATTAGATAGCTGCACAGACATCAGGAAAAGGACTAAACAATCCATACTAAGAAGAGACATATTAGAAGAATGGACACGCCATAGTTATGGCAATGCATTGTTTCCAACATGGTCCCTCCAGACAGAACCGAAGGTGCATTGAAGGTGTTGACTATAGCATGGGCCATCCCATGGAAAAGAATGCCAAGCCTTGCGTGGTTGCTATAAAATTTTAATTTATCTCATTAGTATAGGAGATCTTCCCATTACCAAAAGCAAAACTCTACCCAAATTGAAAGGCGAATACTGAGACTTTGAGCTTAGATTATTGTTCATATCATTTTATTTGAATGAGAAAGTAAGTTGTTTGTAGGCTTTGTGTTGGCATAGCTTGTATCATTTTAGGAGATTGTTCTTATGTCTATCTTCTGAATGTGTTCTTGTTTATTTAATTTAGGAAGCAAAACTAGTGGAAATAATCATGGTGTCCTAAAGCTAACTACTTTCAGACTTTGTGCTATCATAGTTGTCTTCAGTGTGTGTTTATTTTATATTTCTGTGTAAAAGACCTTGGGATGACTTTGTACCCCCATTTTTCTTCGTATTTCACTCCTGGGTAGTTGAGGTTGAGACTTTGCACTACATTTCAGGCTATTGGTTACTCTGTGCTTGGTTACTAGTTACTTGTCCTACTAGAAAGATTCCTATTGTTTGCAAGAACAAGCACTTTTGAAAGAAGAGAAGTGCCTTCTATCGCTTCACTAAGATTTCTACTATCTAAGAAGGGATCTAGCTCTTGGCTGAATGTTACTTTTGAAAGAAGAGAAGTACCTTCACCAATCACCCAGGATTTCTCCTCTATTTTTTAGCATCATCTCTAAAAAAATAGAGATAGATGGTTTATCCCACCCCTGTGTCTTACTTTTTGATTATATATATAGTATATAGCCTCCATATATTTAATAGAGAACCTCCCCTTGATGAGAGGAGAGATTTATCCCTTGTTGATGTAGTAAAACTACACACTTGGATGACCAATCTCCCTATGCTGTGGTGATAAGAACTATTTTGCTCACCAGTTAGTTGGTCGACAAAATATTCACCCAACAGTTTTTGGTGACTCCACTAGGGATGAACATGCAATCTGAAGCCTCAAGTTTTAGATTGAAGCAGTCCCTACCCTTATCCATTACAGACTCTGGAAACTCTATTCTGGGTCTTACCCATTATCCATTTATAGCCTTACCATCTTCCTCCATCTCCATTATTTTATCTAGTTTGCAAAACTAGAGCTGTTGGAAAAGAGTGTGTAGTTTAAAACCTCAAGCCTCAAGCTGAAGTAGGGCCAGTTCTTTTCCATTTTTGTTCTATAATCTGGCCACTCCACCCAAATTTGTTATCCCTATTTTTCATAATTAAATCATGGCAGTTTGAGGCCCTTAGGGTAACTCTTTTGGCCCACTCAACTTGACTCCACCTCTACATGAACTTCCATGCAGCTCAAAAAAGAACTTCTCCAAATTCTTTAGAGATGGGAGAATTCACCCTGATGAACACATTATAGCCTTCAGCATAGCTTGTGGTGTGATATGGGTGGAATTTGAAGACGTGGCAATCAAGATTTTTGTGGAGACCCTACAAAGTGCTACTGCATAGTGGTTCTACCATCTGTAGGCTAGATCAGTGACAGACTGGAATACCCTAAAAGCCAAGTTTGAAGCAAGGTTCAAACCCATAGAAGATGCCCATGCCTTGCTGGCCCAACTCACCCAGATGAAGAAAGAGCCTCATGAGCTTATGAGGAATTTCATTGTCAAGTTTGACAAGCTGAGAAACAAGATTCTTGCAATTGCTCAGCCAACACTTGAAAAACTCAAATGCTTCTTCTTCAACTCATAGCTCCCTAAAGTGAGTTTTCTGTTGAGGCATGCTGGCCACATAGACCTTGCTGGTACTCGAGACTTGGCTACTGAGGTTGAAGATGACCTTATCTTGGTAGGAAAGATAAGGAGAGATCCTAACAGAGGTAAACCCTCTTCATCTTCTGAATACTCACCCACAACCACCACGGATCAGATGGTGCAAAAGCTAGCAAATGAATTACTAGCCTTGAAAAGGCAAATGGCCCAAAGTATGTCTGCTCCTAATCAGGATATGCCAAGGAGGGCATTTTAGAATCAGCCATATCAAGGCAATACTACCAGGAATAAAGGGCAGCCATATCATCTTCCTCCCCCATAAAGAAACTTTGCCCTTGAAGCGCCTCCAACCAACTCAACAGTTGGATATCTAGAAACAAAACATGATTTCTCTTTCCAACTTGAGTTTAAGCAAGAAAATGACATTAATCTCTTCATGGAAGATCAAGAAGAATTAACTGGCAACTCCCACATTGGTTTCCTGAAGTACTAGGATGAACCCAAAAGTGAAGGTGAAGTAGTCAAAGGATCATATGCAGTATTCACCTAGTCTGAGAATTAGTCAGCCCAGCAGACCGACAAAGAAAAGATAGAGGAGCGACCCCAACTAGTAAATTTAATTGCTAAGTAGAGAACCCCTCTTCCTTTCCAGTCAAAGGACCTGGTGATTGCCAAAAAAGTAAGTACATCAAACATTTCTGCACCTTCTACTTCAAATTCACAGACCAGTCCTCCCCCTCCCAAAAACCAAAAGGATGAACTCCCATCCCCTCTTCTAAGTCTATTTCAGTCATCTGATATAAATGATCATGTCAAAAAATCCAAAATTTAAATGACTAAATTTGAATTCCTGCAAGCCAGTCCTAAGCAGTTAAACATTAGTGGAGAACTAAGTGTAGACCTGTTTGAGGCAAAAATTATGGTCATCCAAATGTCAACCCCTACAGCTCAAATTTTGTTTGAGCCTTCAGGTAGGGGTAATTACTTCTTGACCATAAAGGATGCTTATGTCTCAGCTAATGAAAGTCCCATAGTTGGCAATCCAAGATTTGATCTAAACAAGGCATCAAAAGAATTGGTAGGGCACAATACAAATGAAGAAGGATCTTCCATCTCTAATGAAGAGAAATCTGATAGAAGATCAGCTTTTTATGATGCTTGGATCCTAGAATCCTATGGCAAGAATTCTTCCACTAATGTTGGAGCTGAGACTGTGTTGATTTCTCCTCAAGGAGATATTTTTCCTTCATGCAAGTTGCAGTTCAGCAACACCAACAACACAGCTAGATGTGAATCTCTGTTGCTCAAATTGAAGACTACTCAGGATGAAGATATCAAACTCCTTCACAGCAAAGGAGATGATGAGCTGATGGTTTGTCAAGAGTTTGATGCTGACAATCAAAGCATGTGTTGGACTAGACCAGTAAAATAGCAAGTTATGGTGGCGGACCATACTATTGTACTTCAAAGTCAGCAAAAGAAACTCTTTGCCAAGAGAGCAAGGAGTTATGGTTTTTAGTTTGAAGACCACTTCCTGCCATGGGGCAAGAAGAAGAAAGAGCCAAGAGGAAGACAAATAAAATTGGTTTCCTAGTGGAGAGTTCCATTTGCCCGTCACCATTTCTAGGGACAAAATGGTTTCCTACTAGTTTATCAGGATGGCACACCATTTTCACTGTCTAACAATGGGAAGTGTCTAAGTCACTTCAATTCTTGAAGTATCATATAAGTTCACCTGTACATATGTACATTTGTATAGTCTTTGGTTTTGTTTTGTGCTTTTCATTTTTGTTTTCATTTTTTAGAGCCTTTATTTTTGGGTAGCATGACTCCATAGCCCAATGGCATACTTCAAGGCACTAGAGATTTTGGTTTCTACTCCCCTCAGTTGTTTCAAAATTTTAACTAAGATAAGTTCCCTAACTGGAGCTAGCTGTTGTCCCCCAAGAATATCACTCATTTTTTGGATAACATATGAACTATTTTGGGCCCTGCAAGAACAAAATTGTCTCTTCCCTTTTTGAAATTTATTCTGAGCATCCAAATTCCTCATTTTTCAAGCTTCTCAGAAATCTACAAACTCTACAGGCTTGAATCTATAGACTCTGCAGGCTTAAATCTATAGAATCTGCAGGCTTGAATCTACAGAATTTGCAGGCTTGAATCTATGGACTCTACAAGAAGAAAATCTACAGACTCTGCAAGCCAAGTTCTACGGGCTTCATAGGTTGATTTCTACATACTCTGTAGGAAAGAAACAAGCTCTCAACACTTTGGCAATTTCAAGGTTGGTTCAACGACTTGGTTCAATCAAAAATGTCTATCGGTAAGCTTCTAAGCAAGGATTAAACCATTGAACCGTTGAACCTTGAACCATTTTAGTTTAATGGATTTAATGGGTTCAAAGGTTCAACATCGTCAGCAAGAGTTGAGCGCATTTGTCAAGGTTTAAAGTTCAACCGCTTCAAGGTTCAACCACTTCAAAAAACTTATCAAAGAGAAGGCTTGAACCATTGAATCGTTGAACCATTGAACCACTTTGGTTCAAAGGTTCAACGGGTTCAATGGTTCAACAGGTTCAACGACCAAATGGTTTAACACATTTGGTTCAAAAAGATCAAAAGGACTTAGCCAAATAAAAAGAATGAACCGATTGAATCATTGAACCTTGAACCAAAAGGTTTAATGAGTTCACAGGTTCAAAGGTTCAACTAGTGCGATGAAGATCAAAGAGCTTAGAAAGAACAAGCGATGGACAAAGGATGAACCAACGAGCTGATTTAATTTTTAACTTAAAGAGTTCAAAGTTCAATGGTTCAGGGGTTCAAATTTTTAAAGGTGGCCTTAGTCAAGGAAAGAAGTAACAAAACAGTGGTTCAACAAATGGTTCAACCAAGGAGCAGGAAAAGCGATTGAACCAGGAAGCGATGGAACAAAAGAGACATAATGAACTGATGAACCAATGAACCAATGTACTTTCAGCAGGTTTAAAGGTTTAAGATTCAACATGGTTCAAGTGGATAGCGACCATTGATAGCCTTGTGGATGTCAAATTTAAAGTAAGGAAATATCCATTAAAATTCAAATAAAGGCCAAAATGCCAAAGGAAAGAACCAAACGACTGGTTGAAAAGAGAGCCCAAAGAATCAAATTGCTATAGGGGAGAGAGGAATGAGACCAAAGGACCAGAAATATCTTCAAAAGAGTTATTTCCAGTAGGTGAAATAGTGGATCAAGTAGACTTCTGAGTGCACCAAATCAAGGATGCAAGCCTGTTTTTATTCCATGAAGTAATGGCAAATTGGACAGCTACACAGACATCAAGAAAAGGACCAGATAATCCATACTAAGAAGAGACATATTAGAAGAATGGGCATGCCATAGCTATGGCAATGCACTGTTTCCAGCATGGTCCCTCCAGACAGAACCGAAGGTGCATTGAAGGCGTTGACTGCAGCATGGGTCATCCCATGGGAAAGAATGCCAAGCCTTTCGTGGTTGTTATAAGATTGTAATTTCTCTCATTAATATAGGAGATCTTCCCGTTACCAGAAGCAAAACTCTGCCCAAATTGAAAGGTGAATACTGAGACTTTGAGCTCAGATTGTTGTTCATATCATTTTATCTAAATGAGAAAGCAAGTTGTTTGTAGACTTTGTGTTGTCATTAATTTTATAATTTTAAGAGATTGTTCTTATGTCTGTCTTCTAAATGTGTTTTTGTTTAATTAATCTGGCAAGTAGAACTAGTGGAATTAATCATAAAGGTGTCTTGAAGCCAACTACTTTAAGACTTTATGTTGTCATAGTTGTCTTCAGTGTGTGTTTATTTTCTATTTTTGTGTAAAGGACCTTGGGATGACTTTGTGCCCCCATTGTTCTTCGTATTTCACTCTTGGGTAGTCAAGGTGGAGACTTTGTACTACATTTCAAGCTATTGGTTACTCTATGCTCGGTTACCAATTACTTGTCCTACCAAAAAGATTACTATTGTTTGTAAGAACAAGCACTTTTGAAAGAAGAGAAGTGCCTTCTGTCGCTTCACTAGGATTTCTACTATCCAAGAAGGGATCTGGCTCTTGGCTGAATGTTACTTTTGAAAGAAGAGAAGTACCTTCACCAATCACCCAAGATTTCTCCTCTATTTGTTAGCATCATCTCTGAAAAAAGAGAGATGGATGGTTTATCCCACCCCTGTGTCTTACTTTTTGCTTATATATATAGTATATAGTATCCATATATTTAATAGGGAACCTCCCCTTGATGAGAGGAGAGATTTGTCCCCTGTTGATGTAATAAAACTGCACACTTAGGCGACCA
The DNA here is from genome assembly GCA_037957365.1 of Torreya grandis. NCBI lineage: Eukaryota > Viridiplantae > Streptophyta > Pinopsida > Cupressales > Taxaceae > Torreya > Torreya grandis. The sequence continues at coordinate 1,079,424 of JARHVA010000473.1, forward strand.
ATTTCCCTATGTTGTGGTGATAGGAACTATTTTGCTCACTAGTTAGCTGGTCGACAAAATATTCACCCAACACTACGAACTATTTTGGCCCTAAACAGACCAAAATTACTCTTTTCCCTTCTCAAAATTTATTTTGAGCTTTCAAATTCCTCATTTTTCAAGCTTTTTCAGTAAAGGGATTAGCAGGTTCAAAGGCTTCTGTAGGCAAGTCCAATCAAAATAACCCGTTTCCAACACTTAGTCATTTTCAAGATTGGTTCAGCGCCCTGGTTTGATCAAAAATGTCCATCAGCAAGCACCTAAGCAAGGATTGAACCATTGAACCATTGAACCGTTGAACCTTTAACCATTTTGGTTCAACGGGTTCAATGTGTTCAAAGGTTCAACGTCATCAGCAAGAGTTAAGTGCATTCGTCTAAGGTTTAAAGTTTAATTGTTTCAAAGGTTCCATGGCTCTGAGCACTTAATGAGTTTCAAAGGCTTGAACCGTTGAACCATTAAACCTTGAACCATTTTGGTTCATCAGTCTAACAGGTTCAACGACCAAAAGGTTCAATGCATTTGGTTCAAAAAGATATCAAAGGGACTTAGCCAAATAAAAGGAATGAACTGATTGGATCGTTGAACCTTGAACCGCTTCAAAGTTTAATGGTTCACAGGTTCAAAGGTGGCCTCAGTCAATGAAAGAATAGTGAAACAAATGGCTCAACTGAAGCATGCGTAAAAAAAAGGATGAGCGGAAGCTGCCAAGTGTCGTCTACTGAGACACATTATACTTTGTTTCTAAAAAACAACAGATACTGCCACGTGTCCCTTTTAAAGCTTGTCAAAATCCTCCAAGTGTCAATATCCACAGTCCTTTCCCTTAGCTTCACTGTATAGAGTGAGGACTATGGTGGGTCCTAGGAGAATGACTAAAGTAGGTGGAGGATGACAAGTGTCATCATCTGTGAGAACTCAAATAAGCCCCAAATGTTTCTATGGTGTTACAAAAGCCTGAGAGTAGAAAGTGCCAAGTGTTAACGGTGGAAGGTTTCAGTATGATGCGATAGAAGATGCCATGTGTCTCTGGTTAAAAGTGGTAGAAGGTGCCACATGTCAAAGACAGAGCACTCTCAAATGCAAAACCATAGAACTAAGGAAAGGTCTCCTTTAGATAAATTGTTCAAAGGAATTTCTTTAAATATATTGTATGAAGGAAATAAAGAGATGAAAAATCCTCTAAAAGAATTAAAGCCCGAAGGCCACCTAAATGACCCTGAAGGGTAGGTACCCTTGCAAGGGGACACTTGACACTTAGAAATAGGCCTATTTCAAGCCTCTTTCAGGGAGGGTCAAGCCTTAAAGTGTAATGAAAGCTGTCAAGTGTTGCATGCTGAGACAACAGTCCTTAACAAGTTTCAAAGTTGTGGATGCCACCATGTGTCCTCACTTGCGTCATAGTGAAAAGTAGCCATAGCAAGCGAGAAAGATGCAAAGGAGTTACTAAGGAGAATGATAGGCCCATGAACATCAAATTTAGGATGACTGGCTAGCCGTTAACCTTCAAAAGAGGAAAGACCTGTGAACATCCAATTTGCTACAATGAAGTGTCTATCAATCTCTACAAGCTTAAAACATGGACCCAAATGCATTCAAAGACCCTAAGGCCAAGGCCAAAGGTAGAAGAGACAAAGAGGGAAATCTCAGTGGGAGTTATTCCCAGTAGGTGGAGCAGTTCACTGGGTAGGTATCTGGGGCCTACAAACATTAAAAGTGTAACTTGTTTGTCCCCTTTGGAGTAAAGACGGAGTAGACAGTTATGTGGATAGTAGGTGATGGAATGAGTGATTCAGGCTTAGGAGGAGGCAATAGTGAGGAACTAACATGCCACAATTAAGGCAGCCACCCTACTCCAACATGGCCCTCCCTAATAGAACCAAGAATGCATCCAAGGCATTAATTGTGCAGTATGGGTCACTCCATGGGACAAAGTGCCAAGCTTCCCTTAGGCCTCTATATAATGTATTCTCTTGTATCATAGTAAGGGGATCTTCCCATTACCAGAAGCAAAACACTGCCCAAATTGAAAGGCATTACTGAGACTTTGAGCTCAAATTTTTGCTCATATTTCTTTGATTGAATGAGAAAGCAAGTTACTTGTAGACTTTGTGCTGTTATAGCTTGTGCTACTTTATGAAATTGTTCTTATGTCTGTTTCCTAGGAGCATTCTTGTTTATTCCATACAACAAGAAGAATTAGTGGAAGTGACAAGGAAGGTGTCCTGAAGTCAGCTACTTTCAGACTTTGTGCTGACATAGTTGTTTTCAGTGTGTGTTTACTTTTTGTTTCTGTCTAAAGGACCTTGGGATGACTTTATGTCCCCATTATTCTTCATATTTCACTCTCAAGCAGTCGAGGTGGAGACTTTGCGCTACATCTCAGGATACTAGTTACTCTACATTTTTGGTTACCAGTTACATACTAGAAAGATTCCTATTTTTTGCAAGAATAAGGACTTTTGAAACAAGAGAAGTGCCTTCTATCATTTCACCAGGATTTCTACTATCCAAGAAGGGATCTAGCTCTTGGTTGAATGTTACTTCTGAAAGAAGAGAAGTACCTTCACTAATCACCTAGGATTTATCCTTTGATCTATGAGCATCATCTCTGAAAGAAGAGAGATGGATGGTTTATCCTACCCTTGTGTCTTATTTGTTGCTTATCTATATAGTATATAGCTCCTGCATATTCATAAAGAACCTCTCCTTGATGAGAGGAGAGATTTGTCTCCTGTTGATGTAGTACACCTACACATCTGGCTAACCAATCTCCCTATGTTGTGGTTGAAGAGACCTATTTTTCTCACCATTTAGCTGGTTGACAATATTCACTCGATAGTTTTTGGTGACTCCACTGGGGACACAGTAATTTTTTGTAATTTGGAACCTCAAGTTTCAAATTGAAACATCACCTATGTCTTACCCATTATCATTATAACCTTATCCATCCATTCCACTATAGAAGAACGAACTACTCCAGTGCTTTCCCATTGTTAATTTTTCCTCCCCAGCCTCGCACAAAAGTTTTTGGCGACTCCTCTAGGGAAGGACAAGCAATTTAAAGCCTCAAGCTTCAAATTGAAGTAAGACTAGTCCTTTTCCATTTTTGTTTCACAATCTGGCAACTCCACATTATACTAGAAGCCAAAAATCTCAAGGTTTTGTTGACCCTGATTTTGAGTTGGTGCGACAGAGCAATTTTGAGTTATTTCCTTCACAGGCTAACCTTAAACAAACTAGGAGTCTTCCTCCTAGCCCTACCAGGTCACCAACACAAGGCAGAGCTTTTTTTTCTACTGCTAGTAGATCTTTACCCATACATATTCCACCCATATTTGTTATCCCACTTTTACATAATCAAACCATGGCTCAAGGCTCGTGGGGTAACTCATTTATCCCACTTAATTTGACTCCACCTCTACACGAGCTTCCATGCAGTTTAAAGAAGAATTTCCCCAAATTTTTTGGTGATGGGAAAGCTCACCCTGATGAACATATTATTACCTTTAGCATAGCCTATGGTGTAATAGGTGTGGAGTATGAAGACATAGCAATAAGGCTATTCATGGAGACACTACAAGGCACTACTACAAACTGGTTCTACTATCTACAAGCTCGGTCAGTGACTGACTGGGACACTATGAAAGACAAATTTAAAACCAGGTTCAAGCCTATAGAAGATTCATATGCCTTACTGGCCCAACTCACACAGATGAAGAAGGAGCCCCATGAACCTATGAGGGACTTCATTGCCAGGTTCGATAAGCTGAGGCATAGGATTCCCATGGTCACCCAGCTGACACCTCAAAATCTCAAGTGTTTCTTCATCAACTCATAACTACCTGAAGTGAGTTCTTTCTACGATGGGCTAGACACATAGACCTTGCTACTGCTCAGGACTTGACTATCAAGGTAGAAGATGACCTTATCTTGGCTGGAAAGATAAGGAAAGACCCTAATAAAGGTAAATATTTTTCATCTTTTGAATACTCATCTACAACCACCACTAACCCAATGGTGCAAAAGCTAGCAAACGAAATGCTAGATCTTAGAAATTAAATGGCACAAGGGATGTCATCTGCTCCTGCATATAGAGATATGCTCAGGAGGACATTTCAGAATCAGGCGTACCAAGGTAATGCTGCTAAGAATCAGGGACAGCAAAATCGCCTTCCTCCTCCACAGAGGAACCTCAACTTTGAAGCACCTCCAAACAACTCAGCGGTTGGATATCTTGAAGCTGAATTAGATTTCTCATTCCAGCTTGAGTTGAATCTTGAAGATGACACTAATCTCTTCATTGAGAAAGAATAGTAATTAGCTGGCGACTCCCATATTGGTTTCTTGAACTATCAAGATGAACCCAGAAGTGAAGGCAATGCAGTTGAGGGGTCATATGTTGTATTCACCTAGTCTAAGAATTAATCAACTCAACAAGCTAATAAAGAGAGAGTAGAGGAGCGACCTCAACTAGAAATTTCAATTACTAAGCAGGGATCCACTCTTTCTTTCCAGCCAAAGGACTCGATGACTGCTAGAGAGGTAAGTACCCCAAACATTTATGCACTTTCAACTTAAAATTCATAGTCCAATTCTCCCCCTCCCAAAACTCAAAAGGATGAACTCCTATCCTATGTGCCTGGTTCATTTCCAACATTTGATATCATTGACCATGCAAAGAAAACCAAAATTTAAATGTCTGAATTTGAATTTCTATAGTCCCATCCTGAGTAATTAGATAAATTGGTTCAGCATATTAAAAACCAGAATGTCTCTATTAAACAAGCAGTTCCTAAAGTGACACATGATTCCCCCAGGAATGCACCTACCAGGAATAATGTTGTCATTACCCCTCCTGTTGCTCTTAGTAAGATTGAACCCTTTTATGTCTCATTGCTGATAAATGGACATCAGCTGAATAATTACATCATCGACTTTGGAGCTTCAGATAATGTCATGCCTGCTACAGTGGCTGAGTCCCTTGGCCTTACACTGACCAAGATGTTTGGTAGATGTTTCTCCATGGAGAACAAGTAAGTACCTTTGCTGGGACAAATTAAGCATGCCCAATTTGTGTTTGTAGTGTTCCCAGACAAAAGAATCAAGATGACTATCTTGGTAGCCGACGTCCCAGCATCATATGGCATCCTTCTTGTGTGGAATTTTTACAGGGATGTTGGTGGTGAATTGAGCATGGATTTATTTGAGGCAAGGATTCCAGTCAAACGTGTTATGAAGAGGTTGTTCTCTAAAAAAGAAGCAAAATATGTGGTTACCCAGACCTCAGCACCTAAAGCTCAAATTCTATTTGAGTCTTTAGGCATGGGTAACTACTTTCTATCCATGGATGGAGTTCATGTGACATCTGATGAAGCTCTTGTGGGTGACACCCTGGAAATACGTTCAGCTGAAATAGTAGAAGAATGGGTAGAGCACAAGGCAAGTGTGGAAGTATCTCCACCTCCGAATGAAGAAGAATTCAAAGGAAAATTAGTATCAAATGAGGTATGGATTCTTGAATTTAATGGCAGTTGTTCCTCCACTGGTTCAAGAGCCGAAGTTGTGTTAATATCTCTTCAAGAAGATATTTTTCCTTTATCTTATAAGTTACAGTTCAGCAACACTAATAAGTTACTGGGATTAAAAGATGATAGGGACAAAGGCATCAAACTCCTTCATGCTAAAGGAGACACTAAATTAGTGGTTTGTTAGGTGAGGAACCTGTATCAAACCAAAAATGAAAGATTGCACCACTATTGTAATCTAGTCTGGGACCAAATTGAAAACTTTGATGCTTTCAGCATCTCTACAGTTCCCAAAGAATTTAATGACCGGGCTAATGCACTGGTTGTTTTAGCTACTCTCTTGGTCCCCCACCCAGACTTCAAAGGAGATAGGTACACCATTGAGCTGGGCTTTAGGCCAAGTGTGCCTGATAATGCCAATCATTGGCAAGTGTTCAACAATGACAATCAAATTATTGCCTTCTTAGAGCAAAGGGACAGCTTTGAACGGCTACATTTCAAAGGCAGTGAGCCTTAAAAGTGTGAATCAGCTATTAAATAAAGTTCAAGCACAGGTGAGGAGTTCTTGCAACTAAAATTAAATAATATTCCCAAAGGCTAGGTCTCCTTTGAGAAGCTATTTGATAAGCATGATAGATTCATCAAATAGTAACAAACAGATTCAAGCTCCTCTCAGGAGTTTGATCAAGTAAATATGTGAACCAAGGAAGACCCCAAGATGGTGAACATTGGGAAATGATATACTCCTGAAGAGTGTTTCAAGTTCATCACTTTGCTCAACCAGTACATGGACATCCTAACGTACTCCTATGATGACCTAAAGTCACTCTGGCCTAATAAAATTTGACATGACATTCCTCTCAAAGCTGATTTGACACCTTACAGGCAAAAGTCTAGGCATTATAATCTAAAAATATCAGGTATTATTCTATTTGAAATACAAAAAATGTTAAATGCCAAGATAATCTTTCCAATCTATCATTCCACATGGATTGCCAATATAGTGCTTGTAAGGAAGAAGAATGGTGAAATTTGCCATAGTGTGGATTTTAGAAATTTGAATTAGGCATCCTTGAAGGATAATTATCCTTTGCCAATCATGGATCAAGTGCTTCAAATAGTGACAAGCTTAGAGATGTTATCAATGCTAGATGGCTTCTTAAGATATAATCATGTCAAAGTTAGTGAAGCAGACTAGCATAAGACTGCTTTCACCACACCTTGGGGCACATTTGCGTATAAAAAGATGCCTTTTGGCTTGATAAATGTTGGCACCACCTTCCAAAGAGTGATGGACCTTGCCTTCAAAGATGAGATGGGTAAGTTCATTGTAGTTTATCTTGATGACTTGACTATCTTCTCTAAGCATCGCTCAGATCATGTGTGCCATTTGCAACAAGTGCTGGAATGTTGTTGCCAGAATGGTGTTTCCTTAAACCCCAAGAAGTCAGTCTTTGGAGTAATAGAGCAAAAACTTCTCTAACACATTGTGTCAAAAGGGGGCATAAAGATTGACTCAGACAAGGTCAATTCTATACAAGAACTTATATTTCCCACAAGTAAGACTGTTGTACACTCCTTGGAAAAGGTGAATTTCTTACAGAGGTTCATCCCTGAGTTTGCTGAGAAGACTAGGAACATTGTAAACATGATGTAAGGAAAGGCCACCTTTAGCTAGACTGGAGAAGGCAAGTCGGCATTTGAGGATATCAAGACTGCCATTGCCCATGCTCCAATTCTAGCTTGTCCAGACTATAACAAAGAGTTCACCATTTACAGCTATGCTTCAGAACATACGCTTTCAGTAATTTTGATTCAACAGAATAAAGAAGGTATGTAAACTCTTGTTTCTTTCATGAGCTATCCTCTCAAAGCTCATGAGTTGAAGTAATCAAACATGGAGAAGCATGCTTATGCAGTGGTGAAGGTAGTAAAGCATTTATGCTTCTACATTTTGAATTCACGAGTTACAGCCCTGGTTCCTGATACCACGGTCAAATCCATACTAACTCAATAGGAGTTTGGGATGAAAAGAGGCAATTGGGTGGCAAAGATCTAGGAGTTAGATCTAGTCATCAAGCCCACAAAGATGGTGCATGGAAAGGGGCTATGCCAACTAATTATTGATAACAAGCCAAGAGGAATAGAGCATGAAGAACCAGAATTGGATGACATACCAACAGTGCTCTTTGTCTCCACCACGAATGAGTGGTATTCAGGTATTGCTCATTTCCTTACTTATGGTGAGTGTCCTGCTCACCTATCTTATAAAGAAAGGAGAACCATCAAGCTGAAAGTTGCTACTTTTGTCCTCTGGGACAACGGCCTATACAAGAGGAGCCTTGATGGAATGTTCCTTCGCTATGTGGACAAGGAGCAACAAAGCCAACTTCTGAAGTCCTTCCACAATTTAGCCTGTGGAGGACATTTTTCTGCCCCTGTGACTACCCATAAGATCCTATGAGCTAGGTACTATTGGCCAACCCTCTTTCAAGATGCATACAAGTGGGTCAGGGGATGTGAACTATGCCAGCAGTTTGTTGGAAAGCCCAAGTTAGCTACCTTGCCCCTCAAACCAGTGATCATAGAAGAGCCATTCTAACAATGGGGAATTGATTTTATTGGAGCTATAAACCCATCTTCAAGTGCTAGACATGATTATCTCCTTACAGCAACAGACTACTTCACTAAATGGGTGGAAGTCGTTCCTACCAAACATGCTACTTTCAAAGTAGTATGCAATTTCTTCAAAGAGAACATCATATCCAAGTTGGGGTCCCAACCAAGATTGTCACTGAAAATGCAGCTTGTTTCACTTCTCGAGAGATTACTCAATTCTATTTCTACCATGGGATTACGCTCTCCCACTCTTATGATTACTTTCCACAAGGGAATGGACAGGCTGAATCAAGCAATAAGAACCTGGTGGCTATCATCAAAAAGTTGGTGGATGACAACCAAAGGACGTGGCATAAAGCATTGGTTGATGCTCTATGGGTAGATAGAATTATGCCAAAGAGGGCAATTGGTATGTCTCCTTTCCAACTTCTTTATGGACTCAATGCTGAAAAACCAATCACCCTGGAATTGCTAGCACTGAAATTGGCTAAGGCAATTCAAGATCAAACGTATAAAAGCACCTTTGATAAGAGGATCATGTGCCTAACTAAGCTAGAAGAGTAGAGAACTATAGTGGTGGATCTAATTTCCACCCATCAAAGTCTGGTGAAGAAGCTCTTTGACCAGAAAGCAAAGAATCATGATTTTCAGATTGGAGATCAGGTCCTGCCGTGGGACAAGAGAAGAGAACCAAAGGGGATGCACAAAAAGTTTGATTCCCTATGGAGGGGCCCTTTTACTATTCATTAGCTTAATGGTGAAAATAGTTTCCTATTGAAGTATCAAGATGGCACTCTCTTTTCTTTGCCTCATAATGGGCAACATCTGAAGCACTTCAACTCTTGAAGTATCGAATGAGTTCCCCTATACATATGTATAATTGTATAGTCTTTTATTTCTATTTTGTTCTTTTCATTTTCATTTTTTGGAGCCTTTCTTTTTGGGTAGCATGACTCCATAGCCTAATGGCATAATTAAGGCACTGGAGATTCTAGTTTTTACTCCCCTCACCTGTGTTTAACGTTTCCAATTGAAGGTAGTTCCCCAACTGGAGCCAGCTGTTGTCCCCAAAAAATGTCACTCATTTTTGGGATAACCTATGGACTATTTTGGCCCTGCACAGACCAAAATTTCCCTTTTCAAAATTTATTCTGAGCTTTCAAATTCCTCATTTTTCAAGCTTTTTTAGTAAAGGGATTAGCAGGTTCACAGGCTTCTGTAGGCGAGTCTAATCGAAAGAACCAGTTTCCAATACTTAGTCATTTTCAAGATTGGTTCAGCACCCTGGTTCGATCAAAAATGTCCATCAACAAGCATCTAAGCAAGGATTGAACCATTAAACCTTGAACCATTTTGGTTCAATAGGTTCAATGCGTTTAAAGGTTCAACGTCATCAACAAGAGATAACTGCATTCATCAGAGGTTCAAAGTTCAACTATTTCAAAGGTTCCACGGCTTCAAGCACTTAACAAGTTTCAAAGGCTTGAACCGTTGAACCTTAAACCATTTTGGTTCATTGGTCCAATGGGTTTAACAACCAAAAGGTTTAACGCGTTTGGTTCAAAAATATATCAAAGGGAATTAACCAAATAAAAGGAATGAACTGATTGGACTGTTGAACCTTGAACCGCTTCAAAGTTCCATGGTTCACGGGTTCAAAGGTTCAAAGGCGGCCTCAGTCAAACAAAGAAGTATCAAAACAGATGGTTTAACCAAAGTGCACATAAAATAAAAGGATGAATAGAAGCTACCAAGTGTCATCTACTGAGACACATTATACTTTATTTTTAAAAAGCAACGGATACTACCACGTGTCCCTTTTGAAGCTTTTTGAAAGCCTCCAAGTGTCAATATCTGTAGTCCCTTCCTTTAGCTTCACTGTATTGAGCAAGGATTGTGGTGGATCCTGAGAGAATGACTAAAGTAGGTAGAGGCTAACAAGTGTCATCGTCTGTGAGAACTCAAATGAGCCCTAAATGTTTCTATGGTGTTGCAAAAGCCTAAGAGCAGAAAGCGCCAAGTGTCAATTGCAGAAGGTTTCAATATGATGCGGTGAAAGATGCCACGTGTCTCTGGTTAAAAGTGGTGAAAGGCACCACGTGTCAAAGACGAAGCACTCTCAAATGTATAAACACAGAACCAAGGAAAGGTCTCCTTCAGACAAATTATTCAAAGGAATTTCTTCAGACATTTTATCCGAAGGAAATAAAGAGATGAAAAGTCCTCCAAAAGAATTAAAGCCTTAAGGCCACTTGGATGATCCTAAAAGGTAGGTACCCTTGTGGGGGAACACTCGACACTTAGAAATGGGCCTATTTCAATCCTCCTTCAGGGAGGGTCAAGCCTCAAAGTGCAGCAAAAGCTGCCAAGTGTCGCATGCTGAGACAACAGTCCTTAACAAGTTTCAAAGCTACGGATGCCACCACGTGTCTTCACCCATGTCACAGTGAAAAGTAGCGATAGAAAGTGAGAAAGACATAAAGGACTTGCTAAGGAGAATGACAAGCCTGTGAACGTTAAATTTAGGATGACTGGCTAGCCATTAAACTTCAACAGAGGAAAGACCTGTGAACGTCTAATTTGTTATAATGAAGTGTCTGTTGATCTCTATAGGCTTAAAATGCAGACCCAAATGCATTCAAAGACCCTAAGGCCAAGGCCAAAGGTAGAAGAGACAAAGAGGGAAATCTCAGTGGGAGTTATTCCCAATAGGTGGAGCAATTCATCGAGTAGGTATTTGGGGCCTACAAACATTGAAAGCACAGCATGTTTGTCCCCTTTGGAGTAAAGACGGAGTAGACAGTTGCGCAGCTAGTAGGTGATGGAATGAGTGATTCAAGCTTGGGAGGAGGCACTAGTGAGGAATTAACATGCCACATTTAAGGCAGCCACCCTGCTCCAACATGGCCCTCCCTAATAAAACCAAGAATGCATCTAAGGCATTAATTACGCAGTATGGGTCATTCCATGGGACAAAGTGCCAAGCTTCCCTTAGGCCTCTATATAATGTATTCTCTTGTATCATAGAAAGGGGATCTTCCTGTTACCAGAAGCAAAACTCTACCCAAATTGAAAGGCATTACTGAGACTTTGAGCTCAGATTGTTGTTCATATTTCTTTGATTGAATGAGAAAGTAAGTTACTTGCACACTTTGTGCTATTATATCTTGTGCTACTTTAGGAAATTGTTCTTATGTCTATTTCCTAGGAGCATTCTTGTTTATTCAATCTAACAAGTAGAATTAGTGGAAGTGACAAGGAAGGTGTCTTAAAGTTAGCTACTTTTAGACTTTGTGCTGACTAGTTATTTTTAGTGTGTATTTACTTTCTGTTTCTGTGTAAAGGACCTTGGGATGACTTTATGCCCACATTGTTCTTCGTATTTCACTCTCAAGCAGTCAAGGTGGAGACTTTGCACTACATCTCAGGCTGCTGGTTACTCTGCACTTTTGGTTACCAGTTACTTACCAAAAATATTCCTATTGTTTGCAAGAACAAGCACTTCTGAAAGAAGAGAAGTGCCTTCTATCATTTCACCAGGATTTTTACTATCCAGGAAGGGATCTGGCTCTTGGCTAAATGTTACTTATGAAAGAAGAGAAGTACCTTCACCAATCACCCAAGATTTCTCCTTTAATCTGTGAGCATCATCTCTGAAAGAAGAGAGATGGATGGTTTATCCTACCCTTGTGTGTTATTTTTTGCTTATCTATATAGTATATAGCTCCTGCATATTCATAAGGAACCTCCCCTTGATGAGAGGAGAGATTTGTCCCCTATTGATGTAGTACACCTGCACATCTGGCTGACCAATCTCCCTATGTTGTGGTTGAAGAGACCTATTTTTCTCACCAGTTAGCTGGTTGACAAAATATTCACCCAACAATTACTTTATGACAAAAGAATAGAGATAAGTCTCCAAACATTTATTGACAATTTTGGTCTATCTATCAATCTATGGATGATATCCTAAACTCATTTTTAGATGTGTACCAAGGCACTTGAAGAGTTCCTACCATAAATGACTTCTGAAGGTTGAGTCATGATTTGATACGATGAATGTGGGGATGCCATGAAGCTAGAATATTTGATCAAGAAATGCATGAGCTATGGTGGAAACAGTGTAGGGTGGGCCAAAGCATAAAAATGAGCATATTTAGAAAGGTGATCCACTACCATGAGAATGACTAATTTTCCTCTAGATTTGGTGAGGCCTTATATAAAATCCATTGAAATGTCAATCAAAAGATGTTTTAGAATGGGTAGTGGCTAGAGTAAACCATATGGTGTGACTTTTCCCCTTTATGGTGTTGGCAAGTATCACATTTGGTAACAAACATCTTCATATCTAGCTTGATTCCAAGTTATAATAAATGACAACAAACTCACTCATATGTTTTTAGAAAACCTCAATGGCCTACCAAAGGTAAGGCATGCAACTCCTAAAAAATAGTTTGTTTAAACTTGGAGATTACGATTAATACAAAGCAACCTTTATAACACAATGTTTGGCCATCCCAAGTATAATGAGGTTTAGTAGAGGAATCAATAGGTAATTGGAGAATGAGTTATTGGGTGGAGTTATCATGATGCCACTCTTATTGAATATCATATAACCATATGGAAATGGGAATAGATACAACATATACTCATGATTGTTCTTTAAATTGGTGAGATAAGGCATCGACCACCAAGTTTTCCTTTCATTTTTTGCATGTGATATAATAGTCATACCCCATGAGTTTATAAACCCATTTTTATTGATCTGGTGAAGAGATCCATTGCTCTATAAACTATTTAAGAATTTGGAGGTCAATTTTGATGCAAAAGTGTCAGGATATCGAGTATGTACACCATTGTTAATTACATAGAAGATAGCCATCATCTCTTTATCATATGTGGAGTGTGCCAAATTATGCCTAGCAGGTACCTTGCTAGTGAATGCAATGGGATGTTCATCTTGATTGAGCACAACACCAAGGCCCATGCCACATGTATCACATTTAATAACAAATGATGTTAGGTGACCCCTTATCCAACGGAAGCACAATTGATTACTTTCTTATAAGCAATTAAACACGAAATTATATCAGAATGATAAAGTAACTAGAAACTTGAGACAGCAAAGAATTTGAGAGACAATACACACTCTTGTATTAGATATTACTAGAAGAAAATACAATAAGGAAGATGCCACTTCTTCCTCCACATCAAAGGCTTGCCACACCTCAAGACCTTCTTCCCTCTCTCTCTTGCTCAACCTTAACAACTCTATAGCCTGAGTTATTATCCCACCTTGAATGCTTCAGCTGATCTCCTTGACCTTACACCTGTAGATCTCCTTGACCTTGCTTGCTTCAATGCTTTTACTTGCCTTCTTGGTAATTACGATACATGTCTCAAGGGTCTTTAAATAGAATCCCATGGTTACAAAAATAGAAATCTAACTACAATAATTAGACACGCAGCTCGTGACTATAATTAGTCATTTGACATGCAAACACTCGCTTTACTTAACTGATTATTCGTCAACAGCAGTTCTGGAACACACAGGCGACTAACGGCGGTCCCTGCTTGCTTGGTTCTGTCGACGTCAGTCGACTATCTGCCGACGCCAGTTTCCTTCTGCACTGTATCTGACCGATGTCAATCATGCTGTCGACGCCAGTGCTTCTTTTTCTTCAGCATCCTCTTCTTCGTGTCTGCAAATAGTTGAAGCTTTTAGCTCCACACCCTAACAATCTCCCACTTGGAGATAAATAGCTGCTACTGTACTTGTACTTGTACACCATCTATTTTGTTCCTTTGACTCTGTATCCCTCTTCAAAGTCACTCTTGAAGACCAACCACCATGCAAACCTGTGATGCAATACCTGTCACTGATGCCACAAGAATTTTGCTGCTCCCAAATTCTCCATGACATACTTCTGAGCCAACTCTACTCTTAGCTCAGAAAACTCCCTGTATATGAAACCCTGTAACAAGTAACACAATACAGTAACAAGATAATGTAGCTAATATTATCCAACCTGGTAAAGATAAATACAATGGTCAAACCTCCATTGTCTGCAACCTAATCAAGACCATATACCATAGCCTTCTATCTCATGTGTCCATCCACTCTCTTCTCTAATATGGGAATCCATCCCTCTATCCAATGCTTTCTTCCAGCTGACAACTCTACCAACAAATCCCTGTTTGGTTCTTCTCTAAGGACTCACACTCCTCATCCATGCCAAGCTCCCACTGTTTCTAGATTCTACGTGCATTGCTTCTTCCATCTTCCTAGTTCTTGACTATCAATAAGCAATATAAAGAAGGTGAACAATGAATATGAGGTTCACTTACCATTTTTGACCTCCATATGGGTGTTTGAAACTTATTGACAGCTAACTGTCCACCCATCATCCATTCCAGTGACCGATCTCAGCCATCTCCCAGTCTGCTCCCGACCGATGTCAGTTCCCTGCACTGACCCTGACTGCCAACATCATTTCCCTAGCTGACGTCGGTGTCCCTCCTACCGACATCAGTCCTGATGACCGATGTCAGACTTCTCCTGCACGACCTACCGACCCTGCTGGTCTGCACATGACCGATGTCGGTATCTGGCTGACCGACGTCGGTCCCAAGTGACCGACATCGGTGTCTGTGTGTTCCTGTAAGTGATGAAATCTTCATCTGTGAGCTCATCTTGGATCAAACCTCTATCCATACTGCCTTGCTCAGATTTATTCAGCCCCTGTGATTGATCTCTGTCCTTCATCTCCTCCATAAACACCAAGGCTTCTTTGTTCCTATCAAAGGCATCAAATTTCCTTTTTCTATAATGAACTCTATCTATGCTTTCCGAACTAAACACATACCTTTTGAATCAAGAACTTCCATTCCCTTCTTAATCATGTGACCAAGCCTATTAAGCCACATCTTCGAATCTACAGCTGAAGTAGATAAACCAGAAGTAGAATCAGCAATACAAGTAGACAGATAAAGAGTATCTACTTTCTTACCTCTCGCTAAAACAAGTGCACCCTTGGTAACCTTCCAAGAGTCCACTGTGAGGGTTATTGTGCATCCCTCGTCACCCATCCTTCCAACAGAAATCAAACTCTGCTTCAGAATTGAAACATGCATGACCTCCTTCAACACCCATGTGTTGTCAATCTGCAATCTCAGCTGCACTTTCCCTTTGCCAACTATTTGACAAGGTGTACCATCCCCTAAATAGAGCACTCCAAAGTCTCCCTGTTCATACTCATGAAACAAATCTCTGTTTGGGGATGCATGAAAAGATGAACCAGAATCTAAAATCCATGATCCTACCTGACTATCCAAAGAAAGTATGAGAGCATCCTGTACCACAATATTTGCATCTTTTGCTTTTTCAATACCTGCATGTTGATTCTCTTTATCTCTCAACCAACACTCCTTCTTTGTATGTCCTTTCTTTCCACAAAACCAGTAGGTAATACCTTTGGATTCGGATCTCCTTCCCGACCTTGATTTCCCTTGCTCAACCTTCTCCCTTTGCCTTCCCCTGCTTTCTACACTTAGAGCATTACCTGATGATTCACCTATGCTTCTCTTGCATATTTCCTCATTCAAGATCACACTCACAACATCATCAACTTTTAAGATTTTAGAAGCAGATGCAGAATTATTTACTGCCATAACCAAGTTGTCCCAACTTTCAGGCAAAGAACATAAAATCAAGAGAGCCTTTACCTCATCATCAAAAATAATATTGACTGAAGCTAATTGGTTTACCAAACCATGGAAATCACTGAGATGAGTATGTACCGATCCACCTTCCTGCATTGGCAAAGTAAATAGCTGCTTCATAAGATATACCTTATTAGAAGCCAAGGGCTTTTCGTATAAATTTGCCAAGGACTTTATCAACTCTTCCGTTGTCTTGCACTGTGATAAGCTGGAAATCACAGATGATGCAAGGCTCAACCTTATGGAATCGAGAGCCTTTCGATCAAGAACACTCCATTCTTCATCCTTCATATCTGTGGGCTTGCATGCAACCCCACCCAATGGTAAGTACAGATCCTTTTGATACAGATAATCCTCAATCCTCCAGTGTTGATAATTCTTACCGTTAAACTTCTCCATTCGTAGCTTACTTTCTTTTGCCATTACTAAACTCTCACTCAATCAGAAAACCCTGTGAATGACCTGTAATCAAAAAATAATAACCTGCTCCCTGCAAACCGTAGTTTTGATACCAACTGTTAGGTGACCCCTTATCCAACGGAAGCACAATTGATTACTTTCTTATAAGCAATTAAACACGAAATTATACCAAAATGATAAAGTAACTAGAAACTTGAGATAGCAAAGAATTTGAGAGACAATACACACTCTTGTATTAGATATTACTAGAAGAAAATACAATAAGGAAGATGCCACTTCTTCCTCCACCTCAAAGGCTTGACACACCTCAAGACCTTCTTCCCTCTCTCTCTTGCTCAACCTTAACAACTCTATAGCCTAAGTTATTATCTCACCTTGAATGCTTCAGCTGATTTCCTTAACCTTACACCTGTAGATCTCCTTGACCTTGCTTGCTTCAATGCTTTTACTTGCCTTCTTGGTAATTACAATACATGCCTCATGGGTCTTTAAATAGAATCCCATGGTTACAAAAATAGAAATCTAACTACAATAATTAGACACGCAGCTCGTGACTATAATTAGTCATTTGACATGCAAACACTTGCTTCACTTAACTGACTGTTCGTCAACAGCAGTTTTGGAACACACAGGCGACCAATGCCGGTCCCTGCTTGCCTGGTTCTGTCGACGCCAGTTTCCTTCTGCACTGTATCTGACCGACGTCGGTCATGCTACTGACGCCGGTGCTTCTGGTTCTTTAGCATCCTCTTCTTCGTGTCTACAAACAGTTGAAGCTTTTAGCTCCACACCCTAACAAATGGCTTGGAGAAATTAGGTATGGATAAGATGGGTGTTGTGCACATTATTTGTTTAAGGTGATCAAATGCTTGTTTAGACATTATTGACCATAAAAATGAGTATTTCTTGAGCACATTCATCAATGGGGATGAAATTTTACTATAATATTTAACAAAATTTTATTAGTACCATGTCAAGCCAAGAAATCCATGTAAAATTTTGAATGTCTTTGGTTTCAATTAGTTTGTCATAGCCTCAATTTTGGCAAGATCAACATGAACATTGTCTGATGAGATAATATATCCTTAGTATTTGACCTTTGGTTTCCCAAAAGAACATTTATAATGTTTAGCACATAATTGGTTCTCAACATAAGATATAAGGTAATGTCAAAGTGGTTGAGGTGATCCTTCCAAGTTCTATTGTAGATGAGGATGTCATCAAAGAAGACCAAGATGAACTTCTGAAATAAGGGGTGTAATACTCTATTTATTAAGCCTTTGAATATAGGAGGGGAATTATTAAGCTCAAATTTCATGACAAGGAACTCATAGTGACCATCATGTGTGTGAAGGGCTATTCTGAGAATGTCTGATTCTATTTAACCCTAAATTTAGATATGTGGGATCCAATGTTAAGAAATATAGAACTAATTCTAACATAAGGGCGATAAACCAATCTATAGTAGGCCAATTAATAGAAAACTTAGATAAATAATATTCTAAATTTATATAATTGAGATTGCTAAAAATAGTAAAGTACAACTATCAAAAGATATTAAAAAAATAAGAAACAAAAGTATTTAGTTGGTTTACTATGCACAGGTAGATCTAGAATGGAAGTAGGTGTAAAGTATGCAGGATCAATATTATGGATTAGTCATCAAATTTTAAAAATTGTAATTTTATGGTTATAGACACTACCATCATATTTGGACATCATCATTGATGTTATTGTTTTACTGTGATGCATGTATCTAGTATTAAATAATGACTAGATCTGAATGTGACTAAATTCAATTTATGGGCTTTTTATTGCCTTTCTTTTTATGTATGTAGATATAAGATACATGTTATCACTCTTTACTGATTGAACAATCCTTAACTCTTCGCCCTTCTTCACCTTTGGAATGAGTTTGCTAAAAAATGGGTTAGTTGGATCATAATTTTGAGCTACCCCAAAGACCCCAATATCAATGGGCCCTGCCTACATAGCCAATACTCTAAACAGGGCCTCAAACTTATGTAGTCATCCCCTATGTGTGTAAAAGTGTGTGCACAAGGGTGAAATATACTATAAGAAGATGCATGCAATGATCTAGCTTATAATTAAAAAAATATCACTCATGGGATACTCTTTGAATGTTTCAGACCTATAATATGACTACTCTAATGCTTGATGTGGAAATAGGGATGAATAAGGTAGAATAAAGTGCTTGTGCAACTAATTATTTATCCTTTGTAAGTGTTTTTTTAGTATTTTATAGACAAATAATGGTAAGGCTTAGACTTGTATTTATACCACACCTTTTAAAAATATCTCACAGTAGGGTTCAATAAAATAATTGGGTTGACCCATACGTTTTGATCATTTTTTAATTTCGATGAAGTTTCAGTGCTAGACACTAGATAAGGATTTGGATACTATTGTCAACAACAATGTCCCTCTACAATCGGTAGTGTCCAAAGGGATAGGAAACATGTAAGGACTTGAAACTAACAATGAAAGATGTTTACCAAGCTTTAAGATTTATGTGTAGTAAAGGGGACTTGGGTCATCGTAATGATTTGGATGGAACTAAGCGATAAGCATTCAAGTATAATGAGATGGAAAATATGAGCATTTTGATAACAAGAAGGTTTAGGATTGAAAGGTAGATCCCTAATTGATATTTACCAAATGTATGAGATTGGGATACTATAAATATTCAATTTTAACATTTACAACTTCATGAATGTGGATTTGGTGATAGTCAGAGCACATATCCAACTTGGAAAAAAATTTGGCACTATGGGGTTCATTTAAAAGATCATCTATTAGAAGAATTGGAAATTTGTCCTTAATGGTGAGCTTGTTCAATGGACAAATGTTAGGGGTCCACTGCTTATAAGAAGTTGGATGTCATGGCCTTCAGGGCAGTGAGGCGATAGTATTTTTGGTTTGTCAAAAATTATTGCATGCTTGACCAAAATATTTTGCAAGTGTAATGGTTGGCTAAAATTAGTTGGGGAAATAGTGTGAAGAAAAAAGAGTTGGGAAACTATTTTGTGGGATCCCTTTTTGAGAAGTTTATCCATGTGATGAGAGTTGATGATACTAGTAGATCTAGAAAGAAGGATTTTCAGTCTATATTGATGTCCATTCTCAGAGAACTGTACCCATAGATAATAAAATACCCAAAGAATAGGTCCAAGAATTCTTAGCCATTATGCTCCTATAACAACATCACACTTGCCCAAGGGTAATGTGAACATGTCAGTCCCAAGGTTTTATTTTGCCACTAAAATGTGGATATTATGACACTTACCCTTGAAAAGAAATGTTACACCATTGGCAATCATCACCTCAAAACTAGAATAAGGGTGCATAAAATAGTTTTCATGCTTAACCACCCAAGGGTTAATGAAGTTATGAGTGTTGCTTGAATCAATAATAATGGTAAGGGGTCATTTTTTGAAAAACCCTTTTACATGCGTTGTTTTTGGATTCATTACCGCTACCAAGGCATGTAAGTAAATTTTTGAATGTGAATATGAGGACCTTGAATCATTAGTTTCTTGTTTTGGCTCATCCAAATGGAAATCTATGGCGTCCTCCTATTATTTTATATCATGTGGGCAATCAATATTGAGTAGATATAATTTTTGTTTGATGCATTTATGGCCCTAAGACCATTTCTCATCACAATTGTAGCATAATCTCGTATAGATATGTGCCTGCATTTTTGTATTGGTGAGATGTTTGACGGGCGTTGCCTTGAGAAGGGGGTTTGTGTTGGGGCACTAAAAGGAAGATGGCCTAGAGGGTGCCCAATTGAAATTACGGCACTATAATGTGATTTTATCTTGTGTGAGCTTAGCAAGCCTAAGGCTTCCATCATGGTTTGATGTTTGAACATTTTAACCTTGACTTGAATCACATTATTGAATCCTCTAATGAAGAAACATTTGAATATATTATTAAATAAGCCTTTAATCTAATTATCTAGTTTTCAAACTCTATTTGATATTCCTAAATTGTGTTAATTTGACAAAGTTTAGTCAAGGCACATATGAATAATCATAGGCACTAGGACTAAAATGTACTATCAAAAGTTTGGAGAAAGTAGCCCAATTTGGTTCTGGATTTGACTTGTGGTACTATTAGTACCACTGGATAACTTCCTTCTCTGAGTGGAATGAAACAATGGGTACCTTTTCTTCCCCCACAATGGAATGTAGGATGAAATACTATTATGCATGGTAAATCTAACTAGTGGGTTCAATACCATTAAATTTTCAAAAATATAATTTAGGGATACATAGTGGTATTCTAGAGAAAGAACTACCATCTGATTGATGATCCCCATTAGTTTGGAGTGCTCAATTTTTAACATGGAGGTTGAGGATGTGACCATTTAGTTTAGACAATCAGGATTCAAATTTGGTATAGATTTCAGAAATGTCATGTGCCATGGTGTGGGTCTCTGCACAAGTAACAACAATTTACCATAGGGTCTGTAAGTGCCAAAAAATGTTGAGAGAAGTTATATGTTAAAGTGATCAGCTTGACAAGATGATCACAATGGTGTAATTCCCACATAGATGAAAAAATCAAAGAAAAGTGTTGTCGAACTACTGGTAGAAGTATTTTTTATATGGATTTTTTTTAGAAATTTTGAAATACCCTTTAAAATGACCAGTGTGGTGAGAAAATCAAAATGGTGTGTTCTGCCTATGGGCTCTGAAAAAATTATCTAATTTTTTTTTAAAATAATTACAATTACAGTGTGATCAGTTGGTAGTATGGCCAAAATTGGATCAAAATTTGGAGTTTATAATAAACAGTTATAATGTGATCAGTTGGAAGTATGGATAAAATAGATCCAATTTGGAATTTGGAATAAATAATTATAATGACTGAAATTGGTTGGTTGTATGGCCAAAATAGGATCAGAATTTAGAACTTAAACAAAAAACTAAGATCATTTTTTTTATTTGTTAAAATTACAAATGTAATTTCCTAGTAGAGATTGACATTGATGATGTAGTACACAACCAATAATACAGATTCATGTTATAGACATTGCAATAAGAACAATGGCACATACATGGTAGTTTGGGGATCATGTGCAGAAAAATGCCAGTGTACATAGATAGGTTTTAAAACTAGGCTCGTAGTGATGGTTGGTTTTAGAACTCAACTCCTAATGATGACATTCTAGGGTGAAAACTTAGTGCCACCACTCTGGTGTCACTTTTTGTTCACAAAGATTTTATTAGGGCAAGGTGAGAGCATACAATGGACATAAGTAAATAGTTGTAACTTACTAAATATATTACAAAAATTGGCCATAGAAAGTGATATGATACCAAATGATAGGATCCTTGCTAAACCAAATTAAAACTAGATTGAAAATATGCAAAATTAAATTTGGAAATAAACATAATTGCATTAAAAAAAGTAGAATTGCATTACAATTATCACTTTCCTCTTCGAGGGGAAACCTCCTTTGAGAAAGTTTAATTCAATGCAATTCTTGGATGAATTCTCACTAGAATATACTCCTATTTATACTAAAATATCACTAACTACTACTCATTATGAATGTGGGATTATTACAATGGGTTCAAGGGACGTCTTACAAAGCATATGCATCTATAGCCTTTCATTAAGAAAATAAATTATGAAAATATGGTTAGGAAAAAGGGTCATAACATTATGTAACATCTCAAATTCAAAATTTGTTTTTTGATTATGGGGGACAATGTCACACTAGTGGACACGACCATAATATTGCCCTGTCTACTCAATGCATAATTATCCCATAAGACCAAAGACTATTGGGAGATGTCTGATAGGATCTTGAACATTGAATATGGATGAATGTGGCTGAAATAAGGATGTATGTATGATTTTTTTAATGTTTTAAATATAGTGAAGGCTCTCATTATATATTATGAGTTAATGAATTGGCGAATAGACCAAACAAGGTAAGGATGCCAAGAATAAACATTATCAAGCATTTAATGATTAATTTTATGTGTCTAAAGATGTCCCTTGAGCTCCTTTTGATTTAGAAACAAGTCAACATGTCATTTTTTAATCAATATGGGCAATAACTCTATGCATCTTTTTCACATGGGTGAAACCATTAGTTTATATAGACTGGTGATTATGTAACCGCTAAAATTACTCTATGCATATTTTCCACATAGGAAAAATTATTAGTTTCTATAGACTAACGGTTTCAAAAATTACCTCGGTGATTGTGTAATCACCTCCTACACAAAGTGGTAATTTCAAAACCACTACTTGTATAAAGCAATAATTTTGACATGCTTAGATGAAAAGGTTAATATGACACATGGCGATGACTAAAACTAACCTTCATGTATTTCCTTGACTTATGGGACTCTAGTTGATGTTCTTCAACTTGACATTCATCTTATTCCATACATGTATTTTTTATGAGAATGATAAGTCGTAGAACACCACACAAATGTACACAAGTGTGTATAAGAAATTTAACACAATTTTTTAAATGATGCAAGATGGCTTGTCGACCAAGATGTTTTTGTATCACATTCTTATGTATTATTATCTTCCTTGCATTAACACAAGTAAGGAACTTAGGATACTATCTTTGATATTGATCCAATGTGTCACATTTGAAGTAATCACTCCACACATGGCCACCTCTTCATCGTTTGCCTCTACATTCATGTGCCCTACCTCTACCGAACTCTTATTCTTGGTTTGGTGAAATTGTTGGTTACCTTAACCCATAGACCTTAGCCTCATGTCATTATTCAATAACATGATACTTTTCAGTATTATGTGTACTGGCCTCACACACATTACAACAACAAACAACTTCAATATATTAATCCCTTCAAAATAATGGGAAGTTTGTAGTTAAATGGCCATACTTCATAATAAAACATCATTGAGTTCTCTCTCAATTCCTAGTATGTCCTTATATTTCATAGTTAGCATGAAGGAGACCTTCACATGCTTCCAATGCTTACCCCATTACTACTAACTTCTATAATCATGATACCATTGTAGATAGTTGGGCTTTAAAAAATGGGCTTATCCCCATATCAAATTATCTAGCAACCTCCATATTCAAGGCTTCCTCCAACACATCTCACGAATCTACAATTTTTTTCATCATAGGTTATTTCCTGAATAGGGCCAATAACCCCCCTATAAACCATTATGCATGTTGTAATGGGTGAAGCTCAAACAAAATATTTGACAACAATGTTTCAAAACGTGCATCATCTACATGCACACTTTTTGTAACTTCATGTTTTATCTCTTTAAGCATATAGTTACTATGTTGCTTAAACTCTAAGGTGTGGAACTCCTTTAAAAAAATTACCTTCAATTCATCATCAAATTCTATTAGAACATTTAATGTCTAAGTGGGCTAGTTTAGATCCTTAGCATACTTTGGTGTATAATTAAATAATAATAATTTATTATTTATTAACATGAGGTGAAAATCTAGTATAAATAAATAATAAAATATTGTGATTTAGTATTTACCAATTAAATTAAATGATTATCAAGATAGATGGACCCATTGGTTACAATGGTCACCTTTCCTCACATTTATTATAAATAAGGTTTTACCCCTATTATTATTCATTGAACACATTCGATGAGCTAGGTAACACTATGAATACATTATGTGATTTGATATTTGCACATGGAAAATATCTTGTAAAGGTTCTATGAAGAAGGTTTATCAGAGAGGAAGTGAGAAGAGGAAGGTTAGGTATTGGGATTAATTATTTCTCATAAATATGAATGTCATCATTTGTGGGTTTTTTAATCTCTTTGAGAATTTTCCATGTAAATTACTGTGTCATGAGTTTATTGATCTAGTTGTGTATGATTTGTTAATTCATTTACATTCTAGATTCTACCTATGTATGTTCATCACATTATTGATTCTTGAAGTTATCATGGTCGCAGAGCATATGGGGTTTATTTGATTGGCAAGTATATTGTTTATTGCCATATATATATTATAAATTGATAAATATTCAAATTCAAAGAATATTTTAATTATTTTACAAGACTAATTTGGCCTAGTACAACATATAAGGAGGAAGAATTCTTTTGATCTCTATGGAGGCATGTCTATTTGTTGTTTGATCACCTGAACATCCATTCAAGCATTACAAAATCCTCTCAAGCAACTAGTATTCAATTTTTTGAAGTATTTTGTTGCCTGGGCATGATTATATGGCCCTAAGGAGTTAGAAAAATTCAAAAATCTATTTTTTAGCTTTGAAAGTGTTTTTTGAAGGCTCTAATTGTATCGCAAGGATGTTTCAAGGCATTTTGCAAATTTATAAACCCCAAAAAGTGCATTTCAAGCTCTTAATTTTTTTCTTCACATATGACACCATAGTACAACCTGGATAATTGGAAATGCCGAATTATGCATCAAAAAATCAAATTTGAAACTCTATTTTGCCTTGTTTCAAGATTTCAAGAAGGTTGGCAAAATTTGGAGGTCTCTGGTGCCTTATATATTTTTTTGTGACCACTACTACATCTATAGGAGTGCCATATCTCTACTTTTAAGCATGCAAAGGTTAGTATTAAGTTTGTGGAATTATTCAATAAATAATTGTTTAATTAAAATTATAATTGCCACATAAGAAAACATAGGCCCCACCTTATATCTTTTTGTTTAGAAAAAATTAAAAAGCCATCCCCATTTTTTACATGCACAACGAATCATATTTATATAATTATTCTTTATTTTTATTTTTATTTCACAATATTGGAAAATAAGTTTTAAATATTAATCTATGTGTGTAAAATATTAAATAGTCTATGTTGACCATTTTGGTCCTACAGTCCAAAATCGGTCTCCTTCTTCCCCTGTTGTTCTGAGCCAGTTCAAATTTGGTTTGCACAAGTCTTTCAGCAAAAGGATGAACCGGTTCAAAGAATGCAAGGCTTTTACAAAGCTTTTTCAAAAAAATTGTTAGAAGAATTTCACAAGGAAAGATAACAAAACTTGAAGGCATGTCCCTTTAATGGCATGATCTTTCCAAGAACTTTGAACTTGAACTTTCAATCGGTTGGTTCAATCTGTTGGTTCAATTGGTTGGTTCAAAGTGTTTGGTTTAATCAGAAGGTTCAAAGAGGCTCCAAAGATAGAGTGCCCTTGCAGAGGGAAGGGGATGAGCAAAGTGGACCATTGCAAAAGATCTGAAGGGTAATTTTAGATTTGATTTACCCTTACAGAGGGCAGTTGGTCAAAAGGGCCAAAACAAGGCAGAGTTTTTCTTCCGGAAAAAGACTAAGGCATTCTTAAGGAAATTCAAGGGATCAATTCCTTCAAACAAAATGTCCAAAGGAATTCCTTTGAACTTTTATTTGAAGGTATTCATCGGAGGTTTTTTCCAAAAGAAAGAAAGGGCCAAATGATCGTTTCCAAAAAACTCGAAGGGTAGGTGCCCTTGCGGGGGGCACCCAGACGACAAGCAAAACCTTTGTAACTTTTTTGAAAGATAATTTTGAAGGCCAAGAGCCCTTACAGAGGGCACATGGTCGGCGACAGGACCATTGCAAATTTTTTGAAGGGCAAATTTTTTCGAAGACAAGTGAACAAGGTAGAAAAGGAACCAAAAAGAGATTATCATTCAGAAAGAATTATATGGCAAAATGACAAGGCAAATTCTTTCAGACAAAAAGTCTGAAGGAATTCCTTTGAACATTTTGTCTGAAGGAATTCGCTTGTACAGGAAAGCCTACTAAAAGAAATAAATGGCAAAGCAAAGGGAACATTTCCTTTCAGCAAAATGTCTGAAGGAATTCCTTCAGACATTTTATCCAAAGGATTCAAAAAGTCGAGGCAGCTCGAAGGACCCCGAAGGGCAGGTGCCCTTGCGGGGGACTCTCAGCGACCATGAAAGGGACCTTCCTCAAAGCCTGAAGGGATACCTTCCCTTTGGGAGGGTCAAAAGACAAAGGCCCAGATAAAAGGAAAAAGTCAAAGGAAGAGACCATCGAGAAGGAAACCCAAAGAGCCAAAGATTGATAGAAGATAGCCCCGAGGGCTCAGATTGCCAGAAGGAGCCAAGGGATGACAAAGAAAAAAACTAGGAAAAGACAAAGCTAGAAAAAGACAAAAGTCAGGAGTGAACTCAGTGACCTACTAAGAAAAGAGCCCAAGGAGCCAGCGAAGGACGATAAGATAGCCCCAAGAGCTCAAATTCTAAGAAAGGACAAAGCCAAGAAGAGACAAAATAATGAGATATGGAAAAAATAGCCCAGGTGGCAAAGAGGAGGCACCAGCAGGAGAGCTATTCCAGTAGTTGAAATAGTTTCTGCCAAGTGGTCATCAAGGAGCGCAAACAGTGAAGACGCACTAGTTTTTTCCACACTTTGCATTGATGAGTAAACAAACCACATGAATGTCTTGAAGGAGCGGTCTTGTTTGCAAACAAAGAGGTGTAGACCATGCCTTCATAATAATGTTAAATGCCTAAAGTCAAAACTGAAACTGACATAGTATTCTCTTTCAAGTGGCTTCCTCTTCCCAATGCTCTCAACGCACATGGGCCACTTATAAAAGGGTGCCAAAGTCTTTTCCAAAAGGGTGCCATTGCTTCTTCCCTATCGATATATATTTGTAAATTCTCATTTGAGAAGGGGATATCTCTCATTTTTATATGGCACAGCCCTGCCAAATTTTCACCTTGAATCAATAAAAAGTGTTTTACCTCTATCTGGTTGGATATATCTCTGAGTGTGCTTGAGTATTAACCTTATGTCCAGTCATTGTTCCATGATGCTTTCATAGGCTTGCTATCAGCACACCTGGTATAGATAAAGCGCCATTCTTGTAGGTAGTAAAAAGAGGTATATCTGGAGCACAAAGATAAGAGAGGGTTATCAGATAGTGTGTTTTCCTAGAGCACCTGTGGTAAGTTCATATTTCGTATGTCTTAATTAAGCCTTTCTGTTAAGTTCTCTGTAGTCTAGTCCTTTTATCAGATAAAGTGTATGTATGTGCTCTTATGGTTTGAAATGTGAGCAAATGAGTAGATCAAACTTTTTTGGTGCATCGCCATCTTAGCTTAGGTCCTGCTTCAGTAATCCTTCTCTCTTTTCAACTTGCCCCCCCATTATATATATATATATATTAGCAAATGTTACTAAAATAAATCAGAGATGGATCAAAGGGAGCTAGCCCTTATCTAGAGATTCTCCCCTTAGTTTTGCCAAACCCACAGGCAAGAGAGGAGTCTCCATTATGCCATGTGGAAGAGAGAAGCCCAGCCTTCTCTCAAGGGTGCAATCCACAGTGTTAACAGTTTTTGGCACGCCTGATGGGACCAATTTTTTATCTAAAGAGTTGAAGAATTTTGGTGTGTTCTTCAACCAGCCAACCTTTGTAGGCTTTTTCATCAACACCAATGGTGACTCTGAGTTGAATCAATTGGTTAACCAGTCCTGGTAACATTAACAAATCATATTTTGGTATGTATAATTCCATTGCTCAGAACCATGGGTCTTGTGTTCCTTCATATAATTTTGATCAAGCTTAGGTTGTTCATGGAATCATTTCAAGCAACAAAGATGCATACGGTTATGAGTTTTTCCCTTTGCAGGCTGGTGAAATATTTCAGGCCTTGTCTCTTCCTCCTCAATTTGAGCAAGTCCTTGGCAAACCTGGGTATGATCCTTATCAGCCTTGTGATGATCCTTATCGAGTCCAATATGACCAGTCTCAGTGCTATCATGATCTATGTCAGTCTTGTGCCCAGTCTTCTCAATGTGTTACTTCTCCTACTCAACCTAATCTTTTTGCCAATCAGCCCATTTCCACCTTCAAACAAACACTGCTAGGATATGAAAATTATGTAGTGGAGCTTGACACTAGAAGGGGATGTGGCCAAGAAATTGATCATTCCATTCATCAAGTGAGAATTGCATTAGATCTAGTTAAGAGTGAATGGACTCCTATTAAAAGAGCCAATTGGTAAAGGCTTACAAGTGAGATGTTGGATGTGAGTAGTTTGATTGCATCTTTGGAAGAGAAGCTGAGTATTCATGAGAGGTAGCCTTACCAAGTCTATCAACCTACATAGCCACTTCCCAAGTTTCATATCAGACATACATAGCCCCTGCTCATGAGCCAAGTCAAGCCTGTCAAAGTCCTTTCCCCAATCATGTTGAGGAGAGTTCTGAAATAGTAAATCTAGTGTTTAAAGCCAGTCTTGATAAGCAAATTGAATTGGCAAATCTTCAAATGTAGAAGTCTATGTTGGCAGCAAGGGAAGTGGAATCCAAACCCTCACTAACCCCTCACATTATAGCCCCATCACCCCAAAAGGAGATTTCCAGTCCTAGCATCATGAGCTGGAGTAAAGTCGTTGAGTCATGGAACAACAAGGAGGAAAAAGACATTGTCTGAGAGCGTGAGGTACAAAATGAGGCTAGTCCTTTTCAAGTCCCTCCCACCATTCCTCAAGAAGCTTCTTGTACTCCATGGTAGCCTTCATGCACTCCCCATTTCCATGATGATTCTTATGAGCTCCAAGAAAGACTCTTTTAGGATAATCTAGCTAAGCAAATTGAGGAATTAGAGGCTAAGGTCAGATTGCTTAGTGAAAGAAAGATGGAAGTTTCAGACCTCGTAGAGGAGCCTATGCCAAAAGACACCCCTTCTACCAATCCTCAAGCTAATTTTGATATTGATGAAGTGTTGGTCAAGTGGAGAGACGAAAATCAAGTGATTTTAGCCCAAGGCCTACCCCTATTTTCTCAGAAGTTTTCAAAAATATCCCCTACCTTCCATTCCCAACCTGATTTGACAATCCTTGTGTTCCACCTCCTTGCCTGGTAAATGAAGAGTGTTTCTCTTGTGTTGAGGAATCCAACTTAAAGGAAGCAAGTGAAGAGGAGTATGCTTAGTTCATGACTGATCAGGGAGACATCATAAGTGCAGATGAGGAGGAGATCACCATAGGTACCCCCTTTGATGAACAAGAAGATAAGTCACAAACTTTTACCTCTCTAATAAGGAAGAGATGATCTTTGACTCTTCTCTCACTTTTTAAGATGTCATGGAGCATGGACAGTTTCTTGATCATGTTTTGAATGATTTGTTTGAAGTCATTGGGGCAGGTTACACTCTTCTGCAAGGAGGCTATCAACTAGCTAAGGGAGGAGAAGGTAGCATTGGGACTCAAATAATTATTCAAAGGGGTTGCAAGCTTTCATTTTTATCCTTTCAAGAGGTTGGTGAATCTGAAGATGATATTTTTGAAGTCATCAAGGAGGATAACCATGCCATGGAACCCGAGTTGGAGGAGAATCAAGAGGATGTCTTTAAACAACTAGAGACTCTGGTCTTTGAGCAAGAAAAGGAGAGGCCTGTCTATCTTGAGGAAAGCTTTGAAGAATAGATCCTTAAACAAGAAGGTGATGTTTTGTGGGATGAGCACTCAATCTGTGTTCTCATTTTAGACATCACAACAGTCACCCTTCTTCAAGAAAGCCATGATCAAGCAGAAGATGAGTTTGACAGCATCTTTAATAAGGTAGGAAGGAACAGGTTAGACCATGACACATGTCAAAGGGGCTATGCATATCAAGGGGCATATGGTGATGAGCCAATAGCCGTTGATTTCTTGATAAAACACACCAGCATGAAGAACCAGCAGGAGGCAAGCTTCCAAGAATAAGAATAATACATATATGTTAGAAGCATGTTTGCCCTCAATTCATTTAGATACGAGCCAATCAAGGTGGCAGACAAGAAGAGCAACTCACCAAATCTCCATTCCATTTAGTCACTTGTCTAGCACCATAAGTTTTCTTTCCATGAAGGAGACTTAAGAAGTTTTCCCTTTGATCTAAGAGGGATACAAATATACCTGGTTAGCTGTGCATAGTAGTTTGCTTTTAGTTTTTCTTTCCCTATTTTCCCTAAGTGCTATTTGCACAGATAGTGTTTTTAGCCTTGTGTGTGTTTTCCTTTGTGTTTGGGGCAAAAAGCTTCATGATTGATTCTTGGATCTCTCAGCACTGTTGCTAACATTTCAAGCTACGTTCTGACTCCATTCCCAATGGACTTTGAGGATACTGGTTTCTTAAGCATAGCAGGCATGCTTCCCCTAGGAATCACCAATTTGTTGACCATTTTGGTCCTACAGGCCAAAATCGGTCTCCTTCTTCCCCTGCTATTCTGAGCCAGTTCAGATTTGGTTTGCACAAGTTTTTCAGCAAAAGGATGAACCGGTTCAAAGAATGCAAGGATTTTACAAAGCTTTTTCAAAAAAAAATTCGAAAGAATTTCACAAGGAAAGAGAACAAAACTTGAAGGCACTTCCCTTTAATGGCATGATCTTTCCAAGAACTTTGTACTTGAACTTTCAATCAGTTGGCTCAAATGATTGGTTCAATCTATTAGTTCAATCAGTTGGTTCAATCTTGTTGGTTTAATCAGTTGGTTCAAAGAGGCTCCAAAGACTAAGTGCCCTTACAGAGGGTAGGTGATGAGAAAAGTGGACCATTACAAAAGATCCGAAGGGTAATTTTGGATTTGATTTACCCTTGTGGAGGGCATTTGGTCAAAAGGGCCAAAATGAGGTAGAGTTTTCCTTCGAGAAAAAGACTAAGGCATTCTTAAGGAAATTCAAGGGATGAATTCCTTCAGATAAAATGTTTGAAGGAATTCCTTCAAACTTTTGTCTAAAGGTATTCATCAGAGGTTTTCTCTAAAAGAAAGAAAGGGCCAAAGGATTGTTTCCAAAAAACCCGAAGGGTAGGTGCCCTTGTGGGGGGTACCCAGATGACAAGAAAAACCTTTGTAACTTTTCTAAAAGATAATTTTGGAGGCCAAGAGCCCTTGTGAAGGGCACATGGTCGATGACAGGACCATTACAAATTTTATGAAGGGCAAATTTTTTCGAAGACAAGTGAACAAGGCAAAAAAGGAACCAAAAAGAGATTATCATTCAAAAAGAATTATGTGGCAAAATGACAAGGCAAATTCTTTCAGACAAAAAGTCTAAAGGAATTCCTTTGGACATTTTGTCTGAAGGAATTCGCTTGTAGAGGAAAGCCCACTGAAAGAAACAAATGTCAAAGCAAAGGGAACATTTCCTTCAGGCAAAATGTATGAAGGAATTCCTTCAGACATTTTGTCCGAAGGATTCGAAAAGCCGAGGTAGCTCGAAGGACCCCGAAGGGCAGGTGCCCTTGTGGGGGACTCTCAGCGACCATGAAAGGGACCTTCCTTAAAGCCTAAAGGGGTACCTTCCCTTTGGGAGGGTCAAAAGACAAAGGCCCAGACAAAAGGAAAAGGCTGAAGGAAGAGACTACCGAGAAGGGAGCCCAAAGAGCCAAAGATTGATAGAAGATAGCCCCGAGGGCTCATATTGCCAGAAGGATCCAAGGGATGACAAAGGACAAAACTAGGAAAAGACAAGCTGGAAAAAGACAAAAGTTAGGAGTGAACTTAATGACCTACTGAGAAAAGAGCCTAAAGAGCCAGCAAAGGATGATAAGATAGCCCTGAGAGCTCAAATTCTAGGAAAGGACAAAGCCAAGAAGAGATAAAATAATGAGATATGGAAAAAATAGCCCAGGTGGCAAAGAGGAGGCACCAGTAGGAGAGTTATTCCAGCAGCTGAAACAGTCTCTGCCAAGTGGTCATCATGGAGCATGAACAGTGAAGATGCACTAGTTTTTTCCACACTTTGCATTGATGAGCAGACAAACAACATGAATGTCTTGAAGGATCGATCTTGTTTGCAGACAAAGAGGCATGAACCATGCCTTCACAATAATTTTAAATGCCTAAAGTCAAAAGTGGAGCTGACATAGCATTCTCTTTCAAGCAGTTTCCTCTTCCCAATTCTCTCAATGCACATGGGCCACTTGTAAAAGGGTGCCAAAGTCTTTTCCAAAAGGGTGCCATTGCTTCTTCCCTCTTGATATATATTTGTAACTTCTCATTTGAGAAGGGGATATCTCTCATTTTTGTATGGCGTAGCCCTGCCAAATTTTCACCTTAAATCAATAAAAAGTGTTTTACCTCTATCTGGTTGGATATATCTCTGAGTGTGCCTGAGTATTAACCTTGTGTCCAATCATTGTTCCATGATGCTTTCACAGGCTTGATACTAGCACACCTGGTATAGACAAAGTGCCATTCCTGCAAGTAGCAAAAAGAGCTATATCTGGAGCATAGAGATAGGAGAGGGTTATCAGACAGTGTGTTTTTCTAGAGCCCCTGTGGTAAGTTCATCTTATGTGTGTCTTCATTAAGCCTTTATGTTAAGTTCTCTGTAGTCTGGTCCTTTTATCAGATAAAGTGTATATATGTGTTCTTATGGTTTGAAGTGGGAGCAAATGAGTAGATCAAACTTTTTTGGTGCATCACCATCTTAGCTTAGGTTCTGCTTCAGTAATCCTTCTCTCTTTTCAATCTCCCCCCCATTTTATATATATATATATATATATATATATATATATATATATATATATATATATTAGTAAATGTTACTAGAATAACTCATAGATGCATCAAAGGGAGCTAGCCCTTATCTAGAGATTCTCCCCTCAGTTTTGCCAAACCCACAAGCAAAAGAGGAGTCTCCATTGTGCCGCATGGAAGAGAGAAGCCCAACCTTCTCTCAAGGGTGCAATCCACACATCAATAGTCTCTTAGAAGGGTTGACGGTCTTTATCTTACTAAAACCTTGTAAGTAAGGAGTATGGTGTTCAAAACCCACTAGCTCTTTTTTTTTTTGTCAAGTCAAATTTCTTTTTCAAAGTTAATTAATTTTGAATTATGTTTTTTGGTTGGCGTGCAAATATCTCACATGTAAACCCTTCTCTAGTGTCATTTTGTTTTGCAATATTTGACATAGTTAATATTTTGTCGACCATAGTCATTTTATATGCTTTGATACCTTTCATACACATTTATATGGTCCAATTTTTATTTTGAATCCTTATATTATAGTTTTTACACCTTTTTTAATTGTAATGTTTAGATAGTTATTCTATGTACGACACTTACAACACATGAATTAGTACATTTTATTTTAATTTTTTTGCATTATTTAGCATATAATTGAACAATTATTAATTGTTTACACTTGTAATTTTATTGACAATAAAAAAAGATAAAATTCACATTAAAAAAGGTTCAAATTTAAGCATTATCTAATGTTATACTATCATGCTTAAAGGGAAGCAATGGTTTCACCTAACTTTGTATTAAATAAATCTAAAATGTTTAATGGATAAAACTATAATATATGGAAAATAGGCATTAAAATAGAATTTACAGCTTGAAATTTGTGGAACATTGTCATTAGGATTGAAAAATCCTTGTCAAAACATGTTACCCGTGAGCTTTCAAATACATTTCAACAAAAATTGTATGAAGC
The DNA here is from genome assembly GCA_037957365.1 of Torreya grandis. Lineage (NCBI taxonomy): Eukaryota > Viridiplantae > Streptophyta > Pinopsida > Cupressales > Taxaceae > Torreya > Torreya grandis. The sequence goes on from JARHVA010000473.1 coordinate 1,113,181, forward strand.
AATGTTGATTATCTTGCAGAGTGTTAAAGATGAATTCCTACTCCGTATTGACAATCAAGAGTTTCTTAGTGATACTTAAAAACTCCTTGAGTCTATGTATGAGGGTACTTATTTCTCTAAAATTATTAAGTTGATTCTTGAATTGCTTACTACACCTATGTAAGGTGATGAAAAGGTTGTTGATTTTCTTTCTAAAATTAATAATATTAAAGCTCAATTAGATGGATGTAACTGTAATCTAATTTAAAATTAATTTTTATATTTCATTATTCAGTTTAATATTCATGAAAAAATCATATTTTTATCTCAATTTAGAATTTAGTGTAGCAAATAGAGCAAGATACCCTTGACCTCACTACCATATCTGCTCTTCTAATTCAAGAACAATGAGTGACGTCTAATTTTGATTCTAAAAAGAATGTCACTCATGCACTTGTCATTCTCAACCCTATTTTTGAGAATAATAGAAACTATAAATCTAACCCTAATTTTGCAAATGGCAAAAATGGGAACAACAAATATGACAATAAGAATCATAAACCTAAGTTTAATGGGAATTGTAATGTGTGTGGTAAATTTGGTCATATAAGGAGAAATTGTTATAAAAATAAAGATATAGTTAATAGTAAAACTTACAAAAATAACAAAAGAAAGAAATTTAATCAAAACCATCAGAAGAACCACAATCAGAATAACAATCAAGAACAAAGTTCTAAAGCTATTACTTTATATTATGTCTTTGTTTGCTTATATGAGAATGAATGAATTTTATATAACAATTCATCACACTATATGACTTAATTATCTAACATTTTATTTAAATATCTATTTAAGAGATAATTCATTTTTAAAAGCAACTAAGCAAGGAAAGGTAAAATTTGTAAATGTTGTTATCAAAGAAGTTTTCTATGTATCTAAACTTAAGATTTTTTTTATTTTTTTCTCAACCTACTAATATTAATTTTGATATAACTTTGATTAAAGATAACTGATCTATTAGAAATCAATTTATTTCTCTGATTGTTGAAGGCATTCAAAAGAATAGTTTATACATTTTTCCACTTCTATCGCATGTTATTTTTCATTGCATAATAAGAATGAATCTCAATTATGATATGAAAAATTGTGACATGTTAATTTTATAAGTTCACATGATATATCTTCTCATAATATTATTATTGGTCTTCTTTATATATCTTCTCATCATGAAACTTGTGAAGGCTACTTACGTAATAAACAACATATTAATCCCTTTCACAAGAATCATGATGTGAATTCCTCACATCCTCTATAATTAATTCACATTGATGTTTCAGGACCTCTTGAAGTCATACCTCTTAATAGTTATTCATATACTATTACTTTTATAAATTATTATATTAGAATTATATGGTCATAGTTATTTTTAAAAAAATCTAAAGTGTTGTCTAAATTTACAGAATTTTAAGCTTTTGTTGAAAATGCTTATAGTTTTTCAATTAAAATATTAAGATTTAATAATGGTGGAAAATATATTAGCAAATAATTTGATTTTTTTTACATTAGTTGTGGTATTCAAAGGAAATTAACAACTCCTTATTCCCCTCAGCAAAATGGTATTGTTGAAAGGAAAAAATGCATCATTATTGAGATGGTTAGAACAATGTTGTATTCTACAAACGTTTCTAATTTTTTATGGGTCGAAGCCATGAATACTATTGTGCATATTCTCAATAGAGTCCCTAATAAAGATTTTAATTTTTCTACTCTTTTGAAAATGTGGAACTTCCTCAATGTTCTTTTTTTGATGAGTTTGGCTTTCCTATATAAACCTAAGTTTAATGGGAATTGTAATGTGTGATAAATTTGGTCATATAAGGGGAGATTGTTATAAAAATAGAGATAGATTTAACAATAAAAATTCTAAAAATAATAAATGTAAGAAAACTAATCAGGATCATTAGAAGAACCATAATCAGAACAACAATCAGGAACAAAGTTCTAATGTTATTAATTTATATTTTGTCTTGTTTGCTTCTAATGAGAATGAATAAATTTTATATAGCAGTACAATCACATTATATTACTTGTTTATCTAAAATTTTATCTGATACTAGATATATTTATGAAAAGATATATTTAAGAGATAATTCATTTTTAAAAGCAACTAAGAAAAGAAAGGTAAAATTTACAAATGTTGTTATTAAAAAAGTTTTCTATGTACCTAAACATAAGATTTTTTTAATCTTTTTCTCAACTTGATAATATTAATTTCATTTTAACTTTGCTTAAATATAATTGATCATTAGAAATCAATTTGGTTCTCTAATTGTTGAAGGCATTCAAAAGAATGGTTTATACATTTTTTCTACTTATGTTGCATGTTATCTTTCTTTACATAGTAAGAATGAATCTTAGTTATGGCATGAAAGATTATGACATGTTAATTTTAGAAGTTTACATGATACATCTTCTCATAATATATCTTCTCTTCATGAAACTTGTGAAGGCTACTTATGTAGTAAACAATATACTAATCCCTTTCACAATAATCATGATGTGAATTCCTCACATTCTCTGTAATTAATTCATACTAATGTTGCAAGACCTCTTGATATTATATCTCTTAATAGATATTCATATATTGTTACTTTTATAGATGATTATACTAAAATTATATGGTCATATTTTATTAAAAATAAATCTGATGTGTTGTCTAAATATAAAGAATTTAAAGGTTTTGTTGAACATGCTTATAGTTTTTTAATTAAAATATTAAGATTTAATAATGGTGGTGAATATAGTAGCAAAGAGTTTGATTTTTTTTACATTAGTTGTGGTATTCAAAAGAAATTAAAAACTCCCTATTCCCCTCAGCAAAATGATATTGTTTAAAGGAAAAAGTGCATCATTGTTGAGATGGCTAGAACAATGGTGTATTTTGCAAACATTCCTAAGTTTTTATGGGCTAAAGCCATGAATACTATGTGCATATTCTTAATAGAGTCCCTACTAAAGATTTGAACTTTTATACTCCTTTAGAAATGTGTAACCTCTTCAATGTTCTTCTTTTGATGAGTCTAGCTCTGTTGTATCTCCTTATGAAAAAACAAATGTCCTAGAATAAGTTGATCTATATTTGATAACTTAGAGTCTGAGGAACCCCCTGAATTTCATGTTCGATATAAAATACCTAAATGGGAAGAATCCCTAATTTAATCTTCTAATCTTGATAATATTAATAAGTTAACTAGAACTCAACATTCTTATCATACTTTAATGATTGTGTATGAATGTGAACCTCAATCTTTTGAGTAAGCTACTCAAGATGATAGATGGAAAGTTGTTATGTAAGATAAGTATAATGTCTTAGTTAAAAATCAGACTTGGGATCTTGTCCCACCTATGTCGAAAATACATATTATTAGTTGTAGGTGGCTTCATAAATAAAATATAATTCAATTGGTAAAATTGACAAATTTAAAGCAAGAATAGTTGCTCATGGGTTCACTCAAAAACTCAGGATTGACTATGTTGAAACCTTTGCTCTTATAGCAAATATAAGCATTGTTAGAATAATTTTTGCTCTTGCAATCCAAAATGATTAGATTATACACCAAATATATGTTAAAAATGCATTTCTAAATGGTAATTTAGAAGAGGATGTCTATATGACTAAGATAAAAGGTTTCACTGAACCTAACAAAAAATATTATGTGTGTAAGTTAAATAAATCTCTATGTGGTTTAAAATAAGCTCCTCAAGTTTGGTATTTTGAAATTGCTTCTTATTTTAAATAATTAAAATTATCTAACTATTATTCTTATAATGAACTCTTTGTTAAATTTGAAAATGGTTATTTAATCGTAATTGTATTATATGTTTATGATATTTTGATTATTTGCAATCTGATTAGCTTAATTCATAAATATAAAGATAAATTATGTCAAATGTTTGAAATGACTGATTTAAGCATTTTGCATCAGTTTTTAAGAATGATTATATTCCAAAATAAAAAAAATTAATGTTTAATCATAATATCGATATGCACATAATGCTCTTGTTAATTTTAATATGTTTGATTGTAAGCCTACATCTATTCTTATTAAAGTTGGCGTTAAACTTGATCCAAAACATACATGTGAAAAATCTAACCCTACTCTGTATAGATAGCCTATTGGTTGTTTTATTTATTTATACATTACTAGGCCAAATATTTCATATGTTGTTGGTGTTTCTTCTATATTTAAGCAAGATCCATATTTGAATCATTAGAAATTAGCTAAATATATACTTTGTTATATCAAAGGAACTATTAATTTTAGTTTATTTTATTCTTCCATTAATAATTTTAAATTATATGGTTATTATGATGTTGACCATGCTGGTGATACTATAGATCATAAATATACTTTTGGACATGTGTTTAAGTTTAGTGCAAGGGCTATCACTTAGAGCAATAAAAGGTAACCTACTATATCTATCTTTTTAATTGAAGTAGAGTATCAAAATGTTATGAAAGTTGCTAAAGAAGCCATGTGGCTATGAAAGTTGTTAGGAGAACTTCATTTGGATATTTTTCATAATACTATCATTTATTATGATAACCAAAGTTATATAGTTTTGATAAAAAAATTAGTGTAGCACTAATATACCAAACATATTGAAGTTCATGTGTATTTTATTAGAGAGAAAGTCCTTAATGATGATATTGATCTACAGTTATGTCCTACAAATGAACAAGTTGTAGATATCTTCACAAAACCACTTGGTGCTACCAAATTTTATTAGTTTTATGCAATGTTAGGTCTCTCAAAGTTTTTATTGAGGGAGAGTGTGTATGAAAATGTCACTTCCTAATGACCATATGTTCTTTCTTTTATTCTATAATTCTTCTCATTGCAAAGCATTATAATATATCACATTATGTGATTCTTGTAAACTTCATGTGAAAGGTTTAATTTTGTACCCCAATAATTAAAATTATATTATAATGGCGGTCCTTGTGTTATAAAAAGCTCCAAAAATGCTTAGATGATTATTCATGAGAAACTCTAAGATGTAGTCTCATGATCATGCTAGCCTAGACTTACTTTATAGTAGTTTATGGATTATAATTTATTATGATTAAAAAGTGGTGTTTGGCATGAGAAAGGTTTTTAAACCCTTCAATTGTCTACATAGTATAATTCATGCATTAAGATGACTATGACATTTATCCCCACTTAGCATTAAGGGGAGTGTTAGATCATTTAATGTCTAGGTGGGTTACTTTAGACTCTTAGCATACTTTGGTGTATAATTAAATAATAATGATTTATTATTCATTAACATAAGGTGAAAACCTCATGTAAATAAATAATAAAACATTTTCACTTAGTATTTATCAATTAACTTAAATGATTCTCAAGATGGATAGACCTATTGGTTACAATAGTCATATTTTCTCACATTTATTATAAATATATTTTTACCCATATTATTATTCACTGGACACATCCGGTGAACTCAACAACACGATAGATACATTATGTGATTTGATATTTGCATATGGAAAATATCTTGTAAAGGTTTTATGAAGAAGGTTAATTAAAAAGGAAGTGAGAAGAGGAAAATTGGATATTTGGGTTAATTATTTCTCATATATATGAATATCATCATTTGTGGGTTTTTTACCTCTCTTAGGTTTTTCCACATAAATTCTTGTGTCATGAGTTCATTGCTTTGGTTGTGTATGCCTCACTAATTCATTTACATTATAAATTCTACATGTGTATGTTTATTACATGTATTGTTTCTTGAATTTATCAAATTCAACCACCACTTCATTAGCTTCAAACTTTCTATACCAAATATGTGTTCGCCCCATTAGTGTTATCGCAAAAAAATTAAATTTTCTCTTTAGAGATACCACCCATTTTGTGAACAAAGCTATATCACACTTATTCAAATGTTCTACTCTATCTTCAACCCCAATATATTCTAGTAACTTGGTTATGTCATAATACAACTATTGTTGCTGCACCACTAAAGGTTGTGTTGGCATAACATTTCCAACATTTGACACATGTATCTAACCACTAAGTATAGTCCTTACATTTATTGCGACCATAGTCAGGCCAACCTGGGTTGCTACAATCTTGGTGGCCATAACATTAATTGTGCTTATCTAACTAATTCCCCCTAATGTCAGACTTGAACTCAATGTAGTGTTGATAATTTTTTATAGCTCAGCTTGCATTACCTCTTGTTGACACAAAAGTTGTTATTTTTATCATTGTTATGTTTCCAAAACCTATTGATGCATGACAACCTACCATTGTCACCTTTGTGCTACCTTCCTTTCCAACCAAAGTTGTATTCTCCATTATATTTGCAATTATTTAAGGCACATCATCACTAAAAATTTGATTATTTGTACTCACTTCTTCTAATTCAACTATTCTTCCTTTTGAAAAATATAATTGTTCGTTGGTATCAATATGTTGCTAACTCTAAATTGGGTCTTTTTAGAATATAAAAACACTTCTTCTTCCTCCATTATTTACTTTGTATAACCATTTACTAGATTTTAACTTTTTATGATAACTTCTCCTCATAATTATTCCTCAACAAAGGAGGATCTCGTAATACACAAGATATTTAGTTTCCCTTCTTTCCCTCCATAAGTATCATCAACATTCTTCTAGGATGACTTCCCCACCTTCCTAGGGTCCTTGGTCATAAGATATCTTTCCCAACCTTCTACATATCTATGTTGTCTCATTTCTCTTTCTATGATTCCTTCAGCTAGTCTCTTCATTTTCTCTATCCAAAAATTCAAACCCTTGTTTTTGTCTATAACAGCTTAGTTTTTGCATGATGAAAGATTTATCTCTTCATTTCTAATTTTCCCAATCTAGGATCAACCAAAATCATCTTTACATGTAATGGAATATCTGCAATGATATGTCCCATTGATACCCATAAAAACTCAAAGTCTACTTCCTCATAATAATAATACTTGGATACAAAGAACTCTAAAACATAACTTTTTAGATCGCCGCTACACCCTATATCCACTACATTTGTCCATACTTCATATGTTTTCTTAAAAGATTCAATTCACACATCATTCCAATCTATGTCCCTGTCAAATCACCTACTCCTACTAGCTGTATTATTTGTGATCCATGCATACAAATCCTTGAGGAATTCAATAAAGAAAACCTTATACAACTTACTAATCATATTCTCATGTATCCATGTGTGAGGGTCTTGACTCCCTTTACTTTTTTACGTTACTAAAAAATAAAATATTTGGTTCTCAAACCATCTCTAAATTATATCAAGTGATATGATTTAATCCATCATTGACCATACACAATCTCCATCATCACACCATAGTTGAACAAGGTCCCGACATTGAAACCGAAATGTTGGCATAAATATTTTCCTATGAAGAGTAAGAAGAGCTTGAGGTATCCTTGTACTAAGACTCTACTCTTGTTAACAACATGTAGATAAATTCACCACTTACATTGGCATATTTAACGATGCACTAGTGTGTAGATGTCTTACCCGAAGTGTCAAAGAGATTTCACTAAGAACCTCATAATGAAAAAGTGACGCAATGACATATATCAAACCTTGTAATAGTATTAGACCAAATCCTATCTCTTTGTCAAGTGTAATTAATATATCAATACCAAAAGACTATCCACCTAAATAATCATCATACTCAATTGAATGCTTATCCAAACCCTATAAAAAATACACCATGGAATTACTCATAATAGATGCACAAACCAACACTTTTATTATATTAATTAAAACACAATTGTAATATTATTTTTATTTGTGCCTTGTGCCATACAAAAAAAGAAGAATACAAAGTTATAGCTACTTTTGTGTTAAAGTAGTGTGTCAAGCCTAATACTTCATGAACCTGCACAAACTAACTTTAAATCCTTTGTTGTTTCAACACTACCCCCTTACTCTCTTCTTTTCTCCTTTATCTTTATCTTTGTGTGTTCAAATAAGGAGCCCAAGGGAGGTATCTATGGTTTCCTAGAGCCCCATGGCCTTCCTAGTTGTTAATAGCATGTTATTCAATGCCTTCTAGATACCGTAAGGATGTCTAGTTAGCATTGATATGTCATGCATTCCATGTGTCTATAAGCTTCCCCCATGTGCTTCCTTATTCTCATTGACTATATGCCATTGTAAAATTTAAACTGGTGAGGGACACATGATTTCTTGTGTGTCATGGATTCACAATCCTCAACCTTGGTAATCTATATCCACCAATATATTCATAATCTATTTGCCTTAGGCTTGTTTCACCTTTGTGTAGAACTCGTACTAGTGTCCTGCATAAATGACCAAGTCTATAGGTCTCACACATCTCACTTGTGTGGCATGAAATTTTTGGATCACTTGGTGAAAAATGACCTAGTGCATTTTCCTAGGGTCAACAACCTTTGTCTCCACTAGAGAATGCTCAAGATACCTGTGTTGCCTTAGATCCAGGAGATCCTTCTTCTTGGGTTATTTATCCTCCCAAGGATGATTTTCTACCACTTCTTTATAGTGTTTATGCTTACGCATTATTTTCACACTTGTCTTAGTGTTTTATTGTGATATTTTTATGTTGTTTTATATCCATGTATAGCTAACATTGTTAATTTTCTTTTAATTTGTTGTGTTTTTCATCATCATGGATTTCAAGCTGTGAATACGTATTGTAGTCATTAAAATTAACCATTTATGCCTTGGATGTCCACTTGAGGTCACTTTACCCTTAGTATAACACTTGACCCATCTTAGGGGCCCTTTTGATCCATTTAGTCACATGACAGTCATAAATAGCACAAGGCCTATAGAACACCACATGAGACCCATAATGGCACAATTCCTTAGGATTTATGCCCTTGTACCCTCCAAAAAGTAATTTTACATCTCCTCAAGAAGATTAGGGTCAACCTAGACCTATTATTAAGTCACCCTCCCAAGTCATTTTTATCAGAACACTATATAAACATTAATTTCACACTTTTACACCCTATGTGGACATTTTCATAGAGAAGCACACAAAAGTAGGACTTCACATTAAGGGAAAACTCCCAATTCTTCCAGTATTATATTAAATCAACCCATACATTCAATAATCCAACCCTCGTGTAGATATCCATATCTTAAGTGGCCTCCAAGGCATCCCCTCATGCATTCACACTTAGGCATTCTAACATTCACAGACATTCACACATATCACATATGTGGGAGAACTACATCGGGCTTGATCCTTCCTTAGAGTATTGGTATGTGTGTAGCATGCCAACATAGATGTGTGGGTAGCATGCCAACATAGATGTGTGGATCACATGCCCAACACATCATACCCACTAATACCTTTTCCTCATGGTGTTCATTCAAACCCTTGCAAGTATAAAAACCTAGAGTTTTTAGAGGAAAACAGAGCTATAGGAAAAATTATTGATAAAAAGGCTTGAAATTTGGATCATAGCTAGAACAAGGCATGCTCTAAAAACCCATGAATTGTTCACATAAATTCTGAAGGAGGATAATAGCATTACATAGGATAATAACACTCCATGCTATTATCTAAAAGGATGGTGATATTATCCCAACACAATTTTTATTATTGGTCCTATTTGTGATTGTCAGACCAACCTATGCACCAAATTTTAGATCGCCACTTGACCATTTTAGTCATTTAATAAGCTAGTATTATTTTTCTAGACTATTTACTATTCTTATAATACTTTCCAATTTAGTAGTTACAAAATCAATGGATGCAATTATTGCATATTTATTCCCTGATTTATTATTCTAGCACTTTAGCAACCTAGGGTTTTACATTTTATAATCCCCTTAAAAGTTAAATAACCTACCAACCACTTTTTATTGTAACCATATTTGTACTCTATAATTTTTTTATTAAATAATATATATCAATGTGTTTTAATAAAAAATATGTTTCCCTCAAATAAAAATGTATCGCACGAGGCACACAATGAGATTGTGGGACTCATTTTCTTGTTATTTGCCATAGTTTGGAACCCTACTACCATTCATATAAAACCATGTGTCTTTCACAACTGTTAATTATTATGTGTTATGTCTTTGTGTGGCCATTGCTCCCTATATAGTGCCTGCAAACTCTACCTTGTAGATCTTTGTACTATGCTTGTCTGAATCCTTACACTCTTTTTTTATATAAATTCCCCATGTTTACCTACTCAGATCTATGCCCTAAGGACCACCTTACCACAAATTTCCTACATGCCATTTCAAATTGCTACTACCATACAACATTATCCATAGCCATTCCAAATATGTGCCTACTTAAATCCACAACTTATTGAGACTTAAATAAAGCATACACCAAACCTATGAAAAAATACCACATCTCAACTTTAATCTTTCAATAGAGGAATATCTTAGCCTAAAACAAACTAGGGGAGATAATACTAGTGGGGGATTTCAATGTAAGGATAACAAATAAACATGCCAAATTTATAAGAAATAATGAGGACCTAGATAAATCCTCTATACAGAGAAGAAAAGGACACTCAAAAATACACTAGACTCTCATAAGACAAATATGGGACCATCACACACTTTGGGCAAGAATTACCAAGTTGGTGCATCACATATAGTTTTATAATTTGAAATGATATGATTAAATGGGGTAAATTAGGGAACTATACATGTAAAACTTGTAATGGATAAAGTATTATCGATTATATAATTTGTTTGAGAAAATGTATGCCTAAAATCATAGAGATGGAAATAGTGGATTTTGTTGGGTGAATATTTTGTCACTAGCTAACTGATGAGAAAAATAGGTCATTTCAACCACAGCAAGGGAGATCGGTCGGCTAGATGTGCAAGTTTACCACATCAAAAGGGGACAAATCTCTCCTCTCATCAAGGGGAGGTTCCCTGTAAATATGAGAGCGCTATATATATATATTAAAATACTATAAATAAGTTAAAAATAACACTCAGGGGTAGGATAACACCATCCATCTCTCTTTTTTTATAGATGAGGTTCACAAATAAAGGAGAAAACTAGGTGAGAACACTAAAGGCACTTCTCTTCTTTCAGAAGTGGTCTTGTAGCAAACAACAAGAGTTCTTTCTGATAGGTAACAACTGGTAACAGGGGGCATAGTAACCAACAGAATGAGGTGTAGCACAAAGTCTCCACCTCAACTTCCCAAGAGTGAAATACAAAGAATAATGGGGGCATAAAGTCATCCCAAGATCCTTTACATAGAAATAAACTAAAAACACACACATTAAAGATAGTTGTGGCACCATAAAGTCTCTCCACAGTTGGCTTCAGGGCACCTTCCTAATTACTTCCACTAGTTCTGCTTATTTCATTAAAATGGACAAGAACTCATTCAAGAAATAGACATAAGAACAATCTCATAAATGACACAAGTTATTATAGCACAAAGTCTAAAAGTAACTTGCTTTCTCATTCAAACAAAGAAATATGATTAACAATCTAAGCTCAAAGTCTCAGTGATCGCCTCACAATTTTGGCAGAGTTTTGCTTCTATAACCAAAAAGATCTCCTCCTCATAAAATAAGAGATTACATTATATAGTCGCCAAGAAAGGCTTGGCACTTTATTCCATGGAACGACCCATGATGCATTCAATGCCTTGAATGCATTTTTAGTTTTGTCAAGGGACCATGCTGGAATAGGGCAGTTGCCTCAACTACAGCGTGTTGATTCATCTCCAATGTCTTCTCCTAGGCCTGGGTCATTTGGTCTTTCACTAAATATCTGCGCAGCTGTCCACTTCACTTTTACTTCCTAGAGGAAAATAGGTTGTGTCTTTAATGCTTACAAGATCAAAATACTACTTGATGGGTTGTTCCACCTACTAGAATAACTTCTACATAGATATTTTTGGTCTTTCCCTCTTTTTGTTATGATTTGAGCTCTCGAGTTGCCTTTTCCCTTTCTACTGGCTCTTTTGGCTCCTTCTCTAGCTGATCGTTGAGTTTAATTTTCAAGTTTTGTGCCACATTTGAAATTTAACAGATATTTCATTACCTTAAATTTGACGTCTGTGGGGACATCATTGGTCACTGGTTCAAAAGGATCGAACGGCCTTCTCGACTCCTTGGTTTTATCGCTTTCTTGGTTCAATCGCTTCCTTAGTTCAATCGCTTCCTTAGTTCAATCCCTTCCTTGGTTCAATTGCTTCCTTGGTTCAATCGCGTCCTTGCTCTTTATCTTTCAACCAATGTTCCCTACCCTCTATAAGGGCACCTACCTCTATAAGGGCACCTGCCCTTAGTTTATTACCCTCCGCAAAGGCACTTGTTCTTTCAACTTTGGGGAAGTCCTTTGAACTGACCGCGTTGAACCTTTGAACCTTTTTAGTTCAAGTTCAATGGTTCAATGGTTCAATCTTTCTTTATTTTCCTAAGTGTTTTGACCACTTGAACCAAGAAGCCGTTGAACCTTTGAACTATCGAACCTGTTGAACCTTTGAACCATTTTAGTTCAAGGTTCAACGGTTCAACGATTCAAGCCTTCTTCTTTTCGCTAAGTCTTTTGATCTCTCCAAATCCATTGAACCTATTGAACCCATTGAACCAATTTGGTTCAAGGTTCAATGGTTCATTCCTTTTTTCTTTGAAGCCTTCTTTGGTTCACTATCCTCCGAAAGGGCACTTGGTCCATTTGCTTTGGTGCACTCCTTTGAATCGGCCGATTAAACTGATTGATTGAACCAACTGCAGTTCAACGGTTCAATCTTTTATGTTGCCCATTCACTTGACGACTTGAACCAACCACGTTGAACCTTTAAACTATTGAACCCATTGAACCTTTGAACCATTTTGGTTCAAGGTTCAACAGTTCAATGGTTCAAGCCTTCTTATTTTCACTAAGTCTTTTGGAACCTGTTGAAGCGATTGAATTTTAAACTATTGGCTGAAGCGCTCAACTCTTTAAGCTTGTCATCGTGATTGAACCTTTAAACCCATTGAACTCATTAAACAATTTGGAAGCAGGGTTCAATGGTTTAATCCTTTGATTGAATTTTGGTGAAGAATATTTTTGGTTGAACCAAGGCATTAAACCTGTCTTGAAATTGCCTAAGTGTTGAGAGCTTGTTTCTTTCCTACGGAGTCCATAGAAATGTGTCTACAGAGTCCGTATAAGTGAGTCCATAGAATCAAATCCATAGAAATGAACCTACGGAGTCCATAGAAATGAACCTGCAGAGTTCGTAGAAATGATCCTGTGGAGTTCGTAGAAATGAACCTGTGGAGTCTGTAGAAATTAGCCTGCAGAGTCTGTAGAGATGAGCCTGCAAATTCTATAGAAATCAACATGCAGAGTCCGTAGAAATCAACTTGTGGAGTCCGTAGAAATGCGTCTATAGATTTTGCTACCTGAAAAAGCTTTAAAATAGAGAATTTGAATGCCCAAAACAATTCTTGAGAAGGAAAGAGGGAATTTTGGCCTGCAGGACCAAAATAGTTCATATATTGTCCCAAAAAATGAGTGACAGATTTTGGGAACAACAGCTAGCTCCAGTTGGGGAACTTCTTTTAGTTGAAAACTTGGAACAGCTGAGGGAAGTAGAAACCAGAATCTCCAGTGCCTTGAAGTGTGCCATTGGGTTACGGAGTCATGCTATCCAAAAAAGAAAGGTGCCAAAAATGCAAATAAAAATCACAAAACAGAGCTAAAGACTATATAAATATACATATGTACAGGTAATCTTATCTGATACTTTAAGAGTTGAAGTGATTCAAATGCTACCCATTATGAGGTAGAGAAAAAATCATTCCATCTTGATACTTCAACAGGAAACTATTCTCACCATTGAGCTCATGGATAGTGAACGGGCCTCTCTAAAGGGAATCAAATTTCCCATACATTCCCTTTGGTTCTCTTATCTTGTCCCATAGTAGGACTTGATCTCCAATCTAGAAATATTGTTTCTTTCTAGTCGAAGAGCTTCTTCACCAGACTTTGATGCTGCGTAATTCAGTCCACCACCATAGTTCACTGCTCATCCAACTCAGTCAAGCACATGATCCTTTTATCAATGGAGCTTTCATATGTCTGATCTTCGACCGCCTTTGCCAATTTCAGTGCTAGCAACTACAGGGTGATTGGTATCTCAACATTGAGACCATAAAGAAGTTGGAAAGGTGACATACCAATTTCCCTCTTGGGTGTAATTCTATCTGCCCATAAAGCATCAATCAATGCTTTATGTCATGTTCATTGGTTGTCATCCACTAGCTTCCTAATGATGGTCACCAGGTTCTCGTTGCTTGATTCAGCTTGGCCATTCCCTTATGGAAAATAATTAGAGGAGTGAGAGAGGGTAATCCCATAGTAAAAATATAACTAAGTGATCTCATGAGAAGAGAAATAGATAGCATTATCCATCACAATTTTGGTTAGGACCCCAAACCTGAAAATGATGTTTTCTTTGAGGAAATCGCATACTACTTCTGAAGTAACATGTTTGGTTGGAATTTCTTCCACCCATTTGGTGAAGTAATATGTGGTTGTGAGGATGTAATCATGTCCATCACTTGAAGATGGGTTTACAGCACCAATGAAATCGATTCCCCATTGCTGAAATGGCTCTTCTATCACCACTGGCTTGAGAGGCAGGATAGCTCACTTGGGTCTTCCAACAAACTGTTGGCATAGTTCACACTTTCGTACCCATTTATATGCATCTTGAAACAAAGTAGGCCAGTAATACCTAGCTCTAAGAATCTTGTGGGTAGTTACAGGAGTAGAAAAATGTCTTTTATAGGCCAAATTATGGAAGGACCTCAAAAGTTGGTTCTGTTGCTCTTTATCTACGCAGCGAAGGAACACTCCATCAAGGCTCCTCTTGTATAGGCCATTGTCCCAGAGGACAAAATTGGCAGCTTTCAGTTTAACAATCCTCCTTTCCTTATGAGATAAGTGAGTAGGGCACTCACTGTAAGTAAGGAAATGAGCAATACTTGAATACCACTCATTCATGGTGGAGACAAAGAGGAATGTTGGCCTGTCTTTTACTTATTTTTCTTCATGCCTTTCTTCTTCGAGTCTGTTGTTAGCAATCAATTGACAAAGGCCCTTTCCCCACACTAGCTTTGTCAGTTTGATAGTTATACCAAACTCCTAGATTTTAGCAATCCAATTACCCCTTTTGGTTCCAAACTCCTGCTGAGTTAGTATGGATTTGACAGTGGTATCAGGAACCAGTGCAGTAACACATGAGTTCATGATGTAAAAATGGAAGTGCTTTACTACCTTGACCACTACATAAGCATGCTTCTCCATGTTTGAGTACTTCAGCTCATGAGCTTTGAGAGGACAACTCATGAAAGAAATAGGAGATTCCACACCTTCTTGATTTTGTTGAACGAAAAGTGTTGAAAGCGTGTGCTCGAAAGCATAACTGTACATGATAAAATCCAAGGTATAATCTAGACAAATCATAATTGGGGCATGGGTAATGGCTATCTTGATGTCCTGGAATGTTAATTTGCCTTCTTCAGTTCAGCTAAAGATGGCTTTTACCTTCATCATGTTCACGATGTGGCGAGTCTTCTTAGTGAACTCAGGGATGAATCTTTGTAAAAAATTCACTTTTCTAAAGAAAGAGTGAACTACAGTCTTAATCATGGGCAGAGTAAGCTCCTAGATGGATTTGACTCTTTTTGAGTCAATCTTTATGCCTTCTCTGGATATAATGTGTCCGAGAAACTTCCCTTCTATCACTCCAAAGACAGACTTCTTCGAGTTAAGAGAAATGCCATTTTGGCGGCAGTGTTCCGGCACTTGTTACAATTGGCGCACATGATCAGGGTGATGCTTGGAGAAGATGGTCAAGTCATCAAGGTATACCATAATGAACTTACCCATTTCATCTTTGAAAGCAAGGTCCCTTGCTCTCTAGAAAGTGGCACCAGTATTTATCAGGCCAAATGGCATTCTTTGATAGGCAAAGGTACCCCAAGGTGTGGTGAAGGCAGTCTTATGCTGGTCTGCTTCACCCACTTCAACTAGATTGTATCCTAAGAAGCTATCTAACATTGATAACATCTCTGACCTGGTCACTGTCTGAAGCACTTAGTCCATGATGGGTAGAGGATAGTTATCCTTTAAGGATGATTGATTCAAGTTCCTAAAATCCACGCAAAGGCAAATTTGGCCATTCTTCTTCCTCACAGGGACTATGTTGGCAATCCATGTGGAATGATGGATTAGGAAGATTATCCTAGCATTCAGCATTTTCTATATCTCAGACAAAATAGTACTTGATATCTTCAGATTGTACCATCTAGATTTTTGCTTGTAAGGCACTGAATCACTTTTGAGAGGAATGTCATGGTGGATTTCTTTAGGCCTGAGTGACTTCAGGTCCTCATAGAAGTATGTTAGGACATCCATATACTGGTGGAGTAGAGCCGTGAACTTGAATCTCTCCTCAGGAGTGCAGCATTTCATAATATTCACCATCTTGGGATCTTTTTTGGCACCCAAGTTTACCTGATCACAATCTTGAGAGGAGCTTGAATCCATTTACTGTTGTTTGATGAATCTATCATGTTTGTCAAACAGCTTCTCAAGGGAAACTAGGCCTTTTTGGATTTTATTCCCTTTAAGTTGCAAGAATCCTTTATCTGCATCTGAACTTGATTCATGAACTGGTTCAAGATTCTAAGGTTCACTACCTTCAAAGTGTAGCCATTCAAAGCTATCTTTTTGCTCCAAGAAGGCAATGATTTGATTGTCATTGTTAAACACCTGCCAATGACTGGCATTATCAGGTATACTTGGTCAAAAGACTAGCTCGATGGTGTACTTGTCTCCTGTGAAGTCTGGGTGAGGAACTAAGAGAGTTGTTGAAACTACTAATGCATCAGATCTGTCATTGAATTCCTTGGATATGGCATAGATGTTGAAAGCATCAAAGCTTTCAATTTGATCCCAGACTAGATTGCGGTAGTGGCACAATCTCTCATTTTTAATTTGGTATAGGTTTCTCACCTAACAAACCACCAGCTTGGCATCTCCTTTGGCATGAATGAGTTTGACGCCTCTGTCTTTAGCGGCTTTCAATCCAAGCAGAAGAGATTTATATTCAGCAGTATTGTTAGTATTGTTGAACTGCCATTCGTATGATTAAGGAAAAATATCTCCTTGAAGAGATATCAACATAATTCTAGATCCTAAATTGGTAGAGGAGTAGTTACCATCAAATTCTAGAATCCATACCTCATCAGACACTGAATTTTCCTTAGATTTCTCTTTGCTTGGAAGGGGGAATTCTTCTGCATTTGCATTATGCTTTATATTGTCTTCTGTTGTTCTGTCTAAAATAATTTTTAGACTGTCACATTTAGGAGCTTCATCAAATGCCTCATGAACTTTCTCTTTGGATAAAAATTAGTTACCCATGCCTGAAGACTCAAATAGAATTTGACCTTCAGGTGCTGATGTCTTAGTGACCACATATTTTGCTTCCTTCTCAGGGAGCAGCCTCGACATGATGCCTTTGACTAGGATCCTTGCTTTAGACAAGTCCATGCTTAACTCGCCACCAACATCCTTAAGAAAAATTTGCCCAAGAAGGATGTCATATGATGCTAGGATGTCAGCCACCAAGACAGTCATCTTGATTCTCTTGTCTACGAATGTTGCAAATGCAAATTGGGCATCCTTGATTTATCCCAATAGTGGCACTCATTTGTTCTCCATGGAGAAACATCTTCCAAATGCCTTGGTCAGTGTGAGACCAAGAGATTCTACCACTTTGGTAGGCATGACATTATCTGAAGCACCTGAGTCTATTATGCAGTTGTTTAGCTGATGTCCATTTATCAGTAGGGAGACATAAAATGGTTCAATCCTCTTGGGAGCAGCAGAAGAAGTAATGGCAAAGTTATTCCTGGTGGATGTGTTCTGGGGAGGATCACGAGTTACCTTCAGAATTACTTGTCCTACAGGGATGGCTTGGTTCTTTACACATTGAACAAACTTGTCCAATTGATCAGGGTTGGATTGAAGGAATTCAAATTCAGACATTTAAATTTTGGTTTTATTTATATGGTCAATTATGTCAAATGTTTGAAATTGACCAAGGATAGAGGATGGGACTTCATCCTTTTGGGTTTTATAAAGGGGAGGACTGGTTTGCAAATTTGAAGTTGGCGGTGAAGGCGTAATTGAGGTATTCACCTTCTTAGCAGTCACCGGGTCCTTTGGCTGGAAGGGCAGAGTGGTTCCCCGCTTAGCAATCAAAATTGTAGGCTGAGTTCATTCCTTTATTCTTTCTTTATCAGTGTGCTAGGCTGACTGGTTCTTGGATTGAGTGAATATAGCGTAAGCTCCCTCAACGGCTCCACCTTTACTTCTAGGTTCATCCTGATAATTAAAAAAACTAATGTTGGAGTCGCCAGCTAATTCTTCTTCTTCCTCAGTGAAGAGATTAGCATCATTTTTAGAGTTCAATTCAAGCTGGAAGGAGAAATTTGATTCTGCTTCAAGATATCCAACTATCGAATTGGTTGGGGGTGCTTCAATGGCAAGGTTCCCCCATAAGGGAGGAAGGCGATTTAGCTGCCCTTAATTCATGGCAGCATTGCCTTGATATGATTGATTGGGGAATGTCCTCCTTCATACATCTCTATGTGAAGGAGTGGATGACATCCCTTGCACCATTTGCTTTCTGAGAGATAGCACTTCATTTGCTAGCTTTTGCACCATTGGGTCAGTGGTGACTGTAGGTGAGTATTCAGAAGATGAAGAGGATTTACCTCTGTTAAGATATCTCCTTATCTTTCCTACCAAGATAAGGTCATCTTCTACCTCAGTAGCCAAATCTTGAGTAGTAGCAAGGTCTATGTGGCCAGCTCGTCTCAGTAGAAAACTCACTTCAGGCAGCTGTGAGTTGATGAAGAAGCATTTGAGGTTTTCAAGTGTTGGCTGAGCAGTGGTAGGAATCTAGTTCCTTAGCTTGTCAAACTTTGTAATGAAATCCCTCATAGGTTCATGAGGTTCCTTCCTCATCTGTGTGATTTGGGCTAACAAGGCATGCACATCTTTTGCGAGCTTGAACCTGGCTTCAAATTTAGCTTTAAGAGAGTCTCAATCAGTCACTGACCTAGCCTGAAGATGGTAGAACCAGTTTGTAGTAACGTCTTGTAGTGTTTTCACAAATAGCCTAACTGTTATGCCTTCATACTCCACTCTAATTACACCATAGGCAATGCTGAAGGCAACAATATGTTCATCAGGGTGAACTTTCTCATCACCAAAGAATTTGGAGAAATTCTTCCTTGAACTGTGTGGAAGCTCATGTAGAGGTGGAGTTAAATTAAGTGGGCCAAAAGAGTTATCCTAGGGACCTTGAACTGCCATGATTGGATTATGGAAAATAGGGATAACAAATCTGGGTGGAGTATGTAAAGGTAAAGCTCTGGTGATAGCCAAAAAATAAGCTCTACCTTGTGTTGGTGACTTGGTACGAGTAAGAGAAACACTCCTGGATCGTTGAACTTGAAGTTGGGGAGGGAATAAATCAAAATTGCCCTACTGCACCAACTCAAAAATAGGGTTAACAACACCTTGAGCTCTCTAGTTTTTGGTATAACGTGGAGTTACCAGATTGTAGAACAAAAATGGAAAAGAGCAAGATCTACTTTAGCTTGAAGCTTGAGACTTCAAACTGCGCGCTCTTCCCTGGCGGAGTTGCCAAAAATTGTTGGGTGAATATTTTGTCACCAGCTAACTGATGAGAAAAATAGGTCTCTTTAACCACAACATAGGGAGATTAGTCATCCAGATGTGTGGGTTTACCACATCAAAAGGGGACAAATCTCTCCTCTCATCAAGGGGAGGTTCCCTTATAACTATAAGGAGCTATATACTATATGTATAAGTAGAAAATAACACTCAGGGTAAGATAACACCATCCATCTCTCTTTTTTCAGAGATGATGTTCACAAATAGAGGAGAAAATCCTGGTGAAAACACTAAAGGCACTTCTCTTCTTTCAGAAGTGGTCTTACAGCAAATAGTAGGAGTTCTTTCTGATAGGTAACAACTGGTAACAGGGGGCGTAGTAACCAACAGAATGAGGTGTAGCACAAAGTCTCCACCTCAACTGCCCAAGAGTGAAATACGAAGAATAATGGGGGCATAAAGTCATCCCAAGATCCTTTACACAGAAATAAACTAAAAATACACACACTAAAGACAGTTGTGGCAGCACAAAGTCTGTCCACAGTTGGCTTCAGGACACCTTCCTAATTACTTCCACTAGTTCTGCTTATTTCATTAAAATGGACAAGAACTCATTCAAGAAATAGACATAAGAAAAATCTCCTAAATGGCACAAGCTATTGCAACACAAAGTCTGAAAGTAACTTGCTTTCTCATTCAAACAAAGAAATATGATTAACAATCTAAGCTCAAAGTCTCTGTGATCACCTCACAATTTTGGCAGAGTTTTGCTTTTATAACCAAAAAGATCTCCTCCTCATAAAATAAGAGATTACATTATATAGTCGCCAAGAAAGGCTTGGCGCTTTGTTCCATGGAACGGCCCATGCTGCATTCAATGCCTTGAATGCATTTTTAGTTTTTTCAAGGGACCATGCTAGAACCAGGCGGCTGCTTTAACCATGGCATGTCGATTCATCTCCAATGTCTTCTCCTAGGCCTGGGTCATCTGGTCTTTCACTAAATATCTGCGCAGCTGTCCACTTTGCTTTTACTTCTTAGAGGAAAATAGGTTGTGCCTTTAATGCTTGCAAGATCAAAATACTACTTTATGGGTTGTTCTACCTACTAGAATAACTTCTACATAGATATTTTTGGACTTTCCCTCTTTTTGTTGCGATTTGAGCTCTCGGGTTGCCTTTTCCCTTTCTACTGGCTCTTTTGGCTCCTTCTCTAGTTGATCGCTGAGTTTAATTTTCAAGTTCCGTGCCACATTTGAAATTTAACAGATATTTCATTACCTTAAATTTGGCATCTGTGGGGACATCATTAGTCACTGGTTCAAAAGGATTAGGCAACCTTCTCAACTCTTTGGTTTCGTCACTTTCTTGGTTCAATCACTTCCTTGGTTCAATCGCTTCCTTGGTTCAATTGCTTCCTTGGTTCAATCACTTCCTTACTCTTTATCTTTGAACCAATGTTACCTACCCTCCATAAGGGCACCTACCCCCCGTAAGGGCACCTGCCCTTAGTTCACTGCGCTCTACAAGGGCACTTGTTCTTTCAGCTTTGGGGTAGTCCTTTGAACCGACCACGTTGAACCTTTGAATCATTAAACCTTTTTGGTTCAACGGTTCAATGGTTCAATCTTTCTTTATTTTCTTAAGTGTTTTGACTACTTGAACCAAGAAGCCATTAAACCTTTGAACTGTTGAACCCATTGAACCTTTGAACCATTTTGGTTCAAGGTTCAATGATTCAAGCCATCTTTTCGCTAAGTCTTTTGATCTCTCTGAATCCATTGAACTCATTGAACCTGTTGAACAAATTTGGTTCAAGGTTCAATAATTCATTCCTTTGTTCTTCGAAGCCTTCTTTGGTTCACTGTCTTCCGCAAGGGCACTTGGTCCATTTGCTTTGGTGCACTCCTTTGAACTGGTCAATTAAATCGATTGATTGAACCAACTGTGGTTCAATGGTTCAATCTTTTGTTCCGCCCATTCACTTGACCGCTTGAACCAACCGCATTGAACCATTGAACTATTGAATCCATTAAACCTTTGAACCATTTTGGTTCAAGGTTCAACGGTTCAAGCCTTCTTATTTTTGCTAAGTCTTTTGGAACTCGATGAAGTGGTTGAACTTTGAACTGTTGGTTGAAGTACTCAACTCTTTAAGCTTGCCATCATCATTGAACCTTTGAACCCGTTGAACCCATTGAACCAATTGGAAGCGGGGTTCAATGGTTCAATGGTTCGATGGTTCAATCCTTTGATTGAAGCTTGGCAAAGAATATTTTTGGTTGAACCAAGGCGTTAAACCTGTCTTGAAATTGCCTAAGTGTTGAGAGCTTGTTTCTTTCCTGTAGAGTCCATAGAAATGTGTCTACAGAGTCCATAGAACTGAGTCTGTAGAATCAAGTCCGTAGAAATGAATTCATAGAAATTAGCCTATGGATTCTGTAGAAATGAACCTACAGAGTCTGTAGAAATGAGCCTACTGATTTTGTAAAAATGAACCTGTGGAGTCCATAGAAATGAGCCTATGGAGTCTATAGAAATGAGCCTGCAGAGTCCATAGAAATCAACATGTGGAGTCTGTAGAAATCAACTTGCGGAGTCCGTAGAAATGTGTCTGTAGAGTTCGTTAGCTAAAAAATATTGAAAAATGAAGAATTTGAATGCCCAAAACAATTTTTGAGAATGAAAGAGGGAATTTTGGCCTGCAAGATCAAAATAGTTCATATGTTGTCCCAAAAAATGAGTGACAGGTTTTGGGAACAATAGATTCCATTTTACAGCTTAAGTCATATCATAACCTAATCTCCTAAAAGTTTCAAATGCAATTAAGTAAGCCACAAGATGAATGTGTTTGGGTCACTTGTGAAAATCTACTAGTTCAAGGGAATATTGCTATGCCCTTAACATATAGCGTGCATAGGGATGTGTGTGGCAAACATAAACTTTTACCTTGTCATATCACAATTCTCCATGTTTTCCTAATAATTAGTAGGTTTGGCATATGGGCTAACCATAGCCTAAGTAAGGTATATGTAGGATGTAGTCGTTAGTTCTTGAGGATAATATTATGAATTAAGTTCTTATTGCATGTTTTGGAGGTTCCCCCATTGAGGTGGCTTAGTCTTGTATTTCGAATATTGTGCTCTACTTTCAACATTTCACATGGATATGCTTTATTCTAATTTTATTATTATGATATATTGTTTTTGTTATGCTCTTTATATTTAATTTTGCATCCTTTTTTTGTGAATTGGTTTGATACATATAAGTAATTTCATTACAAATGTCCTCTTGATGAAGGAAAATTGACATACCTTTAGGGTTACTGTTGACGCAGAAGATTGCACCCTTGGCAGGAAGCCAAGCTCCTGCCTTCCTCACGCAACTATGGAAACTCCCCTCTTGCCAATGGGACTGGCGAAGCTGGAGGGGAGAGTCTCTAGATAAGGGCTAGCTCCCTTTTATGCATCTAATTTGTTCCAGTAAGTGCTAACATACATACATACATACATATATATATATATATATATATATATATATATATATATATATATATATATATATATATATATATATATATATATATATATAATGGGGGGGATGAAAAGGGAGAAAGATTGTAGGAAAACAAACTACTCTAAAGGAGGTGAAGGACCAAAATAAATCTGACCTTCTCACCCTCACACTCAAAATCATACAAACACATACATACGCTTCAAACTGGCAGAAGGACCAAGCTGCAAGAGCTTGATACGAGGCTTTAATGAAAATACAAAAAACAGAGATTCACCAAGGTGTTGTGAAAGGCACACTATAAGGTAATTTCTTCTATTTCTGCACTTACAAATAGAACTCTCCTTATCAGCTACAGAAATGGCACGTTACAGACACCAAATATGTTGATGTTGAACTTGTGAAAGCATTAAGAAATAATGACTAAACACAAACTAACACTCAGACATACACGGAGATATCTGACCAAGATAGAGGTAAAAAATGCATTTATTGATTCAGGTGAAATTTTGCCAGGGCTACACCTTATAAATGTGGAAGATGATTACAAAAATGACAAGTCTCCAATATATAGAAGAAGGAGGCCTTTTGGCTCCCCTTTTACAAGTGACCCATGTGCCTTACAAGCATTGGGAAGAGCAGGTTGCTTAAACATAAATGTTGTGTCGGCCCTGGCTTTGACTTCAGGCATTTTTTGACATGGCTACGTTGTTTCCTCATTAACCGAGACTGCTCCTTGAAGGCACCTACGTAGTTTGTCTGCTCATAAATATGAAATGAAGAAAAAGGGTCACACGATTGGTCATTCACGCCTTCTAATGGTCAATTTGCAAACACTATTTCACCTGCTAGAGTAATTTCTTAAATCAACACTTCCCTTCACCACTTGGACTATCTGCCTGCTCCATGCTCTTGGCACTCTTGTCTTTTCCTTATCTTGTCTCTTCTGGCTCCTTCGGCCCTTGAGGGTATCTCTGGGTGGGTCGCTGCATTGCTTGGGCTCCTTTCATGGTTAGTGCTTGGTCGTTTAAAAACTAATAGCCCTTTTGCTAGCTTAAATTTGATGTCCACGCACCCGTCATCGTTTAAAAAACAACAACTAGTTCACCTTCTTAAAGTTGACAGCTTCTGGGACGTCACCGTCCTTGGCAATTTCCTTCGGGCTTTTCTGCTTTTGATCCTGCTGAGTCCATAAAAAACCAAGCACCTGTAGAGTCTATAGAAATGGACTTGTAGTGTCCGTAGAAACTCCTGGACTTATGCAAAATCAAAAAATGAATTGGCCTTGAACAACAGGGGAAGAAGGGGACCAATTTTTTGCCCTATTGGGCAAAAATGGTCAACACATTGGTGACTCCCAGGGGAATCATGCCTGTTATGCTTAAAATCTAGTTGCCTTAAAAATCCATTGGGCATGGAGTCAGATTGTAACTTTAAAATTAGCAATAGCCCTGATAAATTTTAAAATCAATCGCGTAGATTCACCTCAAAAGGAAAAGAAAACACACACAAAGCTAATAAAACTACTTGTGTAAATAACACTTAGGGGAAACAGGGAAAGAAAACTAAAAGCAACCTATTATATACAGCTAACCAGGTATTTTTTATTCCCTCCTGGATCAAAGGGAAAGCTTCTAACGTCTCCTTCCTGGCAAGAAGACTTATGGTGCCAGGCAAGTAACTGAATGAAAAGGAGATTTGGTGACCTGCTCTTCTTGCCTGTCACCTTGCTTGGCTGATATCTAAATGGAGATTCAAACATGCTTCCAACACATACGTACTCTATTTATTCTTGGAAGCTTGCCTCCTGTTGGTTCTTCACGCTGGTGTATCTCATCAAAAAATCAATTGATGTCGGTTCATCACCATAAGCCCCTTGATACGCACCCTTGACTAGCTTGCTCTCTTCTGCCTCATGCTCGGGTTCCATGGTATGACCATCCTCCTTAATGATTTCGAAGAAAGTATCTTCAGATTCACTAACCTCTGAGAGGGATAAATCTGAAAGCTTGCAGCCCCCTTGTAAACTTGTTTGAATCCCAATGCTGCCTTCTCCACTCTTAACTAGCTCATAGCCTCCTCGAAGAACAGTGTAACCTACTTCAATGACTTCAAATGAATCATTCAAAACATGAACAAGAGATTTTCCATGGTCCTCCATGTCACTTAAGGTGATCTCCTCCTCATCCGTACTCCTGAAGTCTCCCTGGTCAGTCATAAATTGAGCATAATCCATATCAGGTAAGGCCTAATTGCTTTCTTGGAGGTGTATGGATGGAGTACATTCAGACATGGAATCTGATATTTGGTCTAAAACGTCCATCACACGTTTACTAAGGAGACCTGCTCTGGACTCCAACTCTGCAATCTGCCTATGCATATCTTCTTGAAAAAGCCTTTCCCAGAAGTCACAATCATCATTGGGAGCAGGAGCATCCCCATCTTCTTCAAGGTTTTGAGCAAAACCTTTCTCCTCCTCTTTCTTTCTGCCCCAAGATTCCACTGTTTGCTTCCAACTCATGATCTTGGGATTAGAATTTTGCTCATGTGAATAGGCAGCAACTTTATCCTCTTCAAAGACCTGAGCTGGTTCATGATGTTCCTTCTTCCAGCTCAAAATTTGGAGATCATGTTGAAAGACTTGAGGAGGTTGGGGAAGATTTGGGAGGGTCTGCTCATGTACAGGAAGAGCTGTCTAAAAAGAGGCGTACTGAAAAGCTAGGCGCACGGGATTAAGAGTATGATTGATAGATGCATCGGATGAGCTATAAAGATCAAGTGCCATCTGATAGAAAGGATTTGGCACACAAGAAGAGGCTTTCTTTAGAATAGGAGGGGGCAGACCTTGGGCCAAAATTTCTTGGTTTTCATCACTCCACTTTACCAACACTTCATCAATATTGAAATTAGCTTGTGGATTGGTGGGAGTGCTTTTTGGTGTCGGCTCCTCTACAGGGTCTGAAAGCTCCATCTCTCTTTTGCCCAAGAGTCTCATCTTCTTTTCTAATTCCTTGATCTACTTGGCTAGATCATCCTCATTTTGTACCTCTTGGAGCTCGTGGAAAACATCATAGAGATGGGGAGTGCATGATGATTGCCATGAAATTCAAGGAGCTTCTTGAGAAAGAGTGGGAGGGACTTGAAAAGGACTAACCTCATTTTGTACCTCACACTCTTGGACAATGTCTTTCTCCTCCTTGCTATTCCATGACTTAACCACTCTATTCCATCTCAAGCAATTCAAACTAGGAATTTCCTTTAGGTGTTGAGTTGTGGAGTTAAAAGCTTCACTATTGAGCTCTTGTGGAGGTTGTTGGGATTTTACCAGCAATCAGCATCGACAGTGTCGCTGACATCGGTCAGGCGTGGACCAAACGATGTCGACATCGGTCAATGTCAGTCATATGCAGACCAATAGCAACTGACGTCGGTCACCTGTGTGTGTGCATGTGATTGCATTGGTTTCCAGAATTAGACTTGTCTAATTTTAGGTGGTCTGAGTGTTTGCATGTGAAGACTAATTTAAGTCTTGGGTCTGTGTTTCTAATTATTGTAATTGGGATGTCTAATTATTGTATGCCTTGGATCCTATTTAAGAGACCCATGGGGCATGTTGTATTCATCCAAAAAAGTGGTGAGTGAGATCAATTAGATCTACAAGGTGTATAAGATCAAGAAGATCTGTTGTAGTAATTGGTTGAGAGAGAGAACTCTTGAAAGAAATACTGTACACCTAAGAGGTGTGGTGGAAGAGTGTGATTTCTTCATTGTATTCTGGAAGAGTTTAATACAAGTTTTTTATTATTTCTTATATCTCATGTTCTTTGTTGATTCTGATTTCTAATTACTTGTTACTTTTGGTTAAATTCTGTGTTTAATTGCTTATACAAAAGTAATCAATCGTACTCAGTAGTTCCTAACAAGTGGTATTAGAGCTTGGGTTCACTAACAGGTTGTATCAGATCGGGTTAGTGTGTGTTGATTACAGGTCACTCACAAGGGTTTCTGTTTGAGTGGGAGCAAAGCAATGGCAGAATAAAGTAAGCTAAGAATGGAGAAGTTTAATGGCAAAAATTATCAATTATAGAGGATGCAGATAGAGAATTATCTGTATCAAAAAGATCTATTTTTACCATTGGGTGGGGTTGACAACAAGCCCATAGATATGCAAGATGAAGAATGGAATGTTCTTGACAGAAAGGCTCTTGGATCTATAAGGTTGAGCTTGGCATCTTCTGTGATTTCTAATTTATCACAGCAAAGACAATGGTAGAGTTAATGGATACTCTAGCAAACTTATATGAAAAACTCTCAGCTTCGAATAAGGTATATCTTATGAAGCAATTATTTAGTTTGCAAATGCTAGAAGGTGGATCTGTATATAGTCATCTTAATGATTTCCATGAAATTGTAAATCAATTGAATTCAGTCAAAATAGATTTTGATGATGAAGTTAAGGCTCTCTTGATCTTATGTTCTTTACCTGAAAGCTGGCAAGCTTGGTAATGGCAGTAAGTAATACTACATCTGTTTCAAATATCTTGAAAGTTGAAGATGTTGTTAGTGTAATCTTGAATGAAGAAATTCGTAAGAAAAACACAGGTGAAACATCAGGTAATGCTTTGAGTATTGAAAGTAGGGGAAGGCAAAGAGAGAAGAACAAGCATGGGAAATCAAGGTCAAAGACAGGCAGGAGATCCAGGTCCAGATCTGGCAAAATAACCTGCTGGAATTGTGGAAAGAAAGGACATGCAAAGAAAGATTGCTCGTTGAAGGATAACAAAGAAAATCAGCAAGAAGGTAATAAGGAAGCAAATGTTGCAGGTATTGTTGCACAATATGCTCTTATATTTTCTTTAGATAGTCAAGTAGAATCATGGGTTTTAGATTCTAGTGATTCTTTCCATGCAACCTCAAATAGAGAATTTTTTAATGATTATGTCCATGGAGACTTTGGAAAAGTTTATTTAGGGGACGGTGAGCGTTGTCAAATTATTGGCAAAGAAAAAGTGTAGCTGAAATTGCAGAATGGCAACACATGGGTGTTGAAAGATGTCATGCATGTACCCATCTTGAAGAGGAATTTGATTTCTACAGGGAAGTTGGGTGATGAGGGTTGCACAGTAACTCTCACAACGGAATCTTGAAAAGTTTTGAAGGGTGCACTTGTATTAGCAAGAGGTAAAAGAGTAGGTACTCTTTATCTGTGTAATTGTATTACTGATTGTTCTCCTTCTGTTTTATCTACTTCAGATGTAGATGCAAAGATGTGGCACTATAAGCTTGGTCACATGAGTGAGAAGGGAATGAATGTTTTTAAGTCAAAAGGTAATCTTTTAGATTTGAAAAGCATAGATCTAGATTTTTGTGAGCATTGTGTTTTTAAAAAATAGAAGAAAGTGAGGTTTCTCAAGACTGGGTCAACAAAGAAGAAGTATAGGTTGGAGCTTGTTCACACAGACATGTGGGGACCAGCTCAGGTAGCTTCTATTGGAGGATCATAGTATTATGTTTATTTCATTGATGATGCTACAACAAAGGTATGGGTTTATTGCATAAAGAGAAAATTTGATGTTTTTGACACATTTAAGAAATATAAAGCTTTGGTTGAGAATAAAATAGGTTTGAGATTGAAGTGCCTTAGATCTGACAATGGTGGTGAGTACTACAGCAATAAATTTAATAGTTACTATTCTATGAGTGGAATACGCAAGAAAAAAATAGTTCTAAGGACACCTCAGCAAAATGCAGTTGTTGAAAGGATGAATAGAACAATTATGGAGCGTGCACGGAGTATGAGGTTGCATGCTGGTTTGCCCTTAAAGTTTTGGGCAGAAGCTGTGGATACTACAGTGTACCTAATTAACAAAGGACCATCTACTGCTCTGAATGGTGGAATACCAGAAGAGGCTTAGATAGGTAAAAAGGTAGATCTTTCAATTCTCAGAGTTTTTGATTCTGAAGCTTTTGTGCACGTTGACAAAGAAAATAGAAAGAAGCTGAATGTTAAATCTATGCGGTGCACTTTTATTGGTTATGGCTCTGGAGATTTCGGATTCTGGTTGTGGAATCTAGGAACTAACAAAATAATCAGAAGCTATGATGTTGTTTTCAATGAAAAGGTGATGTATAGTGATCAGCTCAAAAGGCTGAATAATTCTGAGCAGGGAAATGTTGATTTGGACGAGGTAATGATCCAAAATGAGCTCGCAGGTAAAAATCATCAATCACAGGAAAACACAAAGACCAACATCAGTCATGGAACTGACGTCAATGGTATAACAGAGACTGACGTCAGTCAGGGAACCGACGTCGGTGGTCAGGTAGAACCGACGTCGATCGGGTACAAACAGAAAGATGACTGAGATCGGTCACTGATAGAGAATTTGGGTGGACAATAAGCTATGGATGAGTCTCAGATGCCCTTAAAGAGGTCAAAAATGGTAAGTAAATCTCCAATTCAATATTCCCCTTCTTTATACTATGTATTGCTAACTGATGGTGGAGAACCAAAAGTTTTGATGAGGCAATGTTGATAGAATCCAGGAAACAGTGGGAGCATGGCATGAGTGAAGAAATTGATTCTTTGAAAGAGAACCAAACGTGGGATTTGGTTGAGTTGCCAGCCAAAAAGAAAGCACTGAAAAACAAATGGGTATATAGGTTAAAGGAAGGAGAGAATGGACAGATGATACATAAGGCCAGGTTGGTAGTAAAGGGATTTGCACAGAAACCAGGGATTGACTTTGGTGAAATTTTTTCTCCTGTAGTAAAGATGACTTCTATTCAGACTATATTGTCTTTAGTTGTTATTGAGGATTTGCATCTTGAGTAGCTTGATGTTAAGACAACGTTTCTTCATGGAGATTTGGATGAAGAGATATATATGGAACAGCCGAAAGGTTTTGAGGTCACAGGTAAGGAGAAACTTGTGTGCAGGTTGAAGAAAACCTTATATGGTCTTAAGCAGGATCCAAGACAATGGTATTTAAGGTTCTACAGGTTTATGATTGAGCATGGTTTCAGTAGATGTCAATCTGACCATTGTGTTTATTTTACCAGATTGGATAATGGTCATTATATTATCCTGTTATTGTATGTGGATGATATGCTTGTTGCAGGTTCACACATGCAAGAAATTACTGAGCTAAAGGTAAAATTAGCTCACACATTTGCCATGAAGGATTTAGGAGCAGCAGAGAAAATCCTTGGCATGAGTATTAAGAGAGATAGAAAAAATCACAGGCTGATTTTGTCTCAAGAGGATTATGTGAATAAGGTGTTGGAGAGGTTTTATATGCAGGATGCAAAACTGGTAAGCACATCTATGGCTGGACACTTCAAGTTGAGCAAAGAACAGTGTCCTAAATCACATGATGAGGTTGAGTACATGAGCAAAGTTCCATATGCTTCAACAGTTGGGAGCTTAATGTATGCTATGGTATGTACCAGACCTGATATTGCCCAAGCAGTGGGAGTTGTCAACAAGTTTATGGCCAATCCAAGAAAGGAACACTGGAAAGTAGTTCAGTGGATTCTCAGGTATCTGAGAGGGACCAACAGTAGGTATTTATGCTATGCAGGGTCAAGCACTTCTCTACATGGGTATGTAGATTCGGATATGGTAGGTGACTTAAATGGCAGGAGAAGCACCACAGGATATGTTTTCACTGTTGGTGGAATGACGGTTAGCTAGATTTCAAAGTTGCAGAAGGTTGTTGCCTTGTCTACTATAGAGGCAGAATACATTGCAGTCACAAAGGCTAGCAAAGAAATGATATGGTTGACACGATTCATGAAAGAGTTGGGAAAGGAGCAAGAGAGTTACAGATTGTACAGTGATAGTCAAAGTGCAATTCATTTGGCAAAGAATTCAGCCTTTCATTCAAGAACCAAACATATACATCTTAGGTACCACTTCATTCGACAGGTATTGGAGGATGGACAGTTGAAGCTGGAAAAGATCCATACAGATAAGAACCCTACAGATATGTTAATAAAGTCGGTAACAAAGGAGAAGTTGAATCTTTATTCAACTTTTATTGGTCTTCAAGATTGATCTTGAAGATGGAGATGCAAACCAAAGAAATAAGACAGAGGATGTTGCTGTACAGCTATAGGTGCAGTTGTTTATCTCCAAGTGGGAGATTGTTGAGTTGTGGAGCTAAAAGCTTCATTATTGAGCTCTTGTGGAGGTTACTGGGCTTTTACCAGTAACCGGCATCGGCAGTGTCACCGACATCGATCAGGCGTGGACCAGACACTACCGAGATCGATCAAGGATCGACCAACGTCAGTCATATGCAGACCGACAACAATTGATGTTGGTCACCTATGTGTGCATGCGATTGCATGCGTTTCCAGAATTAGACTCGTCTAATTTTAGGTGGTCCGAGTGTTTGCATGTGAAGACTAATTTAAGTCTTGGGTCTGTGTTTCTAATTATTGTAATTGGGATGTCTAATTATTGTATGCCTTGGATCCTATTTAAGAGAACCATGGGGCATGTTGTATTCATCCAAAAAAGTGGTGAGTAAGATCAATTAGATCTACAAGGTGTGTAAGATCAAGAATATCTGTTGTAGTAATTGGTTGAGAGAGAGAACTCTTGAGAGAAATATTGTACACCTAAGAGGTGTGGTGGAAGAGTGTGATTTCTTCATTGTATTCTGGAAGAGTTTGATACAAGTTTTTTATTGTTTCTTATATCTCATGTTCTTTGCTGATTCTGATTTCTAGTTACTTGTTAATTCTGGTTAAATTTCGTGTTTAGTTGCTTATACAAAAGTAATCAATCGTACTCAGTAGTTCCTAACATTGGGGGTGATGGGGTCACAATGTGAGAGGGTAGTAAAGATTTAGATTCCACTTCCCTCACTACCAAGATGGACTGCTACATCTGAAGGTTTGCTAATTCGATTTGTCTATCAAGATTAGCCTTAAACACAAGATTTATTGTTTTAGAACTCTCCTCAACCTGATTGGGGAAAGGACTTTGACAAGCTTGACTTGGCTCATAAGCGGGGGCTGTATATGACTGATATGATACTTGGGGTAGTGAGTATGCAGGTTGATAGACTTGGTAAGGCTGCCTCTCATGAACACTCAGCTTCTCTTCCAAAGATGCAATCAAACCACTCACATCCAACATCTCACTTATAAGCCTGTGCCAATTGGCTCTTTCAATAGGAGCCCATTCCTTCTTAACCTGATCCAATGCATTCCTCACTTGATGGATGATATGATCAAGAATTTCTTGGCCACATCCCTTTCTGGTGTCAAGATTTACTACATATTTTTCGTATCCCAACAGTGCTCGCTTGAAGGTGGAAACGGGTTAGTTGGCAAAGAGACTGGGTTGAGTGGGAGAAATGACATATTGAGAAGACTGGGCATAAGTCTAATATAGCTTATGGTAGGGTTGAGACTGGCCATATTGAACCTGATAAGGACCAACATAAGGCTGGTAAGGATCATAGCCATGTTGGCCAAGGAAAATAGGGTCCATGGCTTTGAACGATGGGGGGATACATACTAAAATATTGTTTCTTGATGGTATGGTACCAGAACTGCTTAACCAGTTGTTTTAACTCAGAGTCGCCATTGGTGTTTGATGCAAAAGCCTCTAAAGACTAGTTGGTTGAAGAACACACCATAAATTCTTCAACTCTTTGGACAAAACCTGTCCTAGTTGGTCCCACCGGGCGTGCCAAAATTGTTGACGCAGAAGATTGCACCCTTGGCAGGAAGACGAGCTCTTGCCTTCCTCACACAACTATGGAAACTCCCCTCTCACCTGTGGGACCAGTGAAGCTGGAGGGGAGAGTCTCTAGATAAGGGCTAGCTCCCTTTGATGCATCTAATTTTTTCCAGTAAGTGCTAACATACATATATATATATATATATATATATATATATATATATATATATATATATATATATATATATATATATATATATATATATATATATATAATGAGGGGGATGAAAAGGGAGAAAGATTGCAGGAAAACAAACTACTCTAAAGGAGGTGATGCACCAAAATAAATCCAACCTTCTCACCCTCACACTTAAAATCAGACAAACACATACATACGCTTCAAACTGGCAGAAGGACCAGGCTACAAGAGCTTGACAGGGAGGCTTTAATGAAAATATAGAAAACAAAGATTCACCAAGGTGCTGTGAAAGGCACACTATAAGGTAATTTCTTCTATTTTTGCACTTCCAAATAGAACTCTCCTTATCATCTGTAGAAATGGCACCTTACAAACACCAGATATGTTGATGTTGAACCTATGAAAGCATCAAGAAATAATGACTAAACACAAACTAACACTCAGACATACACAGAGATATCTGACCAAGATAGAGGTAAAAAATGCATTTATTGATTTAGGTGAAATTTTGCTAGGGCTATACCTTACAAATGTGGAAGATGATTACAAAAATGACAAGTCTCCAATATATAGAATAAGAAAGGAGGCCTTTTGGTGCCCCTTTGACAAGTGACCCATGTGCCTTACAAGCATTGTGAAGAGTAGGCAGGTTAAACATAAATGTTGTGTCAGCCCTGGCTTTGACTTTAGGAATTTTTTGGCATGGCCGTATTGTTTCCTCATTAACCGAGACTGCTCCTTGAAGGTACCTACGCATTTTGTCTGCTCATAAATATGAAATGAAGAAAAAGGGTCGCACGGTTGGCCGTTCGTGCCTTCTAATGGTCAATTCACAGACACTATTTTACCTACTGGAGTAATTTCTTGAATTAGCGCTTCCCTTCACCACTTGGACTATCTGCCTGCTCCATGCTCTTGGCACTCTTGTCTTTTCCTTATCTTGTCTCTTCTGGCTCCTTCGACCCTCGGGGCTATCTCTGGGCGGGTCGCTGCATTGCTTGGGCTCCTTTCATGGTTAGTGCTTGGTCATTTAAAAACCAATGGCCCTTTTTCTGGCTTAAATTTGATGTCCGTGCACCCGTCATCATTTAAAAAACAATGGCTAGTTCGCCTTCTTAAAGTCGACGGCTTTCGGGACATCACTGTCCTTGGCAATTTCCTTCAGGCTTTTCTGCTTTTCATCCTGTTGAGTCCATAGAAAACCAAGCACTTGCAGAGTCTATAGAAATGGACCTATAGAGTCCGTAGAAACTCCTAGACTTGTGAAAAATCAAAAAATGAATTGGCCTTGAACAACAGGGGAAGAAGGGGACCGATTTTTTGCCCTGTTGAGCAAAAATGGTCAACAGTTACATTGAGAAACAAGCTTCAGGTGGAAGAAGATAAAATGACATGAAATATGCACACATCTTATTTAAAGAAGGAGGCTATTGCATATAATTCAAAGAGCCCTAAGCACATGTGAAAAAATTGAACCAAAGAATAAGAAGAAAAACAACTTTCTAACAAATCCATGGTACGATGAAGAATGGAATCGAATAAAAAGAACATTAAGGGATCCATTAGGTGAGACAAAGGGAAATAAAAAATATATGAAAAAATGGCAAAGACAAAAATAGAAGAGTATGTGAGAACAAGAAGGACATATTGATATACCTAATAAAGTACAATCCAAAAATATTTTAGAAGGAACTACAAAAACAAAGGATACAAACAAAAAATAACATTACAACAAGTCAGTGGTTGAAATATCCAAAACAATATACGAACATGAAAAGGAAAAAGACACACCCCCTACAATCAAAGTTAAAGATATTTTCACAACTAGAGACATCGAACAAGGGATTAATAAGTGAGAAATATGTAAGGCCCAAGGCATATATGGTCTACAAGTAGAATATTTAAGATGAAGAACAAAGATCCTATTACTAAACATCAAAGAAATATTTAACAAATCTATTCATATTGGCTTGCAGATAGAGTGGACAACTAGCCTAACCATACATCTATTTAAGAGTGGAGATGATAATAACCCCTCAAACTAAAAAAACCATTATGGTTAATCCCCTTTTCACAAAACTATTTGGGGCAAGGTAGAGCATATAATCAGTAACAAGGTTGAATAAAAAGGGAATAGAGCAAAGGGTCAAACAAGTTAAATCATCCAATAATAGATCACTATGTCATTTTAAGACACTTAGTTTAGAAGGCTTGGGATAAAAAAGGTGAAGTCTACTATTATTTCAAATATTTCAATAAAGAATTTGATCTAGCGTCAAGGAAAAAATTATGGAGCTGAATGAAAGAACTAAAGGTCAGGTAGAGCAATATAGGGTAACATTCCACAAATTAAATGAACAAGTTAAGACCAAAATAAAAATGCAGTAATGGTTGTCTAAATACTCTAGGAGCGATGTAAGAGTAAAAAAAATTTGTCCTTTATCTCCCACTTTATTTGGGTTATATATTGACAAGCTATAAGAATGAATAAACAAGTATGAGGGTGGAGAAATTCATTTGAACAAATACATGGTGAAAATCCTCTTATATGTTGATGATCTAATTCTAATTGTTGAAACAATCCAATATATAAACGATCGCCTAAGAGCTCTAGAGCATTTATATAAAGAGGTAGGGATGCAACTTAACATCAACAAAACCAAGATACTGGTTTACTCTCTAAAAAGAAAAAAGGAACATTCCAACTTCAAATTAAAGGACCTACTTGAAGTGGTATATGAATATAAGTATCTTGGCATAGACTTCACAACAAACTCAGTTTGGATACATGTAGAATGAAAATAATGTAAAGGGGTTGGAAAGCTCTATATATGTAATAAAATAGGTGTAGGGGTGATTTTTTTTGGAATTGGAAGACCACCAAAGCCTTATTTGGGTTGCTTGTCACCCCAGTGGTCCCATATGAGTGAGATATGACACAACACTTTAGGTTTGAAATGGAGGTAAATAGAGAGGATTTATAAGTGTTTAATTACAAACAACTTCAAAATCAAGGCTTTAGTTCACTATGAAATACTCCTTATAAAAACATGGACTTTCTCTTTAGAGGAACAATTGTGATTAGGTTATTAATTTAAAAAATGGAAAACATGGAGAATGATAGGTGGCCTAAATAAAACAAGGAATAAGAGTTACAGAAGAGAAAGGGCACATAAATGAAGCAATATCAAAAATGGATGAGTAGATGGGATAATGATATAAATCAATACCCGAACCTTAACAAAGAAATCAAAAGTCATGTAAGTGAAAAGTTTAGAATAGTAATGTGGAGAAATAAAACAAATAGGAAACAACAACACTACCTTATATAATTTAACCCAACATATGAACTTCAATAAAAAACATACATATGTGTTAAAATCAAATTGAGGGAGAAGATAGTCATAACTCATATAAGAATTAGTTCCCACAAGTTCAAATGCCGGATAGGGAGATGGGTGACCCCCAAGGAAAAATGGGAGCAAAGGATGTGTTTTCTCTACACCATAGGAACAACAAAGACATAGAAGCATTTCATCCTATAATGCCAAACCTAAAACGATATCTTGGTGAGGTAAATGGTAATATTGAGAGTATATGCCAAGTTGAAGATTTTGAAGATATGCAAATAAAAGAGTTAGGGATGATACTAACTCAAATCAATATGAGAAAGAATAACCTTTTAAAAAAAGAACCAAATCCATCAAATTATGCATCATTAGGGTGTGAGACACCTATAACAAAGTGTGGTCCCATAGACCATTGAGTTTCATGGACATTATTACATTGGTGGCATTTTCATTGATAGACTCCCACCACATATTTGTCTTACACATGGCACATTTTTACATGTCATTTTTGATTTATTTATTTGTTATCTAACAAATTAGTGTTAAACACGTATTAACCCTAAACACATTCCAGGTGAAACCTAATGACTGTAATAAGAAGTCCAAGTTCATAAGGAAAATTTAATGTGTCAAACATTACCATCAATGAAATACTGGTTTTTCATAACATAATGTCATTCATAGATGAAATCCATTGGTATATTGTGAATAATTTTTCTTGTTTTATGTTGGGGGTTCCTCTGAAACTAGCATATTATTTCTTCAATGGAAGTGGTGTATTTATTTTAGGATAGTTTTTCATCAAACATAAGTATCTTGGTTGTAGATATGAATACTTATATAATCATGACAAATCACAAAGGTTGGACCAAAATTGTGTTTCTCTAATTTCACATTCACCCTTCCATCTGGAAGGAACAAACCCCAAACCTCCATCATGGAAGCATGTGCTTTTAGGCTATATTCACGTGTCCACTATGCCCACTATCTCATCTTCATCATAATCGGAATACTCTGACCATGGTCCCAAACTACCATTGTTGATGTTGTTGTTAGGGAAACCCAAAAACCTGAGTGAGTGTGTAGTATTTATTTTCTTTAGAGAGGATGAAATTACAGCCAAACAACCATTGACACTCTCCAACACTCGATTCTCTATGTTATTCATCTTGGTCGCAAAGCCATGCAATAGTACAACATGTGTATACATAATGTATAGCTAAATTATGTATGATGGTAAAAAATTATTTTCATCTTAAAAAATTAGATGTTACCAAATAATAAGGTTAAGAAGATCTGTGCTGAGATTGTGGATAAGGTGAGCCCGTGACATGTTTTGATGGGAAAGTGACAAGCAGTGTGCCTTTTTGTTTTGAGGGTAACATAAAGGACATTTTTTAATAAATCACTACACCTGGTTAAGTGAATAAATTAAAGAGGGTAAATAAGATAGAGTGGTCAAAATTTCACTTTGTCCTTGACAGTTTGTAGTCATCAGATGAAGTATACATTTTCATTTTTAAAAATATATTAACTTTTTTTAATTTTAAAGTGGTACAATCTAATAACCCTTCAAATGTTATTTAAGGTCAC
This sequence comes from Torreya grandis, assembly GCA_037957365.1. NCBI lineage: Eukaryota > Viridiplantae > Streptophyta > Pinopsida > Cupressales > Taxaceae > Torreya > Torreya grandis. The sequence continues at coordinate 1,151,264 of JARHVA010000473.1, forward strand.
TCTACAAATATGATCAATTTGGAAGTATGGACTAAATTCAATGGTCATATGATTGTATTTGCATTATTTAGTCATAAACTACATCATTTTTTTAGTAGACAGTATCAAATGCAAGGTGAAATTTTGAACTGATCATTACAAACTCTAGAGGATTATACTAAATAGATAAATTATCTTTAATGTTTTTATTCTTCTACTATGACCTACACTAACATTTGAAGGGCAATATCTAATAGATAACTATCATAAAAAGAGTCATGACAGGTAGGGTTGACCTTAAAATTTAGTCCCTGCTCGAGAGAGGCAAGTACACTGAGTTGCTTTGTTGGGTACCATACTTTAAACAATGATAGTGACTTTCTCAGATGATTTTGGAATTTATGTCAGTGTATTTTGTTTTATAGAGTAGGGTTATTATTTTTATCCCAAACTCCATAAAAAATACATGAATGCAACTTTTAGTATGTTGGAAGATGGAAGTGTTTATTTCAATCACGGGTGTTCAAACAATTCTCTGTTACATGGAAACGATACCAACAATGCAATCACCACTACAATATGAAGTGTCATTTTTATAGTATTATTATGTATGGGGAAGGAGTTTAAAGTGGTTGATGACGAAGAGAGTGGCGAGTTATATAACATTTATGTTTTTATTGAATTTTGACACCTAGTGTGTTTGTTTTAATTATCAACTAATAAAATTTAAGACCATGCTTCAAGTCCTTGCCACTCAACACAAATTAGTTGATATTTATGTATCATGTATTTTAAAATTATTTTATCTTATATATTACTTATCATTTTACACTTCCTTATTATATCTTTGACGCATATCCTCATAAATTTGGAATGAGCATGAGCCAACATAAACAAGGGAATAAACAAAAGATAGATAAATATCTCTCAAGAGTGAGAACTAATGTTCACTTGTCGATTTATCAGGGTATAAAACTTGGGCATGAAACATAGTATAATAATACATTGTAGACTATTAAAATGGCACATAAGCATTTTATTAGTCATTAAATTACAGGATTTAAGAGTACTTTTTATTTGTCAATAATTGGTCTAAATTAGGTGTTACTAGTGCATTTGTCAAGTTTTTCCATGTCTCATCCTCTTTCTCATCAATCATGCTTCTCTCTTTTTGGGTTTTTAATGTTATGTGTCTGGAGAGCCTATTGGCATCTCGAGTCTATCTAGAGCACCCTAGACACTTTGGGCCCCTCTTTTTCATTTTCACCAAGTCAAGGTGCTCTTGTCACTTGTTTCCCATATTTTTCTCTTATAGTTGTTGGATGTTAGTTTTAATGCACCACTGTGGTTTTGATTTAATTCAATTGTCTATAAATATGTTGAGCTTTGGAACAAGGTATAAAAACCATAAAAAAATAATCAAAAGTGATTTTTTGTTAGATGTTGTTGCAAATACCTTTATAAGCATTATGCAAAATTTGTTAACATACAAAAGCACATGAATTATGAGTTGAGCCCTATATCATTAGAGAAGTTTCTTATTCGACCCTTTCCATAATATGTTCAAATTAACAACTATTTACAGCTTGCAAAAATGGCATTGTTATGAATTGTGGAAATAAATTATAGTTTCAATGTTACACATGTTTGGAACAATTCAAATGATATTATCTACATTGTTTCAACACTGACAACATAATTACGAATTTTAATATTAAAATGCATCACTATATCTATTATTATTAGTAATAAAAATAATAATACAATCGTGGTTACAATAATAAAGTGATTGGTTGCTATTCACGACCCCTACTCCATGTCAGTAGACCACCTTGCTCAAAATGTCAAAGCATAAACGCTACAAAAGAAAAAAACTATAACATGAAAAATGGAAAAAAAACTCAACGCTTTTTCGAAGAATGCTAGAAGGCTTATTCCTACTAGAATTTTCCAATGACTACATCAGAGATCCAAATTAAAACTTTCCTCTAAGATTACCCCATAACCCAATAACCTAAGTCGTGACCTTGCTCTTTTCAAGATATTCTTGTTGCTCATTTCCCTACAATTCTCTTGAACTATATTCAATAGGATCTTTCATGGATTTGGAAGCAATGGTTACCCCAAGATCTTCATTATGTTTCTTGGTGCCTTTTAGAGATTTTGATGAAGGAATTGCTTCTTTATCATCTAATTTGGTATCCAAAATCGCAAAAAGGTTAGGAGTAAACCCAATTTAAACTTTCTTCCTTGTCTTGCCAACTTCTTAAAATTCCTTTGTTTCAAAGCCTTTCTTCCCTTTCTTTCCAACTTCTTGAAATTCCTTTTTTTTAGTCTTTTTTTTAGCAATTACTTTTACAAAGCGATCTCATATTAGATGTCCACCAACATGGCACATCAAGCACTATAGGTGAAGATTTTCATAGTCAACAACTTACTCAAACATGTCTCCTTGCAAAGATTTTAACCAAACCCTTTTACAAAGGGGTTGTAATAAAACCTAGTTATAAATTTTAATATTTAACAATGGACTTTTAAAACATGCTCGCTCCTGCAACTCATCTCATCATTAAAGTGATAGGAGAATTAACTTAGTAAGCACATGTCCTTGTATTTCTAATGTGGAGCTTTGTGCAATTTCTTTCATGATGACTAATGATAGTCTTCAGTTTCAAAATTATTTCACAATATCTATTTATATGTCATTTGATATGACCGAATTAAGCTAGGAAAATTACCATCTAACAAAATAAAATTCAGATAGACATATTACATGTTATTAATATTTAATGCAAAATAATTTGGGGCTAACGGTAATTCCAAATGAGCATAACATGTTACATGTAGGGATTAAATTTGATGGTCTACTGTGCTTGTTATGATTTTTTTTGATGATACTTATTTATTCAACATTACCTTTTAAATGTTATTATAGTTTATACTAGAAGAAAGAACCATCAAAGAAAATTTATATATTTATTATAATCCTTCAAAGTTTTTGACGGTGAGTCCACATTGAGTAGAAGGTAATCACCATTGCTTTGCCACATCATCAACTACCCATAAATGTATCGACACAATATAATTTTCATTTTTGTTTGATGATGAGTGTCCATCGACCCCACTGAGGCATATACACTCATTTGATGGGGTTACAAGAAAACCACAAGTCTTAGAAGCCCAAATGATTAAAAAATGAATGCTTAGACACCTTATAATTGAGCAACCTTATTTTCATCCTTCAAACTTGTGTGGATATGTAATACAATTATTGAATAAGGTTCAACCACTTTTTCATCTAAACACATATTATCATTAAACTATTAGTAAATGTAAATGCATAATATACTTAACGTATCACTACCATTGAACACATGTTTCAAATTCTATAGGTTATCTAATTTGTCATGATTGGTAGTGCCTGTGGCAATGGATAAGGTTCCCATCATTCTTAACCCACCTAACGACCACCAAATTCATCTATATTGTACCATTATTCTTTTTTGGGTTCTTCAAAATTTGGGGGACATCTTGCCATTCATCTAAAATTGACTGCACTTATGGTCTTGGCAGTAGTTTTGCCTCTCCTTCATTTACCTAATAAAGAGAAATGAGCACTACTTTTATGAATACAATTGTTGTTGTTAGTGTTACTAAGAATGAGAATGGAAAAAAGCATGGAAATATCTGTATCCATATCTATTGCATATGACATCCTGCATCGATCAATTAGATTATATACGAGGCATTTTTCGTTGAGGAAGCCTTTCTATTTTTTGTCAAATTGGATTTAGAGTTGTCTAATTTGGTTTTATATTGTTAAAGCAATCATAATTCATCTAATTTGATACTTGGTATTCTCTATATTTTTAGAGTTGTTGGATATCTGACCCCTGTTTTCATTGAGATGACACATATTTCAATTATGTTTTCGGTGACTAAAATTGTTTGATGAAAGCTACAGATTGCAGTGACAAATGTGACATGTCACTGAACCTTGCACATGTATTAGCCTTACTTCTTAAGTCCATTGCTTGAAATATCCTCTCATTGCCCCTCACCATCACCACCTAGCTCACCTTGAAATCTTTCACTGCTTTCATACTCTATATGGCCTTGCCCTTCCCCACCACTTTGCCATTGCTTAAGCTCATTGTGAAACAAAATGTTTGCTCTCCACACATCTTATTGCAATGTTATATGAAGGAACACACCACCTCATTTTAAACCATCACCTCCATAAGAAATATCATTTTTTTTGCTTAACATTTTGTGCACAAAAGGTGAGACAAGGTCAATGGTCATGGGTTTCGAGTGAGTTATGACTACCAATTTATACACTTTCTCTTTACAAAACTCTGCTTTACTAAAACAAACAATTACATTACTTCCGATGTAACTTGCACCTTTGGGGCAATCGTTATTTCATTCAATAGTGAAAACAACTAAGAAAATATAATATTATATTTCAATGCTTACCATGATCTATGAGCCTAGTGAAAAAGCATAGATAGGAACTGGAATTAAATGGATAGAAAAAATTCTCATTGATCGACTGCAAACTAGTTCTTGTAATCTTATATATAAGATTCTCAAAAAAATATTAAAAAAAAAGTTTATGTTTCTTACACTAAAAAAAGACTGAAATAAAGAAACTCTTCATCCTTGAATATCCTAAATATACAAATACATAACTGAAATATGCAAAAACCTTAAGAAATGGCTCTATAATAAAACTCTTTGAATATCCTAAACATACAAATACATAAATTGAATATGCAAAAACCTAAGAGATGGCTCTAAAATAAAACTCTTTGATTAAAAAAGATTAATTTTTTAAAAAGAGATGTCTACTCAAATCAACAAGGAGTAGCGTTCTAAAAGATTATCTTTAAGGACTAGAACAATTGGGGCGGTGGAAGTAATTAAAACCGCTACATTTTCATGCATTGTCCATAGTAGCAACGGGTTTGTGGACTTAATTGCTCCCTGATGCATAGTGGTCCTTCAAAATTTTACCAAAATCGCAGTTTGAATACTGGAAACCATGGAAGGCGCAGAGAACAAGAGTTTGAACATATACAAAATATGCAGGAAGATAAAAAGAATGGACCAGTCTCTATACAATGCCCTGCGATCCATATACCACGACTCTCTGTTTGTGGCAGAGATCAGTAAGCTGTGGCCTGAACTGCCCCTGATGGCGAATTTAAGATGTGGCCTGTGGTATTCTCACCAGTTCGATGGCACCTGCTATTTCAAGTCAACAGATGGCCACACCGGCAACTGCTCTTTCAATCCCACCCGCCTCAACATGCACGTCGCAACCATTGCCGGTAAAAATTCCAAAACTTTATGATGGACTGGACATTAATTTAGGGTTTTATGTAACGCTTCGTTTAGGATTTTAATCTAGGATATTACTTGAGATTTTCGCTTATGTTTTTACTAAATATTTTTAAAATACGGCTACAAGGTGGGGAGTATACGATTTGAAGAGGAGTTTCCTGCTCCCTTCAAAAATATCAATGTGGCACATTTTTCAGAGCGAAGAAAAAAAGAACTGATATTTCTGTCCACCGCATTTTCAAGAGTGAAGAAAGAAAGAAATTCTATTACTGTCGACGGCTGATCAAGATGGGTTAATTGAACTCAAAAGTACAAGATGCAATAGCTAACGAGTAGCGCTACAAAGCATGTTAAACTAAAGCTGAAAAGCAATAAAACTTACCACCACCACAACAAAAAAGAAAGAAAAGCAAAAAAGGGATTTTTTTTGTTTCAATTTTGAGCGGCTAGGGCTTAGGAGTAAGGGCTTAAATGCTAAACCACACTTAGTAGAACGTCGGAGTTCAATATTCGCTGCTAAAGGATTCCTTGGTAGGGATAAGCACCGGTCACCAAAGGCAGTTGATCCCAATTATCTGGGGAGGAGGAATGAGCTTAAGCTATGCGAACAGTTAAAGACAATCAATCTCATCTCTGTGTACCTGGCAAGATGTTTTGTCTTGCCCCACGTGATTGGGAGGGTGAACCCAAACGAGTAAAACCTTTAGGCAAGTCAGTATGTACAAAATCCATATAATAAGAAACCATCTATCTTGCAAAAGGAAGGCTCTGGTGAAAAAGTTAAGCTAGATAACTATTGTTGTTCAAATCCAGTAAAGGAGAATTCTTCCTTAATCATAACCTCGTTGGTGATTTTTTAAACAATCTAGTTGTCACATTATGTTCTGTTGGACTTGCAATTTGTTTAATCTATGATATTGTTAAATATTAGTTCTGGACATAGTCCTATGTATATTATCAAATCCTGCATTGGACCTCTTTTGGTGCTGGATGATATTGCTGCTGGTACTTTTAACCCGAGCCTTGCTACAAATATGTGATGGTACTGGTCTCCAATCCTGGTCTTCAACTCCTTGTTAAATTATGTGGTCCTTACCTCACATGCATTTTCGTACTTGAATTTACATCTTGTATGAGGTAATTGGAAAGAAATTCCCCTGCAGGCTTCCACAAGGAGGATCTCATACACCAAATTAGGGTCTGATTTGGTCATGACCTAAAAAAATGTCTATCTTTATCTTTTATATGATTTGGGGGTTAACCGTTTTACATATATCCTCTCTAATTATGTTTACATAGTTTGGGTGTCTAGTTACTTTTCAGAGCATACGCTTCTTTTCACACAATTGTTTTTCTAATGTAACTATACGCATTTTTGAATACCATTGACCTGCTTTGGTAGTTTGCAGACATTAATATAAATTCTTTAGATCTTTCTTTCTCTTGCATCAATATGTAAAGGTGTATGTGATGATCATTGTGCCAAAAATATTGTCATGTTTATCCTTTCATATTCAACGAGGATATGTCCCTTGTTGTTGAACCCCCCATAAACTTAGCTTTTTTAATTTTGCAAAGTGATGTGTTTTGCATCACAAGGTATTGTAGAGAATTTCTGTAGGCTGGATAACAGACCAAATCTGATGAAATAACATACATAGAATTCAAAATGTCTATCTTCCAATGCAGCAAGTTACACTCAATTTTGATATTCATATGAATAGTTATGCACTTTGCAACACAAAACATTGCTGTGAACTTTTGAAAATCGACCAACTTTATGGTCAATTTTGGCCAGCTGTATCTCCTTGCTCAAATATCTCAAGTTTTTAAATGCAGTAGACACCTAAATTTCACCATTTAGTGTCGAAATTAATTTTGGCATGCTAATCTTTCACCATCCCCAATTCAAATTCATATTAACATTATTTTCCTTCAAATTTTGAATAACTGATTAATTTATAATTGATTAATTATATCATGCACACCTATTTTCGTTCAAAACTAATTAAAATCTGGATTTTTCGCATCATCCAGACATCTTCAATGTTTGTCTCAACCAAATGTTGACTCATCCAACCACCTTCGTGAACTTTCTCAACCATCTCATGAGTTATCTTAGAACATTTCAACTAACTTGTAAGTCATCCCTTGACTTTTCAACTATCTTGACCTATCCATGTTGGGTCACTTAACTGCCAATTAACTCTCCCCCTTCTTCTCAATACATGAGAATTAGTCATCATCCATTAGGACGAGGATTCAAATCCAATCATTGATTATTTCGATAATTCAATAAATTTGGATTATTCTCAACCATTTATCTCACCACTCTCAAGCCTATAAATTGACTCAAATCATCCACCTTCAAGCTATCGAAACTCTATCAAAATATTCTTGTGAATCCATTTAGATCAAAGCCATTTGCAACCACATGTTGTCCAATTCCCTTTGTTTGGAGAAGAGTTGAGCACCCACATTAAGCAAGAAAGAACAAATCTACCATTGATCACATAATGGAGAAGGTGATGAACACGCATTTCATTAACTAGCTTTCTCTTATTGTTATTGCTCTATCAATAGGTTAGTGTAGTTTAGGAAGAGTTGCATTGCATTATTGTCTTCTCATTCACATTCTAAATTTCACACTATACATTTTCCGATAGGAATTTTCCCAATTTTTTTTCATCTTATCATTTTTTTGGGTTTATTTTGAAGGTTTATTTAACTTTTTTTTTTGTTGCTATGCAGGATTTATGCTAGTTTAGATCTAATTTGCTTACTATTTTTATTTGTTATTTTTGTTTTCCTGAATCTAATCTAGTTTTTTTAAAAACACACGACTGTTAAAATAACAATAACTTTTAATTTACAATCTATTTTTTTTGATTTTTTGCAAGTTGGTGCGGCTTTAAATTAATACTAACCTATTAAAATTTCATGTAAATCTGAATTGTATTTTAGGAGATATCATAATATTCGTGATTGTTTTTATCATTATTTAATATAAAAAAAATCACTAATGTTTGATGAAATCATAGAAAAAGGCATTCAAATTGAGAGAACTTTGATTTCCAAGGGTGTCATTAAGATTTTCAAACCAGACATTACTTCTTCAAATCACACAGGAAAACCCAAATTCTTTGTTGAAAACAAAAATTTTGTGGGTGATGGTGTAACGATGTGAAACAAGTCCAAAACACTCAACCTATCAACAATATCACTATTCCAAGTGGCCAACCAAGACAAGAAAACTGTAATAAAAAATTTACTCCTTTGGGAGAACCTTATGAGGTGGTCTTTCAGAAATTGGTCGCTGCAAACATGGTAATCTTGCCTAACACAAAATCATTCAAAGAAGATGTTCCTAAACCCGATTGGTACTGAGAAAATGAATACTGTGAATACCACAAGATTAAGGGACACTCAACAAACAGTTGTATGAGGCTTAACATTACATTCAAGACCTCATCGATCATGGGGACATTGCCATTGGAAACCAATCTTCATCATCAAATAATCAAAAGTTGGGTATATACAAAGATCCATTTCCGAAACATGAGCAAGGACATAATAAACAAAGTAAAGATAAAGCCCAAACTAGCATGTTAATCAAATTAATCAGCCTTTTGATTTTATAGTTAATTGTATTGACTATAGAACCATCATGTTTCTGTTATCACAATAAGAGCCCAAGATTGTGCAATTATGACAAGGCGCACCAATATTACCATTCCAAGTGCTTTCTCACCTCCTGTTGAGAGCAAGTACAATATTCTAGAGCAACTTGAGAAGACACTAGCTCACATATCCATCCTAGAGCTTCTCAAGGCATCACCTGTATATAAAGACATGTATAAAACCCTCCAAGAATCCAAAGTTCCACAAGACATAAATCCATCCAATTATCAAGTGTTAGTTGAAAACTTATCCACTAACAATCAAGTTAAATTTGATCATTCTGATGTCTCCCCCATGGAATCTATACGTTAATTACCTTTGTATATAGAAGTCATAAACTCTAGGCACAAAGTAAAAAGGTTGTTTATAGACAATGGCTTGGCTTTGAATTTATGTACATTTAGATTAATAAAGCATTTGGGATATTTAATAACATCACTAGAACCTAACATTATCACCTTTAAGGCATATGATAACAATGAACATGAGTCCATGGGCACTATTTATCTTCCACTTATGGTGGGGCCTATTATTCAAGAGACTTTAGTCCACGTCCTTGACTTAGATCTTCCATACAATCTACTCCTTGGACGTCCATGGATTCATACCATGAACATCGTTCCATCCATTCTACATCAATGCTTGAAGTTTTCTCATGACAAAATGGAAGTAACTATACCCGGTGATCCTCAACCCTTTCAATATTGCAAATTATTAGAAGGACGCTATCGACAATCCAATTATCTCCCAGTTATTGAAGCTACTTAAGTTCCTACTAAGGAGTCACCAAAGTTAGCTAATTATGTTCATCTCGACGATTTACTTCAACCCTTCATAAATTTGCCATCTACAAGCCAAGTGTCCACAAGTCAACTATCTACAAATGAACCTTCCACTTCACAATCCACACCATCTCCTCTATCTAAGTTCACCATTGCAGATAAAGGGATGGGTGAAATATGAAATTCATGACGCTCATTACTTAAGCAAAATCCACATGTCTCCTAGTAATCACGGTAGGTCCCACTATATAAAGGATACTCAAGTGGTTCATAACTCTGGCAAGACATCATTCGTAGAAGGTGGTCTCCTTTTTGATAAGCAAATCGAAGATTCAAACTCTTCATGGCTTTATTTTGATGAACAAGCTACATGTTTCCTAAACAATCAATACCCTGCTGCCAAAGCCATAATGTGTAACATCATGAAATACAAAGGCAAAGGTCTTGGTCTCCATGAACAAGGAACATTAGAACCAATAAGTCTCAAATTTCATGAAGCCCTACGTGGTATTGGATTTAAACCACTTAATGTAAGTACTACACGTTATTGATCCTTCTAGTGAGGCTGAAGAAGTCTTTTTTGGACACCGAAACAAGTTTCATCTATAGCCAGTGCCAAGATCTTGCCATCACTAAACTATTCCATGATCTTGTCGTTCTAATGCTTGAACTCACACACCCAAATCTCATCCAATGGGATCAACAACCATCACCTCCGCTTGATCATTCCATAATGACAAGGTAATATCCAATTTTTTTGAGAATCAGAGATCACATCCAGCAGGGGACCACAAAAAAGGCTTTTCCATTCAATTGGATGATTCTATTCTTTGGGGAACTTTTAAATTCACATCAACGACATCAAATCAATACAACAACCTCTACAAATCATGAAGACCCTAAAGGGGAATTCAATCTTCCTTCACCTTCTACAAAGTATTAAGAAGAATCTATACTCTTAATTGAAAGCACTATTGAAGTTAACATTGGGACAGATGAAAATCCAAAAATTGTGAAACTTGCTGCATCATTGGATCTAGAAGAACAAACCACTTTCATACTTTTGCTCAAATAATTTTCAGACGTGTTTGCATGGTCATATGCTTACATGTCAGGTTTAGATCCATCACTAGTTGTGCACCATCTTGTTATCCATAAGGATGCAAAACCAATTAAGTAAAAATGCAGAAAGATGCATCTGAAAGTAGCACTACTTGTGAAAGAGGAATTGAAAAAACAAATGGAGGTTGGTTTCATACGTCTTATTGACAATTTTGAATGGATATCTAGCATAGTACCTGTGTCAAAGAAACCAACGAGAATCAAAGTGTGTATAGATTTTAGGGACATCAACAAAGCATGTCCAAAAGATGATTTTTCATTGCCAAATGTAGACATGATCGTAGACTCCTTTGGAGGTCATGAGATGTTGTCCTTGATGGATGTCTTTTTGGGTTATAATCAAATTAAAATCACTCCCGAGGACCAACGCAAGACAACATTTACATTTACAATGCCTTGGACATTTTTTGTTATCAAGTAATGCCTTTCGGCCTTAAGAACGTTGGAGCTACCTAACAAAGAGCAACGATAGTCATCTTCCATGACATGCTTCATGACATCATGGAAGACTATGTAGACAACATCCTGAATCCAAGACTAGAGCAGAACATCTCGAGGTCCTCCGCAAGATATTTGGAAGATTGAGAGTATAAGCTCCGTTTGAATCCAAAGAAGTGTGTATTTGGGGTTACTTCAAGAAAGTTGTTGGGATTCATAGTATCACATTGAGGCTTTAAGGTTGACCTTTCAAATGTTACAACTATCATGGACATGCATCCACCAAAAAATCTCAAATATCGACGTAGTTTGCAAGGCAAAGTTCAAGCAATCCGAAGGTTCATCTCACAACTTGCAAACATATGCTACCCCTTTACATTTCTACTTAAGGAGGACACTTCTATCCATTGGAATGAATATTGTCACAAAGCATTTGAAAATCTTAAACGATATCTTTCTAATCCACTAATCCTAATGCCACCTACCCCAAGCAAATCATTTCTTTTGTACATATCAACAACACAATATGCACTGGCAGCATTGTTGGCACAACACAATGAATAGGGAGTTGATTGAGCAGTCTACTACTTGAGTAGAACTTTGGTGTCCTACAAACTCAATTACTCTCCAATGGAAAAAACATTTCTCGCGGTTGTTTTTGCTTCACAAAAACTTCATTACTACATGCTCAACAATTAAACAAAGATCATTGCTAAAATGGATCCACTCAAATATCTCTTATTGAAAACAACTCTTAACAGGCAAAATGGCTAAGTGGGTCATGCTTCTTAGTGAGTTTGATCTTGAGTATGTCAACCAAAAGGCAATCAAGGGACAAGTATTTGCGGATACTTTGACAAAAGCTCCTCTAGTAGATCATACATCTCTCACTACAAATTTTCTAGATGAAGCAATTATGTCTATAGATGAATCTCTAGTCTGACAATTGTATTTTGATGGTTCTCTCACCAATCATAGGATCGGGGGCAAGTATTCTACTAGTCACTCCTAATGGAGATCTAATTTCGAAAGCATTTCAGATAGAGTTCCCTTGCACTAACAACATAGAAGATATGAGGCACTCATATCCGATCTCAAGCTAGCAATAAAATGAGGTTTCCAACATCTTCTAGTCTTTGATGATTCCAAGCATATTATCAAACAAGTCCTAGATGAATTTAGGGCCAAAGATGAAAATTTAATTCCTTACAAACAAATGGTGGATAGCCTCAATTCATGCTTCCAAATTATGTAGTTTGAACAAGTGCCCAGGACTAGCAACAATGCAACAGATGCAATGACAACAATTGATTCATTAATTGATCTCCAAACCAAACATAATCACTTTCTTGTAGAGCACTTGATACCAACATACGGATACACCAGATTCTGAGATGGTTTGCGAAGTTGTTGGTCCCATTTCCCCATGGTGTCATGACATTTATGTATATTTCCATGATAACCTCATTCCACCCAACTTAACACATAATCAAAGGAAATCCTTCATCTAGAGAACTTCACGCGTCACCATCCTTGGAAACAACCTATACCGGAAAAGCTATGATGAAACTCTGTTAAGGTGTTTGAATTCTGAAGAGGCAAACTTAGCAATTAAGGAGATTCATGATGGAATTTGTGGTGCTCACACAAGTGGCATAGTCATTGCCAAAAAACTTTTGCGTGTTGGCTACTATTGGCCTACGATGGAATCCGATTCTTGTAAATATATGAAGCAATGTGTGCCTTGCCAAAAACACGGTGACCTTATCTATAGCCTATCACAAGCTTTACAACCGATAACTACACCTTGCCCATTTTCCACATGGGGATTAGACCTCATTGGCAAAATCAATTCAAATTCTTTGGATAGTCATAAACATATCATTACAGCTACCGAATACTTTACTAAATGGGTTGAAGCCATGCCATTAATTTATGTCACCGACAAACAAATTTCCAAGTTCATCTTAAACCACATTATCTGCGCCTTTGGAATTCCTTTTGTTATTATATTTGATAATGGAAAATCATTCAAAAACAAGGATGTCAAGGTCCTTTGCCATATCTATCGCATTAAACACAAGTGGTCCACTCCCTACTATCTGCAAGGTAACTGACAAGTTGAGGCAACAAACAAAAAGAGTTGTCAATGAAGTTGGCTATGACTGACACCTACAACTTTATCCGGCTTTGTGGGCATATTGCGCAAGTGTCCACACACCCATGGGGGCAAACCCATATTCCCTTGTTCACGACACCGCGTCAATCTTACCCATTGAATTCGAGCTCTTATCCTTATGCATATCCTTGCAAAACCTAATTGATGATGAATCCTATCGCATTTCATGCTTAAACGAGCTCGACCTCCTTGATGAGAAATACCTTAACGCCTTAATCCATTTACAAGTCTATTAGAATCGCCTTTGCCATAACTATAATAAGATGATTAAATTTAAAGAGTTCGACATCAGAGATCTTGTTCTTAAGGAAAATCAACGGAACACCAATGCTAATCAAGAGAAGAAAGGGAAGTTCGAGGCCAACTGGTTGGGTCCATACATAATCATTGCAAAATATGGATCCGAAGCTTACAAATTGGCTATAGAAGATGGAGAGGAGCTTTGATGAACACACAAACATCATGCACCTCAAGCGTTTCTATGCCTGAGTAAGTCTAATACTGTTTTAAATATGTCGTATGTTAAAAAAAATAAAAAATAAAAATAAATCCGTCCAACAGTGCAAACCATTCTTATGACGCTTTGGGCCAGTACCATGGTGAAAACTAGTTTCTGGCGCCATGTGTAAATTCATTGTCTATATACACCCTAGTTACTTGGGGGCAGCCCATCGCATTAATCACTTCTATATATATCCATTAGTCATTTGCATCTCTTTATTCACTTGTACACATCCCATCTTTCAGTTTGACCATGACGTGTTAATTTGAGGTTTGACCTTCTCTGTTATGTCAATATACCATTGCTCATGTTTCGGTGACATCTTGTATATCATCTAAAGGATATTTATCCACTAATCCAAAGCAACTTTATCCATTCACCCATATCATAACATAGCTTATATATCTCCACCTATCAACCAATCACCATTCAAAAACTCATTTCTTGGGTGGTAAATCCATGATCTTCTCATCTTTCAATTATGTTACATCCTCACTTTTTCATCCATTTCCATATTGGGAGAACTACATCTGGCTTGATGTCTCCACCAAACTTTGTCCACAATGGACTATTTAGGGAACACTTAGAGACACTTGATTATAAATTCTTTCTTCTATGCCTCATCTTTTTTGAGTTTGATCTGATATATGTCAGGTCATGTTGCTTTTTAATCTAAAAATCTTCCTTAGCTCTCCTTGTGCTGAAAAATCAGTTCTCTTCTGCCTATTTCATTGTTAATTTGATTTGATATCCATTTGAAGCGTATATGGCACTGTTAAAGAAGCTGACAAATTTCACCTCATCTAACTGTAGAGTATAGTAAATACTATCTTTTGTACGGGTTACGAATGACATTGGCACATTTAAGATTGGGGGTTTTGGAAGCCCTGATTTTGATGGTGTAATCTATAATACTTTTTGGTGTAATGTATAAGCCCAGTATCACTATTTTTAGTTTACTCTCTTCCACTCTTATTTTTCTCATAGAACAATGGCAAATTTATGATTTAGTAGAAAATTTTAAGAAGTGCTCAGGTGAATCTGCAGTGGATGAGTGCAGCGAAGAGAGGAGGATGCATCATTGTGGATGCGACAAGAAAAGGCAAAAGATTTCCAGACAGTATGTCAAAGACAATACCAATATGGTCTTGTGTTTTAAATCGAGCAATTCAAAGTTTTCGCGGTGCCAAACTGACAAGATGTTCAAAAGGTTCACAGTCAACATGCTGTGAAAAGTCAACTGTTCAAGGTGGGGAATGAATGTTTTTTGTGCAGTTAAGTTTTCCAATATCTTAAAAGTTCTTACAGCATGCCTATCTCTTTTAATAGTTTTTTTTTGTGCAACTTCAAACAGATTGTCAACTTCAGGGGATGAATTCTGAAGATGGGAGTGCTGATCCAAAATCTTGCCAGCATAGAAAGACAATTGTAAATAAATTAGACAATTGGGATTGCTCATTGCATCTACCATTATGGGTTTCTGAAACTGAAAAGACTTATATAGAGAGTTGCATTGAGGGATGGACAAAAATATTGGAAGCTACTGGCACTGATTTGACATTTCTTGCCAGATCTTTAAGAAGGCCTTTGCGCCCACTATGGATATCTCAGAAAACTGTTATCTGGCTTAATGAAGTCCCTGATTTGGATTCTTGGGATTTTACTCCTCTTATTCTTGTTTCTGCATCAAGTTCTACGGATAACACACAAAGAATGAGTGCTGATGATTACAGCTGGAGTTACATCCCAGGAGCAGCAGATGATGAAGAAAGCTGGGCGCATGGATTGTCACCCAATCTGTTTTGGAAGCATTTGTATAATATCATTTCTGGTGGACCGGAGGCATGCAACAAAATGGTTGCAGATATTGTAGAACGGGATAGGGTATATCGAGCTCAAAGAGGACAGGATGCTTCGCAAATTAAGGTTAAACCAAAGAAAATATTGGCCAATGTTATTAATCATCTGGAAGAAGGATTTTTCACTGAATTCCAATCTGGTGTCGGTACCATGGACAGATTTAGACAGGTAGAGATAATCAGAAAGTCAGATCAACATGGAGTCCAGCAATCACCCGGAGGGCAATCCAATCTTTATTGGATAGGAACTACTAAGCTTGCCATTGGAACCAGCCAATATGGTATGTCCATTTTTGCATAAGAGGGTTTAAGCAATGTTTTATTCTATGTTGTATGCATTCCCTTCCTATGTATGTTTAGCAATTGGTACTGGTAAATAAATCACAAGGTATGTTGCACCCTTTTCTTTTTCCTTTTTAATAATGCAGTCAACTAAGCTTTTTATGATTGTGAAGCTTATTTGTATGAGGTGTGTATTGTCATTTAAAATATGGTCTGGTCGTGCTTTCTCATGCATCTCACATAAGACGTTGAATCTTATTCCCATTGCCTGCAAAATGCAGCTCAGGTAGGTGATGAATCTGATCAAGTTGACAGTATAATAAATTGTGACACTTCTGGATTTCTTCCACGTATTGGAGGTGATGAATTTATTCATTTGCCTATTTTGGTGAGTAATATCTGGCAGTTGATTATGGTTTATCTGTAATGTTATCTACAGCTTGCTATAGTGATAGAATTATGTACACCTACTAGGCTAGAAATCTCTACACAATTATGATATGGAACTTTAGAAGTCTCTTAGAAAGAACTTTCGATTGATAGGATTCAAGTTACTTCAGAGTAAATCATTGTGCTCATTTTGCAAGTACCTCAATAAGAACAAGAGCTGAAAATTGATGACTATTTTCTGTTGGCTTGGTTGCCAGGGTTCCAAATTTGACCGCCATGCCTTGCAAAATAATTTTCCTTCAGCAGTAGCATTTGCAAGGAAAAAACTTGAGAGGGGACAAACACTTCTAGTTTGTTGCTCCAATGGTATTACACATTTATGTCAGTTTTATGATGTTTCCATTTATAAATATGTTTTGTTCTTCCCTCTCTAATGTTTTAGATTGTCAACTTCTTATATGCACTCCAACTGTCCGTTTGTAGGAGAAGACATAAGTGTGTGTATATGTTTGGCTATTCTTATGTCCCTGTTTGATGATCAAGGTATTGATTTCTTTTGCCCTCTATACATTCTTAGTTTTTGTGTTAATTTAGCGTCAGATGTAGGCTGTAGCTAGTAGACTTAAAAGTACAAAGAGAGCTGCATTTTTTTCCATAAGTTGAAAATATCTATTTTTGAAAAGAAATATTCTTCAAAAGAGTGCACGAAGGGATCATTTATCTACAGCTTTTATATTGATAACTTGGATGAAAATACACCAAAAATTCACACATATATCTAAATGGACTTAGCCAGTCAACTGCCAAGCTGTACTATTAGAAAATTAGGGACACAGAATTTTACATTGAACTTTGAATTGTTCTAAACTTCTAAGCATAGAACTAACAGCACAAACTACAATGCTTTTATTAAACCTAGCCAACGGCCATTTGGGTAGGGAAATCCTTTTTGCCGGGTACATAGAGGTGAGACCATTGGGCCTGTACTGCTCGCAGGGCTGGGGTGATTCCTTCTGTGATTTTGGAGTTTTCCCTGGGTCGTCAGGGAGCAACTGATGGTAACCTCCCACTGGAGATTACGAACTGTGGTGGTAGCTCAGTGAGCATCTCCAGTGGAGTAACCTGGACAAATGAAGAACCGGGTTGGTGTGTTTGAGCCCTAAGCCTTACCACCTCAGAATCAAAATAGAAAAAATCAACCAAGCTCTATGATTAGAGACTTTTTACATGGAATCTAGATTAGATCTAAGCTTAAAAGTTAAAACTAACTCAGTGCATACTGCAATGCCTGTAATTTCAGAGATTGCCAATCTCTATAAGTATAGATTTAGGACATGCTTACAAGCATTTTACACTAAACTCAGAATGGATCTAATAACAAAACTAACTCCCAGTGCCTGTGTTTTCACGGACCCGCAAATTTTCATAAGATTGCTTCCATTCTAAGTTACCACGAGATGGGTACTGATATGGATAGGGAAATGGCAATTATTTTTGGTATCCCCGGTTCGGCTCATCTTGGAAACATCCTTACATAAAATATTAAGTCCATAATCAGCATTAATATCATTGTTATGTCATTTTAATGGTTGTTGGATTAGGGTTGGTGGGGGTGGGGTAGAGTGGGGTTTAGGAATTGGTTGGGTTAGTTTAGGTTAAGTTAGTTCTTTTTGCTTTTGTTTTTCAATAAATTTCTATTTATTTTTAAAATTTTGAGTAGAGTCTGCTGCAGGTTTGTCCTGGATACGGCCTGAAATTGCCTTGCCTTTACCAGAAATTTCACGTCGTTTCCAGGAAGGGCCCGGTGGTTCTGAATCCAGTAAAGTAGCTTCCATTGAACATCTAGGTATGGATAAATGGAACTTGAACATATTTATTATTTATGAACCTCAACACCCTAGAAACATTAATATTTTTAACGATTGAGTTTTCCCATTCTTATGGGATTTGCTTTGTGCTTTCGAAAACGTACTCAGGTAACTCAGCTTGCCTGGAAGTGAGCTGAGTAAATTGAATTGTCTGAAATTCTATCAAACTTGATGAGTCTTGGAAACACAAGAAGTTTCCTCTATCCTTGATGCGTATTCTAAGATTTGCTGAGTTTGGAGAGACATTTCAATTGGTTTGGATGCAAATCAAAAGCCAGAATTATAATGTAACCCCTTATGCCCAAATGTACCTTTATGCCAATTTACACCAAGTTAGGAACCGTTAATGCCAATAAATTAAAGAAATAAATGGCTGAAACGGACCATGTTTCCTTTCCTGGGTTTGAAAGCAGTATATGTTTGAATTGCGGTGCCCCTGCTGTTGCTTTAGTGACGATATTCGTACTGCTCTACATTCACAACCCCTTAGCATTTATATTCTCTGACCCTTTGGAGCCTCTCTTGGTATTGCTATTCAAAATTGCATTCTCCACATTCTGCTCCTGATGACAGCCTAGCATTGATAGCACCATATTGATGATATTTGTTGAGGATCAAGCTAAGAAAGCGATATAAGATGCTTGGTTTTATTTAGTCTTGCCTTCCAGTCCTTCTAGATCTTCATATTGGCAAGCCATGCTTAATATCATTGCCATTTGTGGTGTGGGTTTCAGAACCTCTAGTTTAAGGCCTCCTAGTTGTAGGATTTTGACTAAGATTGTCCAAGATGAGCAGCCAATATTCGCTTGACATTGTGCCTTTTGGACACAAGAGAGGATGCACTATAATGTCTAATGGGTAAACAATTATGAATTTAATTGACTCTTGTCCTAGGAGCACCATGTTTCTCAAATCTATTTATGCGTCCGGAGGGTAAAAATTGCTACTTTATGACATGTAGTTGCTTTAGTTGGAGTTAGAAGTGGAAAATGTTATTCAGATCATGACTAATAATTCTTTAAACTTAGTGGTTGTTAGAAGAGTTTTCATGGATAGACTTTCTGCCATTTTTTGGACCCCTTACGCAACACATTTTTAGATCTCATTTCAGAGGACTTGTGAAATTTGCGTGTCAAATCATTTGTGCTTGAGGAAAATCCCAGAACAAAATACATTTACAATTATGCATTGGTGGTCCTTAACATGATGGGGAAATTCATTGTGTAATGTCCCCTTTTTGGGCTAAAAGAACAAATAAGGGTTTTCCCTGAAATCCCATTATTTTGCAAATAAATTCTGAATTCTGAAATTTGAAAAATCAACCAACCCTCGCTGAAAAATGAAGCTTCAACACACACCCAATCTCATCAAGTCCTTGGTGCCAAAGTACAAGGGATAAATAGACAATTTTCAGCGATTGATTCAACCTTAATTCACTTCAAAACATGCAAATATGAGCATCAACTGAAAATTAATGAAAGTGTCATTTTTTCCACTTGAATGAAGATTAATTTCTGAAATATGTTTGTTGGAAAATATATGATTTTTCTTAGAAAAACAGGAGCTGTTCTCTCTCCAAAATCTTCGTCAAACCCTTGCAATCATCATAGAAAAAATGCCAAAAATCTCTAAATAATTCTAGCTCCTTTCTAGGGCACCCAAAGTGATCAAACAACCTCTCAAGTGAAGTTGCCCCAAGTCAATAGGTTGCAATAAAATCAAAATTAAATATTCTTCACAAACTAGGGTCTAGGGCACCTTCAAGTACCTTCCAAGCTTGCCTAACCAAATCGCCACAGTTAGGAAAAATCATAAATTATTTATTAAGCCAAAATCATCATTTCATAAAGTCAAATTCACTATAAAATTCTATCAAATAAATAAATAATAATTCAGAAAATTATTATTTATTTTTCCAATTAAATAGCCCTTGAAAACCATGCCAATCATCTAACAAACCCAACGCCACACTTCATAAAATTAGCAATAAATTTCAGCAACTAGTTTTGAGCAATTGGACACCCAATTTGTTCTCAAAACCCTTTCTAAAGACCACCAAGGCAAATCGCTCCACTTCTAGGGAAAACAACAAAATATTCCTTTGTAAGGTGGTGTAAAAAAACACTTTTTTATTGATAAATCAGCTCAAAACCATAGGAGCAATTATTGGGCATACATCCTAATCATTCTTCAAGCATGATGATTCATAAAATAATATTCAACATGTCAAGAATTAGATCTCTACCTTGTATTTGTACCCTCCAAAGGGGGGCGAACCATCTTGGAGGGGATAAAATACCTCATAACACCTCCTTGCCAACTTTTTAAGATATATTTTCTTTTCTTTGTTCATCTCTCAAGTCGACATTCTTTTTTTTCAATTATAATATTAAATTAATTGCCTTAATAACAAATAGTAATTAAAATTACTTTTAGGCAATTATCCAATAATTATTTACCCTTTAATTACCATAGTAGTAAAAACCACTTTTAAAAATATTCTATTAATCAATTAAAATTGCCTTATATGGATAAATGATAAAAATCACTATTCAAGCAAACATAATTAATAAAATAAAAGGCCAAAAGTGATCCTTTAGTCTATGAGGAAAGTAGACTAAAGGTCTTCAATACCTGTTCATAAGTGATCTGGAAATGGGGACATTACACATTAACGTTTAATGATTTTATGCATCTTGCCATTACCTGCTTTGTCATGCATTTCATTTCCTTGCAATCCATTTGATTACAAAGTTGAAGTTCGAAGAGAATGTCGTAGGAATCAACAAACATTACCGAAATATGCTAGGAAAACATGCAGTGTTGATGTTGGGGTCGTTAAGTTCATTGATCCTCTGTGGAGGGATTCTTAAGAGACTATCCCATTGATAGAGCCATCGGTGAGGTCCCTCAGATTGTGGATGGGCAAGAAACTCCCTATGGTTATGTGAGACCATGAATAGGGAGAGAGAGGCCATTCAAGTAAGATATTTGGCATTGAGGATAATTACATGCCTCTTTGAAGATTTTGACTTTAAGGATTGTTATCTTCTTAGGCTCTTTGCATGTCATTGACTACCGCCTCAGCTAATTTATCTCGGATATCCCGGATATAAGAGACTTGTCAATGTGACTTGTCATATGTTCCTTACGCTAATCGACAATGCCTTTTTTAATTTGAGATTTCTAAACAAGATTAGATTCCTAATATTGTTTTGCATCCTACAAAATAAACACTAGAATGGATAGCTGTATCAGACCAAATATAAAATGAATACAAGAGAACATAAACAATTGACCTAAACTTGAAACTATAATAGACAGTAGGTTTGCTTCTCAAAATAATGTAGTAGACGCCTTTAAGAAACGGCTAGGGCTGGGGCAAATATTTAGTGTCTAGAATACATTGAGATCACCAAAAACATAATTGCAAGACCTTGATGACAGATGTAGGCAGCATAAGGGGCACTTGGGTGCACTTAGTATATATTTGAGCACCAAGTAGACTAAGTTTGATTAGGCTACTAAGTTATTGTAATTAAGTTTAGTTATTATTTTGAAAAGGTATCATCAAAGGTTTTTACTCATATTTAGGTGAGCTCATTTCAAGTTATAGAATCATCAAGCTATATCATTCTATTGCGACCTATTGATGTTATTTGTGTTATTAGATTTTTTTTAGATTATTGCTCTTATATAATGCTGTCATTCTGTTGTCACTGTTCTTTTTCTAATAGCTATGAAGAACACAGGAGGCCGAATGTATGTTATTATCTGACATACAAGAACTTTACCATTACATCAAAGTTGTAATCCCAAATGAACGAAATTCACTAGCTTAAGCCATATCACTAACACTCAAAATGGACAATTCAAAACAATCGTATAAACAAGCCTTCTAAGAAAACACCCATCATAAGAAATAGACAAATTAATTAACCCTTACAACGATTAAACACAAGGAAGACAAACAATCCAACCAAACATCAAAAGAGTGTTGATTGAATTGCTATACCATCACATTGTCAAGTCTTGTTGGAAAAACACTAAAGAAAATACAAGTGAAATATCCCCCTTAGATTTTTTGATTTTTCACACACAATATGGCAAACAACACACCCGTTAAGGTTAGTTCTGAAATAACACCATTTGAAAGGAACCCTT
The DNA here is from genome assembly GCA_037957365.1 of Torreya grandis. Lineage (NCBI taxonomy): Eukaryota > Viridiplantae > Streptophyta > Pinopsida > Cupressales > Taxaceae > Torreya > Torreya grandis. Next base: position 1,173,859 of record JARHVA010000473.1, read on the forward strand.
TCACTTTCTGATCACCCGGATCCTAGTGAGGGTGAGGTGAGAGCATACGGTGCAAGGGGATTGTTAGAAGAAATTGGAAATGAAATTATAAACTGTTGGCGGCTTGCCGCCCATTTTGAAAAGTAGATGCTGGAAATGTAGGCGGATAACTGACCATGAAAGCTCTACCACTTATTCAACAGGAGCTTTATTACAATATTAAAGAAAACACTCAAACACTTATCCAGCGGGAGTGAAAAACAACTAAAATGTAAATAGCTCGACCACTTCTTCAGCAGGAGAGTAAACAAACTGAAATATAAATAACTCAACCACTTATTCAGTGGGAGTGGAAGTAAGTACAAAATTGTAAGAAACAACTTGGCGGCAAAGCCGACCACTTCCACTTGTTTAGTGGGAATACAAATAAAATGCAAGTATAGAACGCTGATCAGTACTATTGATTTAGCGTTACAATGTGAGCACCAGTTGCATTTTACAATAAGATATAAATATCCACTGAACACCAAAATGTTAGGGAATGATCCCCAATCAAGTATAAGATACCCAACATATGGTAAATGGCAAAACAGATGAAAATATCAGGTCTGATATAAAAGGACAACGAACAGAAAACTCAAACCAGCTAGTATGAATTTCACCTTAATGCTCAAAACTCGCTTCAAACACCTTCGAATGACCTCAAACCAAGTGCAAAGGAAGCCTAGGAGAGAGGCGTCCAAGTTCCAACTGAGAAACTCCACCAATTAGCGCGCCATATTTTATGCACACATTCCAAAGCTCTGCAGAAAAGGGGCAACCAGCTCCAGAAAATCAGAGACACCACCAAAAATTCTGGAAACTGGAGAAAGGGGGCGCCCAAGGTAGGAGAACACTTAGCTTCGATACCCAGAACCAATTAAAAATCACTCCGGAAGCTACGACCCAAAACGTGCCACAACAAGCACTAAACTAGCACACCAAAAACTGATAAATCCACTCCAAAATCAGAAAACATCAAAGAAATCTATCATCAATAAGCTCAATCTGCACTTCTGGATGAAAAACAGTCACTGCATCAGCTAGGTACTATCTTGCAAGTACGAAACTGAGAGAGGCTAGGAGGTATGCATTCCTCGAAGCTAGAGGTTTGAAATCATTTCAGCAACACTTTGTTGTACTAAAAAAATGGATGCCAAAAGATGGAGCAAAGCCTTGTATAAATAGCACTTTGAGTATGACCCTTCAACTTCCTTTTCTTCACACCTTCCTAGGTGTCCAAGGTGCATAGGGAAATAATATAACATTAAAATATTTAATTCTCCAAATGGGGCGTCCAACAGGAAACCCATTTTTAAAAACAACTTAAAGTCATTTGCCTAGGCATGGGGTCCATTAATGATATAAAATATAAAACGACCCAACTTAATAAATTTGCCAAAAAACGAGCCCAAAAGTGCCAAGGACCAAATTATCCATTCTGCTCTGCGCGAAATAGAAATTGCACTGAGCTATTGAACCACTGCGGCACATAGCGCTGCCAGAAATAACACTTACTAAAAATAGCATACTGCTAAAAATAGTAAGTGACTCCAACCTCATTTTATTCTCAATCTGGGTAGCCATCACAACTTACTAAAAATAGTAAGTTTGAAAAAGTCATCCAATGCAGATGCATGTTACACCATTTTGAAGCTCTCTAAAAATTCAACAAGATCCCCAAAGCACACTGCCAAACTCCTGTATGCAAGCCCTCAAAACTCCATTGGGACCTCCTATAAAAAGGAAACCCTAATTTCCACTTCCGACAAGCCTACGAGTCTCTGGAATACGCTGACGGGCAACATAAAGGATTACTGCTGAGAAGGGGACATTAAAACAAGTTAGTAAAAAACAAAAGAAAAATGTAGTTTTCAAAGACGAGAAAACTCCAGCATTAAATCACTACAAAGTTGAAAACATTCAAAAGACTTAAACAATGAAACACTTGTTACTTGAAGTTTTTTTTTTGTGACACGAATGCTAATATATTCAATAGACCTAGAGCATACACAAAATTTTAACTTCAACATCTGCCCAAAATTTCAATATCTTGCATAACAAAAGCAAACTATACATATGAGGTACAATTAAGATGCTCAACTAAAACTCAACATTGGGGTTTTGACCTCATGGCCAAGCTCAATGCCCAACTAATGTAGGAGCATCCGGGGTCAATGGGCAATCTTGCATCATCCAAAAATATATGGTGCGTTGGCGTGTGTTTGTGACTTGGCGGTGTTGACATTGTTGCGCTTGTCGAAGCTGATCAAAATAGGTGCAAGAAACTTCCCTAGAACTCCAACACACCAGGGATATCAAGTGCAGAAGATTTTGGTCATTTTTTAGAGATCAATGTATCCCCTTCTTGGTAGATGACGAATCATGTTAGAACCTAAATAGGTTTGGAACAATAAATTACCGTACCTTTTTTTCTTTTCAAGATTAATATTGCCAGTTACTATTCATTAAGTAAAGAATACAATAATATGCAAGAATCAGTCTCATATAAATCATTGTTCCAACCCAAAACATGATATTGCCAAATCTGATTTATAAGTGAAATAGTAAACAACAAATGTACTATACAAAATGATTCCACTGAATTCAAGTACAAGCTCCAAATATCCATCAGTCTCCTTGGGGCTCAAACTGTACAATAACATAATGAATACTCAATATTACCAACAGCCACAACTGCTATGTACAACAAAATATAACATCAAATACATAATAGTACTATCAAATAAATATAAAATCATTTTTTGTAAATAACCTTGAGTAAGCATCCAAGATTGGTTATGATCAATTGTAAGAAGAGAGCATTATCTGGGCGCTTTACCTCCAACTACAGACCAACGGTCCCCCACACACCTCCCCATTGGAAGTGACCCTTCCCTTCACAAAGAGGCATTCAAAATCATTCAAGAACAAGTGTAAAAGTACAATCCCTATCACATGCAACTAGTCACATAGACCATAGATATGTCTCTATCTGTTATGACCTCAAACAAACATGTAAACTAGAAAATACAATGGATAGACAATGTATACAACTATAACATCTCTTTGGCTGAAGAATTTATAGAATTCAGACTTTAAAAGAATTTGGTTCATTGTCCACATATGCATTACTCTCTGCTTTATCATAAAATTATCAAATCATCCCTTGGGCTAGAATGATGGATTCTAACTAATACTTAACTAAATCAAAGAATACATTACACTTGTAACCATATGGAACAGTTTCTTAATTATTAATCATATTGTAATTGCACAACAGAATGTCATATTGGTGTATTGCTCATACAGGGAAACATGAAACAAACAATGTTGACCTTAACATCTCAACCACACAACTAGCCTTATTCACAGCTCCCTTATTCATTGCAATACTTTATCGTCTTGTAAATGCATAATTCAGAACAGTATGTCATATGGTATAATTTCCGATTCAAAAACTAGATTACTAGATAAGCTACAACTCTATTGTTATCACTATCATACCGCATACTTACTAATCTTTAAGATTGTAACACTACGACAGGTAATCTCTTCCTACAGCTGTAAGCTTATGACAGTGATAAACTACAATATTCAAACTGGACCAAAACGTATATGTATGCACAGACTTAAATGACGTCATAATATCTCTACGATCATAGTTACAGCCAATAGCATAGCATTAGAACCACTCTATGCAAGTACGAGGAATCATACACAAGCTGAATTGAAGTTTGGGGTTTTAATGACTACAGTTTTGGGATTAGGTCTGTCCCCTATGTTACTAAGTCGAGGGCAAACCAACACTAAACCATGTCCATAGCATCCATGGCCCTGTAGGTGGTTGTGTCAACTACCTACAGATCTATAGTTGACAACAATTTATTCATTTTACTATACACTAATGACCTGATAAATCTGATCACATCCCAATCTTCATTTCTACATTTTCGCATTATTCTTATCGAATACAGGTCATATAAATATCCCGCCCTATTTATTAACTTAACTGATCTCTACCAAGAGATTCACATCATATTCCTTTATTTCCTCATTATTAGATCAATACAACTATGGCACAACCTGGACAAACAATTCATCATAGTAACACAGGGTTCAAATCACAACTAAGAACCATATCTTTAGTACCCTTAAGGGTCTATACGTTTAACGTTGGGCTTTGAAGGTCAAGAGCATAAGATCTAAGTTTACATGACATTCACTTCTATATGCATCAGGTCTATAGAGGATAAAAAGATCTTGTAAACAACTTCATAATAAATCAACTAGTCATGATAACAAACTAAATATCATAACCCTATCCGTTTTACTTTCCAAATTTTCCAACATACATCTCAATCATTCAACATAGTCAAGGTTCATATCTTATGTACCAATGATGGCTTGTGGTATTCAATAGGCTTGTATTCTGTAAATGAGTGAACATAGCTACTGTAACACAATTATAAACAAGCTACAGGTTGGTGTTCAAATCCACTAAAGACCAATATACCTCAAAGAAAGGTGATGATACAGCTTGTGCTTCATAGATAAATAGTGCTACAACCACAAGGGAAAAAGAAGCTACAACTATTAGGGCTACACAAGCAACAACCATTAGGGATAAATAGGCTACAACCATTAGGGCTAAAGCCTAGAATACTCTAAATTGGCACCTTACAACTGTTAGGGTTTAATCTTTGTTTATATACTTGTATTTCATCAAATTTTTACCAGTTATATAAACAAGTATTGAAACCCCATTTAAAGCAATAAAAGTCCAATGCTTAGATTAGGGAATTCGCTACTTGCCTAGTTTTGTATTACAATTATTTCCCTTTTGAGAATGATGTGCTCGTTGAATCCTTCCTCCTCTCTTGCCATGCCCTCCAACCCATTATTCTCTCTCTTTTAATATTTGAGAGCCGATTTCGAACTCAACAACCTCCTTTACTTCACTTCGTATGCAGGCCATCATCCCCTCCGTCTTCCATGCAAACCGAGCTTTGTGTCCCTTGTCGCTAATGAACCAGGAGTTCTAGAAACATGCAAGGTGGGAACAAAGACCCAAAACTCACTTCATAGTCGTGCCAAACAAGCCTCCAACAAAACTGCTCTTCGAACTAAAGTTCGACCTTGTTGACTACGAGAAAAAAAACCCTAATCATTTTTTTTTATGGTTATGCCTTTTAACCCGTTCAAGGGTGCTAAAATGCAAATAATGACCTTGTCATCTCCACCACCTAAGGTGGTCAAACAATTTAATTTTAATTTTGAGTACCCCCTCCAAATGGGGTTGTTAATAAAGATCAACTCTTTTGGGTTCATGATATATAATAAACTATTATGCCTTTTGTTCTTACCTAAACGACTATGTAAGAATACCCAAGATAACATGTTACGAGATTGCAAAATAGACCGCATGTTTCAACAACGTCCATAGTTTCATTCAAGACCATAAACAAGCAAGTATTCTTTTGACACAATATTGCAAACAAAACCGTTATGCACAACCCATTCATAACAACTAGTATAAGTACTATACCAAGAAATAAACAAGTATCACACATAACAAACGGAACAACTATGCAATCAATACCGCAATCAAATACAAACTCAAGCAAGTACAAATTAGGTAGTACAACATGAGTGTACTTGTTCTTCGATTGCTCTGTCTGCCCCCAGCTGTCATGCTCTCCCTCAGGACTCCATTGCGAGGGAATGATAAGGACTGTCTTGCATCCACCTTAGATAGGGAAAAAGGGTAATTAGGCCATCTTACCATATATATCAAAACAATTGAAAGAAACTAACTCAGAATGTCAAGTAAAATCCTAGCATATAATCAAAATGCAAAATAATCAGTGTAAGCATACACTTTCTACAATTAAAATATGTTGTAAATAAAGATTAAGAATTAAAGATACCGGAGTCTCAATTAAATCAATTACAGTAGTACTGAACTTAATAATCCACAATCACCAATAGTAGAATTACTTATTAATGCCATGTACTTTCCATTAGGGGTAGGATGGGATGTAACAAACTATTGGTTAAAATAGGGCACAATTGCGAAACCATTGGCTTGCATTAACCAGTTGTTATGTAATTGCCGTGGTGGTTTCAAAACCGCCGATCTGTAGTAAGCAATAGTTTCCCCTGTGTTGGTTACAAGAAAGAGTAATTGCCCAGAGTGATGAATGTTGCCATTTGGATTGTTTTCCAAAAACACGGGAACTTGAGATTATCGTGAAGAGGCAAAAGAGATTCAAGTCATTTAAAGAGAGTTAACTTCGGAGCGCTGAGAGAGTGAGAGTTAGGGAAGAGTTGGAGTAGCTCTAGTTGGGAAAAAGAGTGTGAGATTGTAAGAGAGCTGAAAGTAACAAGAATTGCTCTCAAGTCCATTGAGGACTATGTTGTATTTGTTTCATCTCCATGTTTGGATTTCAATTTACAAGACAAGTGTGTGTATGTGAACATTTTTGTGACATTGTGATGGTTAATGTTTTAACATGAACGCAGGGTTTAAGGGGTTTGTTGGAGACCCTCTCGTTTTAGACCTTCTTCAAGAGAAGATTAGTGTACAAGTTACCTAAGCTTTTGTAAAGACGATTTCCAAAGTAAGTAACTATATCTACTTTATAGTTATTAAATAAATCTACCCTAGATAGTTACAACTAAACAATGATGTTTAAAAAAATAAAAAAAAATATTTTTCATTCCTTTATATTAACAATTCAAGTTCTCCTATATTTCACAATAAGTCAATGGCTCCAAATTACATTTTCAGAAGAAAAGTAATTGATTCTACAAAGTGTACTTCACTTTAAGACTTTGAACATTCCTTAAAAAACAAACCAATTTTCCATAAAAATAGCAAATGCCCAAATCTATAAAAGTTAGTGTTATCTTAAGTTGTAAACATTGCTTAGTCAAACAACATTAGCCTAAATAACTTCACAATGCTTACAAATTTGATTTTTTTTTTAGTCTTTTATCATCCAAATAATAGAAGTTCAAATGATCATTAGTTGACAAATAGGATTCACTTAATGATTATTCACTTATTCAACTACCAAAAATAGCATAACTCAGAGTTAGTAGAAACCAATGAGACAAGTTATAATAAGAAACTTAAACAACAAAGAAATGCGCCAAATTCAAAATATCATTTGAAGCATCAAACTTGTTTTCTTCTTTTTACTTCTCCTTAATCAGAGTTATTATAGCAACTTGAAAAAAAAAGCAATTCGCTAAGAGATTTTGCAAATTAAAACTATCTTGACATAAAACAATGAAAAATGTACTATTGTTGGATCCTCCTTAAATACAACTAATCGAGTAATTAAGTAACTAGAGAGTTTTAAACCTAATACAACTTTTCAACTCCCAAATGCTACTTAGTTACCTAAGATACTAAAATATAGCAACTATAACTTAAAGATTCCTCGGATATTAAATATTCAACTAACAAATTGTTACATTCCTGGAAACATTCTTCAACATAGGCCACATCCGTTAGCCAACACTTGCCAAGTCTCCTCTCAGCTTGAAGAAGGTCCATTCTAATCTTTGATATTATTTGTGCAACATCTCCTATTAACATGTATGCACATTCCACTTTTCGTGTAGGAGAAATGATATAACTTTCTATCAAATGAGCTTGGACTCTCTGCCAAGTGGTAACTTCCTATTAAGAACTTTGTCAAACATGTCTTTGAACATTTCCTTCGAAACCCATTTCCCTTCTATATCCTGTAAAGTAGGAATAAGAAACAAAGAAAATAGGTCTCGGGTTTTATCAACAAAAGACTTCAGTTTATTGACCATTGTCTCAGACTTTACCCTTATCAAATTCAAATCCTCCAAATGGTGGTTCACAAAGTTCAAGAGCATCTTTGATACCAACTTGATGAACTCCACTGGGTCACTTTTCCTATGGGCATTCTTAATGGTATTTTCCTTCGGGCATTCTCAATGGTATGTTCCTCCGGGCATTCTCAATGGTATCAACTATTTCTTTTATCTTCGACAATCTATTCCTTCTACCTTGCAATTTATTTTGCATTAATTTCACTTGTGAGAACTATTACTGCAGACCTAGAAAAGCTGAAAACAAATAGACCAAAGTACATTCAGTGTCAAAAAACATTTTCTAGATGGCTATTTTAATTAAATTATGTCATGCCCCCCTTTTGGACATGACACTATTGAAGACTTTTAGCCTCACCTAGTTTCCCAAGGGCTAAGGGAAGGAGAAAAAAAGGGAAACATTTGATTTTGAAAAGAATAATTGTAAAAGTACTTTATTATTTTAATTCTACTTAAGTTGGGGCCTTTTTAAGGGTAATGAGTATTGATCCACTTAAGTAAATTATAAAAAGATATTCTTTTATAATTTGAAAAAAAGATAAACAAAGGAATTTCCCCCCAAATTGGGCGTTTCACTTGGGGAGAAGTATAAAAACAATTGAGGGGTCTTTTTGAAAGGCATCTTGGACCATTATTTGAATTTACAAGAGTACAAAAAAACTCAAGCTTTGGACTTGAAAATGAAAACCTTCAAGCCAAGAGATTGAGGATGAAAACCCTCATTCTTCCGTGGGCCAACTTCATCTAGGAGCTGTCATTGTTTATCAAAATATAGAAAAGATAAAAAATAATGGTTTCCAAGTGGGGCGAATAGCTTGGAAGGTTGACAAATTGCTCTAGGAGGGTAGCGACTTGCTTGTGGAGGTTTGCGACTTATTTTGGAGGGTTTTGGCTAATGTTTTAGGGCCATATCTTGCCCTAATATTATTCTGCAATTTTTATATGACTTTTTCAGCCTTGGGTGATTTGGAACAAGGGAGGTCAAATATTGATTCTAAAAATATTTTAGAATTTTTTAGATTATTCTAAATTTTTGTTGTCGTAAATTTAACGTGTTCATGAAGGAAAAACATTATAAAAAGGTATTTGATTGCAGTTGTATTTTTCTATTAATTTTGAAGACTTTTTAAAGGTAAAACACTACATAAATTGTCATCAAAAGGCTGTCATAAATCATTTTTATTTTCTAAACATAGGTGCATAGGGTTTGAAGGGCTAATTTGGATTTTTGAAGGATTAAACTTCGCTGAAAGGGTTCACAATTGATTTGAAGGGTTTAACATATTTTTATGCTAATATTGGAATATATTTGTAGCTAGGGTTTGCTGTGATAAAAATCAAAATTTTATTTTTTGTTAGGGTTTCATATAAAAATCAAATTTCAGAGAATATACCTAATTTGAGAATATTACAGTGGTATCAGAGCCAATTTTTTGGTCAATAGTAGGGTGTGAGTGACTTAAATGGATTGGCAACCTAGGTTTTTGCCAAAAGAAAAATACAAAGATCCCATTCAAAAAGAAGGGATGAAAAAGAGGACAATTGATGAAGCCATGGATGAATTGTCACAAACCATGGAGAATAAGTCCTAAGGTTGTGGCAAGTCAATGGGGTTAAGCCCTAGACCTCAAAAGTCCTTTTTAGAAGAAGAGAAGATTGAACTACATATGAACAATGAGCTTAAAAAATCAGAACATTTGGGGCAGCCAAGTAGTGAAATTTTCAAGTTCCAAAATACAAAGATTTTGGAGCAGCAAGAAGAGTTGTTTCAGCGAAGTAAAGGGCAGCCAGTGATTGAATTTTTTGAGCCACAAGAATTATAAATTCAAGGGCAGTGAAGTGAGGGTTTTTAGCAAGTTATGGAGCAACCAACGTGGTTGCAAATAGTAGACACTAAGGTGGAAGTAACAGAAAAATCATAACTTCCAAGGGTAGAGCAAGGAGAAGTTGTCCAACAACTTCATGAGCAACCAACAGATCCAAAAGAAAGTTTGGATATGGATAAGGAAGCCATAATGGAAAGGTATTTCATGAAAGATTTTTTTTGCATTATTTCTTATCATAGATCATTTTCTTTCCCTGATTTCAAATTTTAAGAAGTTTGGAAAAAACAATTGTTGTTAACTCTTGAAACAGAGGCCCAAGTCCTAACAAGGTTGGGCAAAGCAAAGAGATCTTTTGAAGGGGGCATGCCAAGTAAAAAAGGGGAACACTTGAAGACAATGGTTGCTAAGGTTGATTTGCCTACAGTCAAGTATGCAATGGAAGCAACAAAATCAGAAGGGCAAATGTTGATATTGATATTGCCAACAAGGAGAAAGAGATGAAGAGCTCTAATTGGAGAAGGGACTTCTCTCTTGTAAATTCAAGGATTGGGCATGACATTTTTCTAACATGGTTGTGGGATCCAGATGAGCCCTACAAGTATGATTTTGTTATTATGTTATGTTGTGAAACAAAGGACAAAGCTTGGACCCTCATGGAAAGGGGCATAAGCAAGAAGTACCATGATCCAAGGATCAAAAGAAGGGCGGTAAGTAGCACATTCACTGGTGTTTTCCATATTCTAAGTTTGCTTTCCCTAAATTTGTTTGTTGCCATGGTGAGTATTGGCCCTAGGAAGGTGTGCCCCTCACATCCCAACACCATGGGAGTAGTTCAATCATGTATAAGTGGAATTTCAGCCGCTATAAAGGGAAGATGGAAGAGGGAAAAAGCATGCTACAATCATGATAAGAGAAAGCTAAGACACAAAAAGAAAGGCCATAACATTTTCATAAGGCATGATGGAATAATTGGAAAAGTATTGCTAAACACTATTGTATTGGCTAACATGTTTGCTTCTTGCGTAGGATCACTAGGGAAATCATGTGCAATGGACATGAAGAATGCAAGAAATGTTGTGATCTCCATACTTGAGTAGCCAAGTGGAGGTGGTGAAAACCACCCAACTCCATATTTGAAGAGTGTTAAATTTAGAAAAATGGGGAAGGTAGGAAGGTAGAAAGAGGTATGCAAACTCAATGGGTTGAAAACTCAGAAAATGGTGAAATTTTTGGCATGCTACAGCGAACAATAAATTCTGAAAATGCATATGTAAGATTTGAATTTTCTCGCTCAAAAATTTTTGAGTTAGAAGAACAATTCCAGCAACCCATTGGGGACCAAAAAGTGGGAAATGGGAGCACACTACAGTCCACATGGAGAAGGAAAAGGGCACCAATTATGTCTGAGTTTTATCACTCAGAAAAATCAGAATTTGGGACACTTCTACAGCCACTTCACAAGGGTAAGAGAACTATGTTTTTTGTATATCTACAACTGCTATTAAATTCTGAAAATGTTTATAGGAGGGGACATAACTTGCACAAAAGAAAGGTGAGGAATGAAAGTATGGTACAACTCTTTTCCATTGATCATAATGGGTTCTTTTTAGAGTCATATTTGGGCTCACATATGCATGAAAATGTTGAGAAGTGGCAGCCAACAAGTGGACATATAGCACACATCAAAGGACCCAACCAAGAGGGTTTGCTTCTTGATAAAATCTCCTCCTTAGGTAAGTTGCTGAATAAATTCAATCTTGTTGTTTGGTTGCAAGTTGGGAAAGAATTGCCATGGCATGTAGGAGCTTCCAAAGAGCTGTGGAATGTTGGCCACAGTAGTAGGCACTTAATGAAGGAAATTCAAATGGATCTTTCCATTTGGGGCAGTGGAGTGTCACCTTTCGGATGTTTCTTCTTTTGGCAATCTGGGGCCAACTAGTACATTCTTTGAAATAAGGTTTGTGTTCATATTGGCATCCTTGAAGAATATAGATATGGAGAGCACATGGGAGGTCAACTTAGTAACAAATTGGTTGACTTTTGGGGGTAATTGCATGATTGTACATCACATATACAGCCTACATATCAGCTAGTTTAGGAGGGTTGTTGGGACGATCCTCTTCCTAATGAGGGGTCAATTGAGCTTAGGGGCCAAGGATTGGAAGACGACCCTTATGAGGAAGTTTCCAGCCCTTATGGAGCTTGAAATGATCAGCTTGGAAGATGGTTTGGAAAAGGTTAATAGCTGCTATTGGTTCCACATGGAAACTTATAGTAGGGGCAGCCATTGGTGTGGAAGAAGAATGGGGTTGGATGGTGCGAGTATGTTAGAGCAAAGGGAAAAGCATAAGGCACACATAAGGATATCAATGCAAGATTGCTTGCATCTCCATGATACATCCATTGAAGGTATGCTTTCAATTTGGTTCAATGCTACTCTTTTGTTGCAAATTGAGAAATGTTTGTTATGGCAAATGGGAAGCTCTAACGAGTTGATGAATGCTTGCCAAGGTAATATGTATTCAATGATTAAGGCTCAAACACATTTTTTCATGAGGGGCAGCTGTAATACATCTTGTCATATTTATTGTGACAGTTCCAGCTCTTCAAAAGGGGTACACAGCTTCATTTTGACCCCTCTTGGAATGGTAAATATGGTAAATTCATCATGGGGCAAGTTGGGAGTAAAAATGTTGATTTTTTGGGATGATTGCAAGGCTATAATGAGCAAACACAGCCAACAAAACACAAGGTACGGATTTCCTTTTGAAATGATCCCCTCTAGGGTAAGGGAATATGCGAGCTTGAGGCATGAGATGGTGAGTTTGAAATTTTTTAGAAGTTTGGGGAGGTTGATTGCATTAAATTATCTCATAAGAATGAATTGTGGAGGAATAAATTCATGTTTTGGAGTCATAAGTAGTCTAGAATATGCATACACAACCAACATATCAAAGGAGAAGTGCCTGGTTTTGCCCTTCTTTTGGAGTATGAGGACATGTGTCAATGGTCTTTTGACAAAAAATAGATTTTCAGCAAGGTAAGAGGAATTCCAGCTCCTCTAGAGGGTAGATTACTTAGCTTTGGGGTCACTCGTGTGTGTGGCCAGCATGAACACCCTGTCTATGTTCTCAAGGGCAGGTACATATATGTCTCCAACACTTTCACACACAGAGGGCACTATCAATGGTGCAAGCATCAAAGAGAAGCAGAGGATTCATGTTTTGACTAATATGTTTGTGTCTTGTGTAGGGGTTGATATAAGGGCAATGATGGCCCAAAAAGTTAAAGATTTTTTTGTTGGAATACACTTTTTTAGCCATCTCCATGTTGTCATTTTAGAGGAGTTGTCTCTCTTTTGCATCTTTTTGGCACATTTTAGTTATGGGACCTCCATGGAAAGAAAAATGATGGGAAGCTGCTGTTTTTTCATTTTCAGCTTACACAAAAAGCAAAGAATCTTCATCTACAGTAGTAAAAGGCTTCGTCACGAGGATTTTCATTGGGAAGGACCATGGATTTAGTTTTGCATGAGGCCCATGGTTAGGACAGCCAATTGGTTGTTTCTATTGCTTTGAGGACACACAATATTGGACGGGGAGGATTGTCCTGTCCCTCTTTTGGACATGACACTATTAAAGACCTTTAGCCTTGCTTAGTTTCCTAAGGGCTAAGGGAAGAAGAAAAAAGAAGGGAAACATTTGATTTTGAAAATAATAATTTTAAAAGTACTTTATTGTTATAATTTCACTTAAGTTTAGGCCTTTTTAAGGGTCATGAGGATTGATCCACTTAAGTAAATTATAAAAATATATTCTTTTATAATTTGAAAACAAGATCAACAAATGAATTTCCCCCCAAATTGGGCGCTTCACTTGGGGAGAAGTATAAAAACAATTGAGGGGTCTTGTTGAAAGGCATCTTGGATCATTATTTGAATTTACAAGTTTTGAGCACGAAAAAGCTTGAGCTTTGGACTTGAAGACAAAAACCTTCAAGCCAAGAGATTGAGGACGAAAATCCTCATTCTTCCGTGGATCAACTTCATCTAGGAGCTGCCATTGTTCATCAAAATTAAGAAAATACAAAAAATAAGGGTTTCCAAGTGGGGTGAATAGCTTGGAAGGCTGACAAATTGCTCTATGAGAGTGGCGACTTGCTTGTGGAGGTTGGCGACTTGTTTTGAAGAGTTTTGGCTAATCATTGAGGGCCATTTCTTGGTCTAATATTATTTTGCAATTTTTATACGATTTTTCCAGCCTTGGGCAATTTGGAAAAATGAGCTATTTGAGGGTTTGAGGTCAAATATTGATTTTAAAAATATTCTGAAATTTTACATATTATTCTAAATATTTGTTGTGGTAAATCAGCTTTTAGTGAGGGAAAAACATTATAGAAAGATATTTGATTGCAGCGGTATTTTTCTATTAATTTTGAAGATTTTTTGACGGTAAAACACTATAGAAATTGTCATCAAAACGCTGTTATAAATCATATTTATTTTTTGAACATAGGTGCCTACGGTTTGAAAGACTATTTTGGATTTTTGAAGGATTAAACTTCGTTGAAAGGGTTCATAATTGATTTGAAGGGTTTAGCATATTTTTATGTTAATATTGGAATATAATTGCAGCTAGGGTTTGCTGTGGTAAAAATCAGATTTTTGTTTTTTGCTAGAGTTTCATATAAAAATCAGATTTAAGAAAATATCCTTAATTTGGGGATTTTATGAATTAGGTCTTGTAAGCTGCCTTTGCCTTGCTTCAACTTGTTTTTCAATTCTGCAATTCCCTTTTTATACCTTTCATAATCCTCAATCCCCTGATCAACAGTTACAACATAGAATGTTTTCATCATGGAGAGAGTGGTAGGCTTTTTTTATTTTGGGCAAATTTGCCAAACGCTGAGTTTGGGTAGCATTATTTCCTCTTCTCCACTCTTTTATTTCTAGTGACTGATTTAATCTTCTTATCTCCATATTTCGATTCCAGCTCAAGGTCTTTGGTAACAACCATGGCAACATATTTTTGTTTCCTTCATTCATATTCAAATTGTTGTCTCGAATCCTAATGATATGGCCTTGGGAGACCCTCAACAACATCAAGTGAAGACTTTGAATTTACTTGCATTGAAACTCCAATCACATTCTCATGAGTAGGAACCAATTGGATTGACTCTGAGAATGAGCTAGATGAACTAGGAACAATAGCAGGTGTTGAATCAAATGAATGGGGCAAAACAAATGGTATTGAATCAATTGGACTATTAACACAAGGGACATATCAACTTGACTATAAGAACCAATAGGGCTTAAATTAAATAGGGTAAAGTAGGAATAAGAAACAAAGAAAATAGGTCCCGGGTTTTATCAACAAAAGACTCCTGTGTAGTGACCATTGTTTCAGACTTTACTCTTATTAAATTCAAACCCCCCAAATGGTGGTCCACAAAGTTCATAACCATCTTTGATACAAACTTAACAAACTCCACTGGGTCACTTTTCCTTTGGGCATTCTCAATGGTATTTTCCTCTGGGCATTCTCAATGGTATCAACCATTCCTTTTACCTTCGACAATTTGGCCCTTCTACCTTTCAATCTATTTTGCATTAATTTCACTTGAGAAAATTGTTATTGCAGACCTAGAAAAACTGAAAACAAATCAACCAAAGTACATTCAGTGTCAAAAGACACTTTATAGATGGCTCTTTTAATGGAGATTAGGTTTTGTAAGCTGCCTTTGGCCTGCTTCAACTCGTTTTCCAATTCTGCAATTCCCTTTTTATACCTTTCATAATCCTCAATCCCCTGATCAAGAGTTACAATATTGCATGTTTTCATCATGGAGAGAGTGGTAGGCTTCTTTATTCTGGGCAAATCTGCCAAAATCTGAGTTTGGGTAGCCATTTTTTCCTCTTCTTCACTCTTTTATTTCGAGTGACTGATTTAATCTTCTTATCTTCATATTTCAACTCCAGCTCAGGGTCTTCGGTGACAACCATGCCAACATTTTCTTGTTTCCTTCGTTCATATTCAAATTGTTGTCTCCAATGTTGATGATATGGCCTTGGGAGGCCCTCAACAACATCAGGTGAAGACTCTGAATTTACTTGCATTGAATCTCCAATCACATTCTCACGAGTAGGAGCCAATTGGATTGACTTTGAGAATGAGCTAGATGAACTAGGAACGATAATAGGAGTTGAGTCAAATGAATGCCGCAGAACAAATGGTACTAGATCAATTGGACTATTAATAGAAGGGGCGCATCAAATTGACTATAAGTACCAACAGGGATTAAATTAAATGGAGTGGGAGCAACATCAACTATATCAACTAATTTATTTGACATACTGCTAGGCACTTGAAATTATTTCAACAAACTGAAAAATGGGTTATTCCTAACAACAGGGAATTCATTCACACAATCAATAGGGACGATCATATGGGAAATTGGAGGAATCACAGAGGTTACAACATCAACATCTTTGTAATTTCTGGATTTAGAGATTTTTGCTTTTTCATTCATCGCTGTAGCCTAAACATCCTAACTCTCTCTCAACCTCAAAGCTTCCATTTATTTTAATGTCCTCAAATGACTAGCCTTTCCTACCTCAACGTACTTCACAATTGCTTGTGTTGGAAATATTGTCATTGATGTCAAAGGTCTAACATTATTGGTGATAAAGGCCCCATTGCATTTAATGGTGTTTTTAATTCATATCTTGGCTAATGTATATTAATATTTATTTAATATTAATAAATATATTTTTGGTTGCATATAAGTCAAAAGAGGGCCCATGGAGAAGTCAAAGAGTCACGGGGTAAAGACAAAAGAGGAATGGGTCGCATTTTCTCATGAAGAGTCATCTTTAGGAATTCCAAGAGTCACTATGTGAAGACAAAAGAGGGTATGACACATTTTTTCATGAAATGACACTTTAAGGAATATGAAAAGTCACCAAGATAAAGACAAAAGAGGAAAGGACGCATTTGCTTATGAAGGGTCACCATATGACTTTTCAAATGCAAGGATATGAAGGGTCATGCAAGTTTGGCTCCATTTTTCATGAGAATTGAAAGGTCACAAAGGGTGAATGTCAAAGCTCATTTGGAAAACTACAAATAAAGACTTGAGAAGCCATTTGTGACATGCAAGAGAGTGCATGGTTTGTATTTGTTTTCGAAGAGAGAAAAACATGGGATATTGTAGAGTTCTATCATTTGTTGAGTAAGCAACATTGAGAGATGTGTTTTATACACAAGAGGGGTTGGTGCTCACAGATCTTTGCAAGGGGTTGGTGCTCACAAATAGTTGCTGTGTTGGTGCTCAACAAAGGGGTTGGTGCTCCTACAAGTTGGTGCTTGCGAACTTTGTAATTAGAGTTGGTGCTCATTTATATACTTGAGATTGTTCTCTGTGATTTTTTTCATTTTGGGTTTTCACGCAAAAATCTGGTTTCTCTTTCTTGTGTGGTGCATATTATTGTTTCAATTTTATTGCATATCTTGAATATGTGATTAAGTGCAAAAAAAAAAGAAATCAGATTAAGTAAAAGACAATATACTGATTCACCCTCCCTCTCAGTGTATTCAGTGCTTAACAATTGGTATCAGAGCAGGTTCTTTTTGAAAAAGTTTTACAGCTTGAAGGTAGATCGGGAAAGCACGATGGCTGGATCACATGAAGTTTTTTCTACAAATAAAGACACCTTTGTTTGATGGGACAAATTATGCTTTTTGGAGCATAAAGATGACTTATTTGATGGCCCTTGGATTTGACATTTGACAAGCAGTGGTGGAGGAATATGAAGAGCCACAAACACTTGTAACTCCTCCGATAGAAAAGAAGATAAGTGAAAATAATGCTAAAGCTTTAAATATTATTTTATGTGGTTTATGTGAATCAGAATTTGTTGAAATTATGCAATGTAAATCTGCTCATAAAACTTGGGTAAAACTTGAGAATATTTACAAAGGTGATGGAAAGGTTCAACAAACTAAGCTTCAGACTTTCAGAAGATAGTTTGAGAGTTTGGAGATGGAAGAGGAAGAAAATATAGCAAGTTATCTTTTGCGGGTTGATCAAATAGTTAATCAGATTCAAGGTCTTAGAGAAAAGTTAAAAGAATCAATTGTGGTTCAAAAAGTTTTGAGATCTCTACCATTGAGATATGATACAAAAGTTTTGGCAATTGAAGAGATGAAGAATTTAGCAAAGCTAAAGATGGATGAGCTACATGGCATTCTTACGAGATATGAGATACAGACTGAACAAAAAAAACCTTAAAAAGTAGATGCTGCTTTCAAGACATCAAAGAAAGAGAAGGCTAAGATTCAAGAATCAAGTGACTGTTCTAACAATGATGAAGATGACAACGGAGCTTTATTCATTCGTAAGCCGAAAAAGGGCACAAAGAAATATAAAAAAAAATTACTTTTTGAAAGTTTTAATTGTAGAAAGATTAAACATTTTGCAGCTAAGTGCCCAAATAAGGGCAATGGTGAAAATGAAAAAAGAAAGTCTACATATAAGAAGAATTTCAAAAGAAAATTAAAGAAGGGATTCGAGAAGAAGAGTTTGTATTCTAAAGATTCTAGCTCAGTCGAAGATAGTGGAGTCAATGATTTATAAGAAGAAATTCTATTCATGGCCATACATGAAGATTCTTCTACAAGCAAAAGTACAGTTGATCAAGAAAAACATGATGAAGTTAAAGTAAATCTGAAAGGAGAACTCGTTTGTGTCTTAGAAGAGTTAAAAGCTCTTGAAAAGAAGAATCGAAGATTAAAGCTCCAGATCGAGAAAAATGAAAGGAGTCAAAGGAAATAATTGAAGATCTACAAGCACACTTTGAAGAAGCCAAGAAGAATGAAGAAGATCTAACGACACAGTTGCAAATAGTAAGTAAAGAATGTGAAAGGTATGTTATTGAAATTATTTTTTTAAAAGCAGATCTTGAGAAAACAAATAAAACAATCATTGATAGAGCAGCCAATGATTCAAAATTTGAGAATAACACTAATATGTTGAATAAGATATTAGAAAATCAAAGATCAATATCATATAAGACATGTATTGGATTTGAAAAAGAGAAAGGGGAGGCCACTACTTTCACAAACAAGAAAAAATGAAAGCGCTATGCTGAAGCTCTTACAAAAGAGGAAATAAAAAGGAAGAAGTTGAGAATACAGAGGACATCTCAAACAAAGAAAGCTGGAGGGAACAGAGCTACAAAAGACAATCAGGTCAGAGATACACAAACATGTCTTATTTTTATGGTTACTGTTTTTATTGTAATGGATATAGTCATAAAAAAATAGAATGTCAAAAAAGGGCTAACAATTTTAGAAATAAAGAGAAAGAAAGTCATGCAGAGTCAAGCAAAAGCCACAACTCTTTTGCTCTTCTATCAGTGTTTAATGAATAAGCCATAATATGTTACAAGTGCAACAACTTCGGACACAGTCCAGTACTGTAGAAACGTGTTCGAGTCAGTAAAAAATGATCAGAGTTTCAAAGCTCCATTCATAAAGATGAAAGTTCAGACAGGGTCATGGCAGAGGAAACAACCTGAAAAATTTATGTTGGTACAGATAGATTTGCATGCAAAAAATGAAGAAAAGCCATGGTTCATTTACAGTGGATGTTTGAGGCAAATGACAGGGGACAAAAGCAAGTTCATAACCTTGAAGAAGATTAAATGGTGGCACCGTGAAATTCGGAGATAATACTACTGTCAGAATTGTCAAAAAAAGTACACTAAGTTTGGATAATGGTAGAACTAAAACTGAAAATGTTTTTTATGTAGGTCTTAAGCATAATCTTTTGAGTGTAAGTCAAATGTGTGATCAGAGGCACACATTAAAGTTTTATGCAAAAGGTTGTGAAATTAAGAAAAAAGACTCAGATGTGTTGATTGCAAATGTTCAGAGAACAGATAATAATTTGTATATGTTATCAGACATAAAAGGTCAAAGATGTTTGATTCAGATTGAAGAAAGTTGGCTATGGCACAGGGGAATGAGACACAAATTTTGACAATCATGTCAACATCAGCAAAAAACAAGCAGTCAGAAATCTTTCAAAGATTACAAAGCCATCCGACACGCTTTGTGAACCTTGTCAGCATGGGAAGCAGGCCAGAAGGCGGTTCAAAACAAAAGAGTACTCGACCACTCAGATGTTAGAGCTTGTTCATACTGATTTGTATGGAGCTATGAGAACTTAAAGTGCTCAAGGTGAGAAATATTTCATGTTGCTTATTGATGATTTTTCATGTATGACTTGGGTAATGTTTTAAAAAAAAATCAGAAGCTTTCAGACATTTCAAAGGATTTAAAGCGTTAGTTGAGAATGAAATTAGTTTGAAGATTAAGTATCTAAGATCAGATTGAGGAGATTTTATGTCAAATTAGTTTATTGAGTTTTGTGAAGACCATGGAATAAAGAGACATTCAGCAGTGAGAACTCCACATCAAAATGGAGTAGTTGAGTGGAGAAACATAACAGTTCAGGCGATGGCGAGGACAATGCTAAGTGAATCCAAGATACCAGATAAATATTGGAGAGACACAGTTGCTACAACAGTGCATATTCAGAATAGAGCATTATTGAGAGTCAATAGTGACAAGACTCTTTATGAGCTATGGAAAGACAAACTAGCAACAATTGATTATTTCAGAGTTTTTAACATTAGATGCTTCATAAAGAGAATCGACGAAAAACTTGGGAAGTTTGAATCCAGAGCAAATGAAGGTATATTTCTTAGTTATTCTTGAAAAAGTAAAACTTATAAATGTTATAACAAAAGAACCAAAAAAATTGTTGAAAGTGCAAGTGTCAGGATAGAAGATGAAACACAAAGAATCAGTAATCCAGTAGACATTCTTGAAATTATTGAAGAGAAAGATTTTGAAAAATTAGATGAAGATGAGAAGGAGAAAAAAGACACCGAAACTTCATCCAAATATGTTTAGAGAAATCATAATGAAAGTGACATCATCGAGGACATTAATGAATGAATTCACACCATAAGAATGATGGTAAGTGAATTTGAGCAAGTTAATTTCTCTTTGTTATCCAAAATTCAGCCTAAAGCTTTTCCAGAAGCTAGACATGATAAACATTGGGTTAAGGCTATGGATGAAGAATTAAAGCAGATAAAAAAAATGATACTTGAGAATTAGTGCCTAAACTAAAAGATCACAATGTGATATGAACAAAATGGGTTTATAGAAATAAGTTGAATGAAAATGGAGAAGTGATCAGGAATAAAACAAGATTAGTATGTAAAGGATATACTCAAATTGAGGGAATAGATTTTGAAAAAACTTTTGCACCAGTAGCAAGGTTAAAGGCTATTAGAATGTTTCTTGCATATGCAGTGTTTAAAAATTTCAAAATGTTTCAAATGAATGCCAAATTTGCCTTTATAAACGAGAATTTAGAAGAAGAGGTCTATATTGAGCACCCTGAAGGATTTATTCTCTCAAAAATTAGTAGCCATGTATGCAGATTGAAGAAAGCATTGTATGGATTGAAACAAGCTCCCAGAGCTTGGTATGCAATACTTGATAAGTACTTGCAAGATCAAGGTTTCAAGAGAGGATTTGCTGACAGTAATCTCTACATCAAAACAGAAGGTGAGCATCAATTGATTGTTGTGGTATATGTTGATGACATCATTTTTGGAAGAAACATTGAAAAGCTTATAATTTTTATTTTTAATAATATGCAAAAATAATTTGAGATGTCTATGCTTGAAGAATTGTCGTTTTTCTTATGATGACATATTTTAATCAAATAATTTTTTTTCATATCTCAAAGTAAATTTGCCAATGAAATATTGAATAAATTTGGTTTTGAGGATTGTGCACCAGTTGGCTCACCAATGTGTACAAAAAATAAGGTGAGCAAGGATGAAGATTCACTTGTTGCAGATCAATATTTAAATAGATCTATGATTGGTAGTCTTTTATATTTGACAACATCGAAATCAGACATTATGCATGCAGTAGGTATGATTACAAGATATCAGTGAGCTCCAAAAGATAGTCATGTTCAGTTGGTGAAGAGAATATTCAGATATATTAAGGGTACATTGGATTATGGATTGTGGTATCCCACAGAGAGAGATTTCATTTTAGTTGCTTGTACAGATTCAGATTGGACAGGTTGCTTGGATGACAAAAAGAATACAAGTGGAGGAGTTTTTTTCTTTGGTGATAGCTTAGTATCGTGGTTAAACAAAAAATAAAATTCAGTATCATTTTCTACCGCTGAAGCAGAATATATTGCAACGGTATTGTGTTGTACTCAAGTGCTTTGGATGAAGCAAACTTTAGAAGATATCAAGGTAAAATATGATGAACTTATTTCTATTTTTTGTGACAACACAAGTGCTATTAATATTTCGAAGAATCCAGTGATACATTCAAGAACAAAACATATTCCTATTAGATATCACTTTTTGAGAGAGCATGTTGAGATCAACATGTTAAGATGGAATATATCAGTACTACAGAGCATATTGCAGATATTTTCACAAAGGCACTACTTAAAGACACATTTGAGTGTCTGTGGGAAAAGTTGGGAGTAATTTCTTTTACTTTCTGCCATTGAAGTTCAACATCAGTTAAGGGGGAGCTAAGTGTTAGCTTCAGGCAGGCCCTTTGCCATTGATGTCAAAGGGGGAGAAGAATAAAAACAGGGACAGGTACATGTGCAAAAATAGGTATAGAGAACAGGTATAGATTGCTACAGTAAGGGAGAGTTACTGTATGTTTTTCAGATGGCAGTATGTACAGGTTTCGGGATATGGCAGTTTCAGTTTGAAGTTAACATCAATGACAAAGGGGAAGATTGTTGGAAATATTGTCATTGATGTCAAAAGTCTAGCATTATTGGTGATAAAGGCCCCATTGCATTTAATGGTGTTTTTAATTCATATCTTGGCTAATGTGTGTTAATATTTATTTAATATTAATGAATATATTTTTGGTTGCATATAAGTTAAAAGATGGCCCATGAAGAAGTCAAAGAGTCATGGGGTAAAGAAAAAAGAGGAATGTGACGCATTTTCTCATGAAGAGTCCTCTTGAGGAGTTCTAAGAGTCACCATGTGAAGACAAAAGAGGGTATGGTGTATTTTTTCATGAAAGGACATTTTGAGGAATATGAAAAGTCACCAAGATAAAAACAAAAGAGGAAATGACACATTTGCTTATGAAGGGTCACCATATGACTTTTCAAATACAAGGATACAATTTGTCATGCAAGTTTGACGTCATTTTTCATAAGTATTGAAGGGTCACAAAGGGTGAATGCCAAAGGTCATTTGGAAAGCTATAAATAAAGGCTTGAAAAGCCATTTGTGACATGCAAGAGAGTGCATGGTTTGTATTTGTTTTCGAAGAGAGAAAAACAGGAGATATTGTAGAGTTTTATCATTTGTTGAGTAAGCAACATTAAGAGATAGTTGTGTTTTATACACAAGAGGGGTTGGTGCCCCTGTGGGTTGGTGCTCGACAAAGGGGTTGGTGCTCCTGCAAGTTGGTGCTTGCGAACTTTGTAATTTGAGTTGGTGCTCATTCATATACTTGAGATTGTTCTCCGTGGTTTTTCCCACTTTGGGTTTTCACGTAAAAATATGGTGTCTCTCTCTCTCTCTCTTGTGTGGTGAATATTATTGTTTCAGTTTTATTGCATATCTTGAATGTGTAAGTGGTTAAAGAAAAGAAATCAGATTAAGTAAAAGACATAATATACTGATTCACCTCCCCTCTCAGTATATTTCATGCTTAACATCTTGTCTGTCTGCTACATCCATGAAAACATCACGTGCTGGATGATGTTGGTTCTTGTATCTTATATTGGCCTTGCACTGAATGGAATTCAGATAATTCTCCACTTTTCCTAGAGGATTCAATTGCCAATTTTCTGCCTGTCCAAAATTACACGGGATTAAATCCTTTCCTTTGTTTTTCCACATGAAAAAGTGTTGAAATATCTCTTTTTCAATAGACATGGGCACTTTTGGAGTCATGGCTTGGTTTTTCTGCTTCAAAATTAGGCCAACACTGGTAGACAATTGATAAGAAATTTCTATAACAACAAGATAGTTACATACAAGGGTAAGACATGAGGTCTTAGAGCTCTTTCTATCTTGAGTATTGTACTATCTTGAAAATAAAACCAATTTCGAAACTTTGAAATCGTTTCCTTTATGGTGGAAGAAATTCTAGGGAATTTTGAGTTGTGAATGGCTTCACAAACAACTTGGAGAAATTCATTGTAGATTTTGGGGTAATGGGGGTGGTGCAAGTGATTATACAAATTACAACAAACAATGTGAATAGGCTTCTTATCCAACGGAGTTTGGGGATTGAAAAGGCCAACACTAAATTCCAATGTATAACATAAACAATCAATTAAATAAGAAGCCATATGAAAGTTTCGAGAGCTTTGTTGTCACCATTCTCAAAACATTGAATTCAATACAATAATCCATAGGCCTCTGTATCGACTTTCGATTGTGCTTTCAATGTTGTCTCTTCATGCAGTCCACAATGATTGTGAGTGCAACAATATTTGATTTAAAACAAAACCCAAGTTTTTGCTTAAATGTTCATAAAATCGGACCACTTATTAATTAAAAAAAATTAAATCCAGGCTGCTCTATTTTAATAACCTTTCTTTTCATCCCAATAAATATTAATCAATCAAAGAAATTAGTAAATGCCATACAACAATTTTCTGAGAGAAAACAAATAAAAGATTATGGCGTTTAAAGCGTCAATGAGTACACGTGGCACCTTCACGGTTTCCTGGGGAGAAAAAACGACATCAAAATTGTAATCTAATGGTTCTCGCGAGTTCTAGTTTCACAGGATGAGAATACATGGTTGATATTTGTTCATTATACGAGACTCAATTGACTTATTATGGTTGTAAGAGCTTATCCTAGGATGTGGTGGGTAGGGGGTTTCCACTTGGCTTCCTCATGTTTCTTGGAGAGTAAGGGAAACATCACTTGGGGCCTTTTAATCATTCATTATCATCCGGGTGTCAAGAGATAGTCGGTAAAGATAAGGAGAATATCAAATGGGTAACTTTAAAATATAAATCAACCTAAACCCGATAAATAAAACCAAACCCGAGGCAAAATGAATAAAGTCGAAATCCAAGATCCACTTAAATTTATGTGCAATAAATCCCCCCTTTTTATTAATTCAAATAGGGAACATGGGAATTTTGAAACAATGAAACTCAATTTTTTGTTAAGATAAATTAATCTAGGAGTTTGTCTAAAAATGGGTTTATGATTGGTTTTTATATTTTAAATCTTTGATATAGTTCTAATCATTTTGAGAGCTCAAAATCGATGACCATATATTCTTTGGGAGAGAGTTAAGTTTGTGAAACCCCATTGTCATATCACATATGAATGCAATAAAGTGTGTGCCCGGTCTCAAGTTCGAGTGTGTTGGGTTCAAGTGTGTCTCCATTGGAAAGTGTTGAGTCCAAGGTTTGGGGAAAGGATGCCATTAATGTGGTTCCCTGTTACCCATCTTGCATCATTCGATATCAGAGCAGGTTGTGTCCTACATAGTTGAGTGTGTGAGGCTCCAGTTGAGTCTATTGCAGGTTGTAAAACAATCTCGCATCATTGAGAGCTTTTAGGAATAAAAGGGCACACATAGGAGTACCTCTCAAAAGAGGAGGAAGAGCACCAAAAGTTGTAGACTTGGAAGAGATGTTGAGAGGAATCCAAGCTAGATTTGATGCCAAGGAGATTGCACAACGTCGAGGAGTTGTTGGAAATATGAGTGAAGATGATGGAGATGCCCTAAAAGGTCAGCTTGAAGAGTTGGATGATGAACCAAAAGATAGATTCTTGAAGGCCATTGCCAAGATCGGAGACAAGCCAAAGTTGGGCACCCCTAGCTACTCGGGAAGTTTATACCCTGAAGACTTAATTGAATTGATCACAAAGCTAAAAAAATATTTTGATTATGAGCAAATGGAGGACCCCAAGAGAGTGAAGTTTCCCTGCACAAAGCTGAATGGACATGCATCATTATGGTGGGATCATGTGCAATTGGAAAGGGTTAAAAGAGGCAAAGACAAAATCAAGACTTGGGATAGGATGGGTGCAAAGTTGAAAGGTAAGTTTCTACCTTTTAATTATCAGTTGAGTTTGTTCAGAACGCTGCAAAATTTGAGGCAGAGAGACATGAGTGTAAAGGATTACTAGAGCAATTCTACAAGCTCACAATCCAAATGGATCATGTTGAAGATGATGAAGAGAAGATCTCAAGGAACGTGAATGGTCTACGTATTTCCATACAAGATGAGTTTGGAATGGTCAAGTTGTGTTCGGTAAAAGAAGCCTATCAATGTGCTTTGAAGCCTAAAGAGTAGTTGTCAAGGAGACAACAAAATACAACAAGAGGTAGAGGAAGATTTTGAAGTGGAAGAGGTCAAGCAAATATCGAAAGAGAACAACATATTCACGAGGAAGAAGCTAACACTTCTCAGAATCACAACCATGCACCCAATCACAACCATGCACCAAGAGGAAGAAGATATCTTTTAATGAAGGGTATATTATGGTAGAGGAAGATGTAAAGAATTCATGGGTACTGTTAATAAATTCGTGCAAGAGGCTCCATTAATTCTTAACTTCATTAGTTTAAGGATTTAAGTTTTATTTGCTCGGCTAAAATAACTCTATTTATGTTATAAAGCTATAGTTTTATTTAATTAGGGACTTACCCCACTTATTTAAATTGAAGGCTATTTTTAAAAGAGCCCTTGTATTTAAAGGTGAAAGTTAGATAAAAGGAAAAACCATGGGCACAATATTTAGTCAAAGCTTTTCTTTTATTGAAAAGAAGGGCATATAAGCTAGCTAGTTTTTATAAAAACTATGTTTTATTGAAGTGAGCTAAAGAAGTAGCTCTGTGTAGTAGAATTGCCTACCCAAAGCTATATTTTAATATTTAATAGAACAAAAGGGCAAGCTAAAGTCAAACTCAGCAGCAAAGTACAACAACAAAGCATGGGTTTCATGAGCCACTAAAAATGAAAAAGAGTTGCACCAAGCAAATATGGACAACAGGGGACAAAATGCAGGATTTTCATTTAATTCCCCTCTATTTATTGCAGTGGTTAGCTGAGCTTTTATTTCTTCTTTTTCCTCTTTTCATCTATACATGTATTTTTTTCATTTGAACAAAGTGTGTATTTTTGGGACTTGTTAAGTCCCCTGAATTCCCAATTCAGATCCGAGCCTTTGTGATTTCACTATGTAAAGAATTTTTCGAGCTCCCTTATTGAAATATAATGTACTTTCTGCAATTGATAAAATCTACTGTTGCTCTAGTTTGTCTTCCCCCTGGCTCGTCTTGCTGCTGCAACTCCATGATTATATATGGGTTATATCTTGCCCCTTGCACTTTATTTATTTATGTCATGTTCATTTACCTTCTTACATAGTGATAGCTCTGTGTTTATATAGAAAGGAAATCGGCCCACTTCCTTCTAGTGCATCACCATTTTTAATTTCATGTATCTTTCTAACTCTTTTCCCCTGCATACATAGAATGGCACTAGATTAAGAAAGATAACCAACTGGATCTAGAGGTCCTCTACAAAGATCAGTCCTACTATGAGTAGAGTTCCCATTGATGTGTTTGAAATGTAGGCTGCAAAATCAGACATTTCAATGCATTAACAGGTACATGCCTTAGGTGTGGAGATGTTGGGTATGGAGCATTTGAGTGTGCACAAGCATGATAAACAATATTAGAAAAATTGAGGCTAGCAAACACATTGCAAAAGCAGAGGAAGAAAGTGTTGCATCACCTAATCATATAGAACAATTGGGACATGGAGAAGTTATCATAATGAAGAGGGTGTTGCTAATACCAGCCAAAGAGGAGAATGAACCGGTGCAAAGATAATCTTTTCTCTGAACCATATACATATCTGAATGTAAGTGTTGTAAAGTCATTTTTGATAGTGGTAGCATAGATAATTTGGTGTCTAATGGGATGGTAGATAAGCTTGGTTTGAAGAGGATGACATTCCCAAATCTGTATAATGTCTTGGTCGCAAAGAGGACATCAAATTTTAATGATTTGTTTTTTATAGATTAGGTCATATAAGGACGAAGTTTTATATGACATTATGCCCATGGATTATATCATGAATTGTTGGGTAGACAATGGCAATTTGATAGGAATGCTGTGCATGATGGTGGATAAGATACCAACATGCTATTGAAGGATGGAAGGAAATAGACATTGAGCCTATTGAAGGACAAAGAGGAAGAAGTGAACGATGGTCTTAAAGTGTTGATTATTTTTGAAAAACAATTTTTGAAAGAGGAAAAGGAGGAGACATGTTTTTCTTTCATTCCCAAACCCATGCAATTTGGAACAACGGATAACGTGAGTGAAATTTCATATAAAGTGAAGGATTTGTTTGGGGGGAATATGCTGAAATTATTTTTAAGGATTTACCGGGTGGATTTTCAACCATAAGGAGCATTAGCCATCACATGGATTTGGTACTTGGATCTAGTTTTCCAAACGAGGAAAGCATATAGGTAGACACCTTTGAAGAATGAGGAGGTGAAAAGACAAGTACAAGAGCTACCGAAGAAGTTTATTAGAAGATAAAGCTTAAGTCCATGTGCAGTTTGAACTCTGTTAGCACCCAAGAAAGGTGGAGAATCACATATGAACATGGATTCTAGAGCCATAAACAAGATAACACTAAGTATAGGTTTCCATTGCCTTGGATGGATGGCTTGATAGGATTGTTTGAGTGGAGAAAGGTACTTCACAAAGATTGATTTGAAGAATGGGTATCACAAAATCAGAATTTGGGAAGGTGATGAGTGGAAGACCGCATTCAAGACAAATGATGGTTTTTATGAGTGTTTGGTCAAGCCATTTTGTTTGACAAATGCACCAAACACATTTAAGAGACTCATAAATGAAGTCGTGAAGTCATATCTTGGTAAGTTTGTTATGGTATATTTGGATAACAGCTTAATTTTTAGTAACAATAAGAACATTTAATGCATTTGAGGCAAGTTTTTCAAAAGTTGAAAAAAGAGAAGTTGTTGGTCAACTAGAAGAAGTGCAGTTTTATGAAGAACGAGTTGATGTAATTGGGTTTTGTGGTCTCACATGATGGATTGAGACTGGACCTAAAAAGATAAAAGCCATTATTGAGTGGCCACTGCCAAATAGCATGTTTCAAGCAAAAAGTTTTCATTGGTTATAACTAGTTTCTATAGGAAGTTAATCAAAATTTTTAGCGGAACATGTGCACCCATTACAAAAACAATGAAAGGCGATAGGAAAAAATTCACACGGACAGTTGCAGTTGAGAATAGTTTTTAGATTTTGAAGAAGGTGACCGAACAACTAGTGTTAGCGTTACTAGACTTCAACAAGGGGTTGCAAGGTGATTGTGATTCTAGCGGTAGATGGAGTTTTGAGTCAAAAGATTAGATCCATTGCTTACTTTAGTCAAAAGTTAAATGATGCCAAGTGGAAGTATTCAGTTTATGTCAAGAGTTCCATGCTATAGTGCAAGTTCTCAAAAAATGGAGACGTTACTCACTTTTGAAGGAGTTTGTTTTGTACATGAATCATCAAGCATTGCAGTTTATAAACAACGAAGGTAAGTTGAACCAAAAGCAATTGAAGTGGGTTAAATTCCTTCAAAGTTATTCATTGGTTTTGAAGCATACAATTGGGAAGTCAAATAGAGTTGTAGATGTATTGAGTAAAATATGTCTTTTGTTAAATGAGATGAGAATAGAGGTAGTTGGGTTTGGATCAATGAAAGATCTTTACAAAGAAGATTTAAATTTTAGAGATGTTTGGGCAATGGGCAAGAGCCCAACCAACATGGTAGAACTTTGTGGTTGGATTTATTTTTTCAAGATGGATTGTTGTTTAGAGGACAACTGTGTATACCTCAAGAATCATCGAGGGAGAACTTGATAAGATAATAGTATAGCGAAGGATTATTTGGTCATTTTGGTGTGGATAAAACATTGGTGCAATTGAGTGAAAGATACTATTGGTCTAAGATGAGTGTAGATGTGAAGAAATTTGTGCAAAGTTGTAGAGTTTGCCAACATTCCAAGGGTAAAAGTAAAAATGTAAGTTTGTATAAGCCATTTTCAATATCGGAAAGATTGTGGGAAGACATTAGCATATATTTCTTTCTTGGGTTGCCAGTGACACAAAAAGACAATGATTTTATCTTTATTGTTGGAGATAGATTTTCAAAGATGGCACACTTATTCCATGCAAGAAGACCAATGATGCCACGAAGATTGCCAATTTGTCTTTCAAAGTATTAAGATATAATACAGTGAAGTGGTTTTACATCAATAGTGCATTATACTAAATAATGTGCAATTCAAATCGGAACAATTTAACCCAAATAAATAGTAAAAACATACTTAATTGCAATAAAGAAATATTCTAGAATAATTAAAATTGAGAAAGAGAGGGTTCTAAGAAGAATACTGAATTGTAGCAAATCTGTAGACTATTTGAGGCTGAAATCAGGGGCAAACAGGTCCAAGAACCAAGGTGGACATAACTTAGATGATTTGCAACTGGTAATTTCGAAAATTTGACTAGGAGTGGAATGCTATGCTCATGGCATGACCATGTGCAGACTCGTACGCTCTTGGTAATTGTGTCATTTCCCAAAATAAAATTGATGACTTTGATCCTTTGTTCGTGGGTTCCAAAAAACCTCGCTCAGTGTGTCATTATTCACTATGCATCATCCGAAAATCATTCTCCTTTCTTGAAACCCTAATCAACTCACCAAACCTTGCAAGACATTAAAAAACGGTAGTCAATTGAGGGGCTTGTCTAAGTCAGACTGCTTTCCTTAGGAAAGTTGGAACTTGACACTCAATGCAGTTTAACAAACGATCATGGTGATGCAAGCCCTAATCCTTATATGATTGTTTATTATATGAACAATTGACAATGATGCAATATAAAAACCTATAATAGAAATCTTCCCTAAGCACTTTAATTACGTCCTTAGACTTCTGCTTATCACTCTCGAGTCTTGACCTTTTCATCTACCTCTTTTACTTGAATTCTTCTCAATTTTTTTTCCTTATAAATTTGTCCTATATGCACTAATGCATTTGGGTATATATAGACTTTTCAACTTCAAATAAGAAACCTATTGGCATGCAAAATGACACACAAAGGGCGGGAAAAATATGCACAAATGCATCTATGTATATATAGATTTTTCAATTTAAAATAAGGAACCTATTAGTGCGCAAGCCAACACACAAAGGGCGGGAAAATTCGATAAAAAGGGACAAGGGCCAAACAAATAGAGGGAAAGGGTTAAAGGGCCCACAAAAAGAGGGGATGAGAGTGTAGTAGGATGGTTGGAGGAGTGTACTGCGACGCTCTTGGTAGGACCTAGGAAACAACATGAAACACTAGGGGAATAGGGAGAATAAAGAGGTGAGAGAAAACAAATGGAAGATGGAGAAAATGGGGCCCAATATGGAGAAAACATGCACCAATAAAAGCCTAATTTGAATTGATAATTGACACTTACACAAGTATTCTATATCAATGTAAACTGACATCTAAAACTACCCCTGGATCAAAATCAGGTGTACATAATGCCCCACTTTATTGTGCGTGCATGCGTACAGATCAAAGTAAAAGAAACAAGTGTATCTGGAAGGGCATGAAGAAGATGTTGTGGTCAAAACCTATAATAGCTCGTGAAGTTAATATAGGAAATGATAATGATTTGAAAGTCAAAAGGAGGAGAGAGTTACCTTATCTTACAATCCATTTCTTGTGACTTGCAAAATAAAATGAAACCATGTACTCCTTGGAATTTGGCATGAGCATCCTGATTGTGAAAAACCATGCTCCTGGGACAAGCATCTATGCTTCCATGTTTGGAATATGAAACTTGGGTACCTGCAAACATAAGGGAAACATTTGTGAGTGATTTAATGTCTATATAAATTGATGACCAAGGAACTGCTGAAATCAATGAGAGAAGTGAAATATAGCACTGAATACCCCTAGTTGTGTGGGAACTGTGAAGCTGTCTTTGAAATGTATATCTTAGAGTTTGCATTGTCTCTATGAAATCCCTATCTCGGAATTTGTGTTGTCTTTGAGTATGCATATCGAGGAGACCAAGTGGAATGTGCCGAGTAACACTCTATGACTGCTTCCGAATGCGGGAGCAAGAAGAGATATGCCTCTTAAAACTCTGGGACTATTTTGAAATGTGAGCAAGAAGTGTGCCTTATAACTCTCTGGAACTACTTCCAAACGTGGGTGCAAGTAGAAGCATGCCTTATAACTCTCTTGGACCGTTGTGTATCATGTAACTAGAGGGTAGAATAAGCGGATCATATGCCCCCTTTTGAGGTGTGGGATGAAATTGCAAATCACATATCTTAAAGTAAAGGGATTACGCGTACCATGTGAATGATTGGAAAAATAAAAGCTATGATGTATAACTTAATAAGTTGTCATCGTTAAAGCATGTATGTATACAAGACTTTAGTAAAATCATAAAAAGATATCATCATGAAAACACACATGCCCATATGCACGCAAACACATGCACACAAGCACGCACACGCGCACACACACACACCCGCACATGCGCACACGCACGCACACACATGCATGCACACACATGCACGCATGCACCCACACATACACGCATGTGCACACATGCATAAAGGGTTCACCAAAATATAGTATGGTGAAGCAGTTTTACATCAACACTAGACTACACTAAACCATAAAAAATGGATTTGAAACAATTTTACCCAAATAATTGCAAATAAGGAATATTCTAGAATAATTGAAATTGACAAAGAGATGGTTCTGAGAACAATATTGAATTGTAGGAAATTTATAGACTATTTGAGGTTGAAATCATGTGCAAATAGGTTCAAGAATGAAGGCAAACATAACCCAAAACATTCAGAACAAACTGATAAGATTGAAAAGTTGACTAGGAGTGGAATGCTATGCTCCTAACATGACCAAGTGCGGACTGGTACGCTCTTGGAAATTGTCCTTTTTCGAAATAAAATTAATGGCTCTAATGGGCTCCGAAAACCTGGCTCAGTTTATCAAAATTCACTGCACATCACCTAGAAAACCTTCTCCATCCTTAAAATCCTAATCAACTCACAAAACCTTAAAAAAGGGTAGTAAATCAAGTGACCTGCCTCAGATTCCTACCCTTAGGAAAGTTGGCAATCAACATTCAGTGCAGTTCAACAAGCAATTGTGGTGAGGTAACCCCTAATCCTTGTATGGTTTTTCACTACATGAACAATTGGTAATGATGCAATATAAAGAATTGGAATAAAAATCTGCCCTAAACACATAAATTCTTCATTGAAACAATTGCTTATCACTCTTGGTCTTTTCACTTATCAATCTTATTTGAATTTTCTTTCTCAATATGTTTTTACTTATCATCCTTGCAAACTAACATCTAAAAATAACCCTGGAACAAAATTAGGTGTTTAGATTGCATAGATTACCCAAAAGTATAGTTTTAGATAGAGATACCATATCTTTGTCATTTTTGGAGAACTTTGTAGAAAAAGTTGGGCACAAGGTTGAGTTTCAGTTCAGCCTAAAATCCACAGATGGATTGGCAAACATAGGTGGTGATTAGAAGCCTAAGGAATTTGTTGAGATACTTGGTATGAAATAAATCTAAATGGAGGGATATGATTCCATTACAAGTGGAGTCTTCCTACAACTTAGTCAATAGAAGTAAAAAAAGAGTCCATTTTAGATTGTGTATGGTTGCAGCCTTAGAGTTGTTACTGAATTGAGAGATACAATTGATTTGAGTAGAAGTGTTGAAATGGAAGACTATGCAAAGTATATGAAAGAAGTACATCAAGAAGTGAGAGAAGTTTGAGAAAAATGTCATGAACTATAAGCAGCGAGTAGATCTTAAGAGAAGAGAACAACAATTTCATGTGGGTGACTTGGTTTTGGCTCATTTGAGAAAATAAAGATTTCTAAAAAGCACATATAGCAAGCTCATCTGGAAGAAGATTGGGCCATGTAAAATTATGAGAAAATTTGCAACAAATACATGAGATTGTGCTGTTGGATGGGATTGATATCTTGCTTGGATGGGATTGATTCTCGCCTGTCTTGAATATAGCGGATTTGTATCCTAAACATGAGGGACAAGTGAGCGATGAAGATGTGAATTCAGATTCTTCAATTTTGGATTGGATGCTATGGTAATCTGAGAAAGCAGGGGAAGAGATAGAGATGGTGATTGATTCCAGAATCATCATAAGGACGAGGCAGCAAATACAAGGAGTATTTCATTAAGTGAAAAGATAAAGTAGTTGAAGATGCAACTCAGATGAGTGCGTCCGAGATTGCCAAGTATGGGAAACCATTAGAGAAGCTCACTCAAGATTAATGAGCAGGAGCTCATGGATTGTTTTACCTACCCAAGGTGTATGATGCAGGAGCATCCTGGTTCGATGAGTAATCTTGCATCATCCAAAAATAAATGTTGTGTTGGTGTGTGTTTGTGATTTGTCAGCAGTGTTGTGATTGTTGCACTTGAAGATGATCAAAACAGGTCTGAGTAACGTATTCAGAACTCTAACACCCCAGGAACATCAAGTGCAAAAGGTTTCATTCATCTTTTAGGGATCAATCTGAACCCTTCTTGGCAGATGATGAAACCACCTGTTAAAACAAGCAGCAATTGCGAAACCGCCGTTCTGCATTAACCGGCAGTTTTGCCCACGTGTGTTACAAAAAAACAGTAACTGCCCAGAATGATGAATTTCTCCATTTGGGCTGTTTTTCAAGAACAAGGGAACTTGGAGAGACACTTGAGACTCTAGTGAAGAGGTGTAAGAGATTTCAGTCAGAGAGAGTTAGCTTCAAGGAGCTGAGAGAGAGTGAGAGTTAGGGAAGAGTTGGAGTAGCCCCAGTTGGGGGAAAAGAGTGTCTATAAGAGAGCAGAGCTGCAAGAACTGCTCAAGTCCATTGAGGAATTGTATTGTACTGGTTTCATCTTCATGTTTGTATTTCAAGTTACAAGACAAGTGTGTGTGTGTGAACTTCTTTGTAATAGTGTTATAGGAATGCAAGGAAGTGTGAATTTGGTCTTAAGTTTGAGTGTGTTGGGTGAAAATTTGTGTCCATTGGAGTGTTGAGTTTCAGCTGTAGGGAAAGGCTGCCATTAATTTGGTCCACTCCTACCGAACTTGCATCACCAAACAGG
Source organism: Torreya grandis (assembly GCA_037957365.1). NCBI lineage: Eukaryota > Viridiplantae > Streptophyta > Pinopsida > Cupressales > Taxaceae > Torreya > Torreya grandis. Next base: position 1,208,925 of record JARHVA010000473.1, read on the forward strand.
AAAATGTCATAGGGCACAAAAGAGGCCACGTTCTCACCATCTAAAATTTCAAGAAGATAAAGTTATACAAAGCAGTGGACATTTGTCTATGTCATGGTATCTTAAATTCAACCAAATTGACTGGCTTGAACTAAGAAAACACATCATCTTCAATAAATACTTGTAAAGCAAGAAAACACATCATCTTCAATAAATACTTGTAAAGCAAGGCATAACAAACACAACCATTTTAACATTATTCAACCCATCCAAACCATCTGTAGCAAATACCAATTCCATCAGCCATGCCATAGGAGCCTTGCTAGCACAAGATGAAATGGTGGCAACCTACGAAGCAAAATGTTAACGACGCATAACCAAGATATCCCATGTTTGACAATGAGTTGCCAACAATTGGCCACACCATCAAAACTTGGAAGCTTTACCTAAAACAATGATGACTTTGAGATATGCATGGATCATAAAGCTTTATCATTGTTTTTTCAAAAGGAGAATTTATGAGCAAGCAATGTAGTTGTCTCAAATGCACAAGATGACAAGTAGTATATGAAATCAAGAATATTAATGAGACATAATCAGGTTATTTAATACTTGACCAAAAATTACCAACAGTTATCCATGCCATCAAAACTTGGAAGTTTTAAGCTTGCAACCTCTACCCAAAAAAACAGCGATTTTGAGATATGCATGGATCACAAAGCTCTATTACACTCTTTAAGAGAATATCTGAGCAAGCAATATTATTGGTCTCAAATTTTCAATAAATAGTGGCTCAAACCTGGTTAAGTGCATCAATTGATTCAAGATCCACTATTGCTCAAACCTTCGGATTGGGTCTTCAATCACTTCCTTTGGGATTGATCTCGAGTGGCCATGAGATCCTGAGTGAATAAATGTCCCTTCCAACAAGCTGACCTTTATAAACTTGGAAAATAGAGTATGTTCATGTCCTAGCACATGTATACTTGCTGTCAATAGCAAAAGAAAACTTGAAAGAAAAAATAATGAGGGAACCAACAGAATTTGGAACATCATCAATGAATAAAGCTAAGCCATTTTTTTACTCCTAAAAAAGTGACCTTGCACAAGGCAATAAATTAGAAGATAATTTTTTGTCCACAAAAATGCAACTTAATTACTCATTAAGCATCTGTTAAAATGCAAAACCTTGTATTAATGACTGACAAAAGCTTTCACTTTCGTATTGATTCTAAAGGATGATTTTGGGTGTTTGCTTAGGCCATATACATTGTTGGCCTAGTTTGGCCATATGCAAGATGTGCGATATTTTTGTTTTGTTTCTACAATAAATGTGATTGCTATATATAGTTCCAAATTAAGAGGTTTGTCCCACATTATAGGTACTTGTTATCCATCTAAATAAAGTTTGTCCTCCATGATATTTAATGTATGCTGATTCATTTTTATAATGAATAAAATTATATGGCCTTCAAAATCGAGGTCTTTGCTGTGGTCACGTCTTCAAAATTTGTGCTGTAAATTGCAATCAAATGTACAATAGTGCCTTTAAGTTAGTGTTTTGCTGTTGTAATTTCATCTTGAATTTTATTAACATCCTTATGGATATATAGATCCATTGTATCCATGTGATGATTTCTCTCTTGCTACAATAAGCAAATAAAATGTGCCATCATTTGAAGTAGTAAAATTAGTGATACCGAATCTGAAGAGCAGTGTTTGGCTGGTGGGTGAGTGGCAACAGCATATTGCACAGACCTTTGTGTGAGCTTGCAGTTTATTTCCTCAGGCACAGCATGAATACATTCGACCCTCCTTACATTTATTGATTTTAAATTTTAATCTTCCAGTGCACATCTAAATACACATTCACCGTTCCCACTTTTTATGTTTTGTGTAGGCAGCAATTGATGCAACAGTTTTTGTTTTTCTTTGCTGGAAGGCTTCTTGTTCTTTACTATACAATTATATTATGGTGCTTGGCTCATGCTGAGGACTTTGTCATCCATGACAATTGACATTGCCTTTCTCCTTGCATCTGCATCTACTTGTGTTTGCCTTGGTGAACAATAAATGTCTGATGCTTCAAGAGATGCAAATGATTATATGTAGGGATATCATTCTTGCTCCGTCAGTGTTTTTTGGGTGTTACACATGTAATTCAGCCTTAATGATCAAGGCATGCAAAAATAGTTTGCATATGAATGTACTCGTTGAAATGCCAACTCCAATTATTGCAGGCTGAGATGTGAGACCTGGTAATGAAATGCATTCCTTTTCCCTACAATGTAAAAATGTATGCCATGTATCATCTTTTTCATGGGAACTTCATGCTTTTCTGTGTGATTATTTATACACCCACCAGTTTCAATTTTGCTCATATTGTGGTATATTTGAAGTTTGCCCATATTTGCTTTCAGTGTTTCATACTAGCAGCTGATCCTTTACCATGAGCTTTTACTTTGTCACTGCGTACTCCTGCCAAGCGCACAGAGTTCCATCTCCTGGTCGCCATCTGTCCCATATGAGACCTTATCACATACCCCCTTCCAGTCAGTCTGCAATTGAGTGTCATCTTCATTGAGACCGCTATGGTGATGAGCAGATGGGCAACCATTACCATAAGCACTAAGATAATGTGCTTAACAAGAACTTTGCAACTGTGCAGTGTGAAAATTCAGATTACCATTGGTTTGCAAGCCATCACTTTCCCTGGGTTTATTCACTATTTTTGCAGTCTTTTGAGGCTTCTACGTTTGCCATGTCAAATTCCAACAACAATTTGATGGAACAGACCAGACCCCGATGAAAATTAGAGCTGTAGTTTGGCATATTGAATAACAGTTTACCAACCTCTAGGTGCAGTTGTTAACTCTTCCAAACAGGCAAGCATCCCAACTTTAGAAACTCAATTACTGTTAAGATTCATCAAGCAACCACTGACCTCATAAGTTCCATTAAAGCACATTCTGTGGATATCCACTTCGTGGACCAAGTTGTCTTAAATGGCTTTGTGCTAGTTGTGCAAACATTCAATGATTATTTGAGCTCGTATGAACACAGATTTGGACGATGGGTGGATCTGTTATTAGCTACGTGTTCTTGGTTTCCTTTGTTGTCTTATGGGCTTCCTTTGCTTCAACACACTGGTTATTATTACTGCTTGGCAGCATCTGCAAGTCTCCCGTGTACAGTTATCATGGTGGCTTCTTGTTTTGCTGAATTAATTTTCTTTGTTTATTGGTTTTGGTGCGCTCTTTATTGGGTCTTAATGTCATCTTATGTTTATATGTATTTTTCTACTCTTAGGGTTTCTTAGCTTTCATTGGTCATATATATATAGTTGCTGCTTCTAGACCAAAAATGTCTCAAAAGGAGTGCAATGAAAAGTGGCTAATTCCAGGCATAGACGATTGGCTAATTCACAATGTTAATGACATAATTGTAGATGTTTATATGCTTTCTGATAAATTTCAAATTACCTTTTTAATTAGTTGGAGCTTTCATGATCGATATTTAATTAGATTTTTTTGTGGGATTTAAATTCATTAGCAATTTGAATTTATCAGATGTAACTAGGTATTTTTGGCTCAAGGCCATAGATGCATTTCACTCGGTGCACTTGTAATGCTTTGTAGGCATCTTTGATGATGGAAGGAGTTTTAAAAGCGTTACAATTTCTAAATGGGATGTGCGTCGACGACTCGTTTACATTTGCAAATTTGCATCCAATGCAAGGCCGTCTCGTGGAAACTTGAGACAAGTTTTTAACTTCTTGATAAGAGAATAGTGATTTGTAATTTAATTATTTATTCTTGTTATTTTTTGTTTGAAATTTGTTGTTTTATATTAGTAAGGTTGGGAAAGTTCTGGTCCTCATTTTGAGTAGTGAAATAATGCATTGCATATAGTTCCATGCTAACCTTTATAACATTATTGACATCCCATTTTGAATTTCTTTTACTAATTTATTATTAATGATGTTTTTGGCCATATCTGTTGAAAAAGGTTTATGCATGAGCATTTACCAATAAACTTGATTTGCATGTAGTGCAATTGCAACCCAACTCTTTTGTATAGGGAAAATTGCAACTTTGCAATGCTTTATCTTAATGGTTGAAAAATGTTTATGCACGAGCACTTACCTATACAACGTGATTTGCATGTTGTACAATTGTAGCCCAACTCTTTCACATAGTGAAAATTGCAACTTTGGAATTGTTTCTCATCTCTCTAAACGTGTTGCTTTGATTTTTTATGGTCCAAGGGGATGACAACATGGTATTTTGATGGAATAATTCGTAACAATGGTGATGAGGTTGGTAAGCGATAAGTAGAAGACATTGTGAAGAAATGCATCGGCTTTGAGAACATTGTTGAAGGTACTCCTATTGTATTGGTGGTGATAATTGTAGACCTTATCACATATTTTTTGGTAGTTGGGTGGGTTAAATTGTTCATCAAGCAGGGAGAAGTTGGAGCGGTATGCTTGAAAGAAAGAGCAATCCTAATATAGTCAATGTTATAAATTTTAAAGTTGTAGAATGATTTATGCAACTATGTAGCTTGAAGTTCTTGAGTTTTTCAATTTTGAAAAATAAGAAATGGAATTTGTTTCGAAGAGGGGGGGTTATAAACAATGCTAATTGTTTTGAGGCTAGAAAAAGAACATTGAAATATGAAACTAGGCATTTTAAGGAAATTATCATGCCACTGTAAGGTAGATGGCAATTTTTTTATGAAGCAAGATTTATTCAAACTACATTTTTGTTTGCCTCAAAATAATTGATTATAAAGATGGATAATAGGTGGAACATATATTTTTTGTACTCATGTTTGTGTGGTTTGCACGAATATTTTAGTTTGAAAGACTTCATTCTTAATGCTAAGTTGTGGGACAAAGCTTCATGTAAAATTTCTTCAAGTGGTTTGAATCTCAAAAATAAGTTGTTTTTGCACATTTGAAAGAAGAAAATGGAGTATAAATATTTTACTGGATATGGTATATCCAATGCCAAAGGGAGTAGTGTGACCGTTAGTGGACTGCAATCATGGTAGTGACTCATGACCGATTCAAGGGAATGTGCGAAGCAATTCTTTCCGCCCCAAGTTAAAAAGACGTGTATATGCATGACCCCTTATTGCTTTTCATAAAACAAAGTCGTGGAATGACTATCTTTCAATTTATCTTGAGGTCAACGATTTGTTAAAATATCAATTACAGCACAATAAGGTAATTCTAATTAAAGACAACAATCTAATTCTAATTAAAGCACAATAAGGTAATTCTAATCAAAGACAACAATCTAATTCTAATTAAAGCACAATGATCTAAATCTTATGTTAAATAAACATGTTGAATCAACTTGCTTTTATTTGTTTTAAATTCATAATGATAAAAGCTATATTTATAAGGATGGTGTGGGTTGATCTCCAAGCAATCATTTTTGTCTTCCGAGACATGATTAATTTTATACATTCATTTTTCACTTTACCTTTTAATTAGTCTCCCTAAAGTACTTGTTTATCTATACCTAAGCATATTTTGGATTTGTGGTAAATTAGGTAAAGATAGAATTAGAATTGTTGTAAGTGTAGACATTTAAAAATGGTCTCGTGGCATTTATTAGTTCTATTTTATAAATATTTTAGCACACTTGATTTGTGGAGCTAATTTGGTTTGAATTAGGTAATATAGGCTTTCTTGTTGACTTTGATAGTGCTATTCCTATTCCTCTTCCTCTTGTGCATCTCCTATGTTATCTTTAGCTTAATTTGTGTGCTCTAATTCACCTTTATCTTAGTTTGTGCTTAGACCTTGTTTGAGTTGATTACATGCCTCTCTCCTTTCCCCCTCTTTTAAGTCCCAATGGTTGGAACTCAGCTTGAGTGTTTATATTGTTTTAATATAAATTCAAATTTTATCTATAAATAAATGTGTGGCAGTCTATTTACTCATGAAAGTAACAATTAGTTACAAGAATCCATTGAGCACTCATAGGTATTCTAGAAGAGATCAAACAATTAGAGAAATTATTGTTGGAGCTAGTATGTCATGTGGAGCACTTGATGTACGACCTTAGGATTTATGTCACTTGAACGAATTATATTTATCCAAATTATTATTTTCGATATATTTTTCTAGAGTGGTTTGTACTACTTGGGGACTTGACATATACCATTATAATCCTATCAATCACCCAATTTATTGTAGGCCCTTAGACCTCACTTCATTTTTCTTAAGTTTCAAATATTGCTTGGAGGAGAAGATCTAATTTTGTAGGTGCTACGGATTTGGGTTAGGATTGTTGGGTCAACATGTGAATCAACAACACAAATTAAGATACTACTTTAAATCCGCACTGTCATTTATTGCCCTAAAAGAAAATTAAGTTTGGTTTTAATGTTTTATATTTAATTAGGAGTAATTAAATGTATATCAGTATGTGTATTTTTTTAAAATCTAAAAGTGCTTTCCTACAAAACATTTTGGTGAACTCGCTTTGCATCCACCTTGCTAGGGTCAATAATTTAATTGCTTTAGATTTGTTGGTACCGTCTTTAGTCATCTCAACACCCATGCTTGCAAAATCAAATTAAATAAGATCATGCCAATCGTTGTTAGGAATGCAGTATGTGTTGAGTCAATTTGAATTTTGACGATCATATTTTTCCTATATGGATTCTCACATTTGTCTTGTATGGCTTAGATTTGTGATGCATTTATATTTGGCTTAGGGTTAATTTAGACTCTGTTCATCCCCCTTGTCCCCAACACCCTTTCTCCTTCATGCTGCTCACTGATATGATCCCTTTGCAAGTAGCTTAATACAACAACAAAAATACAGAGAATATATACTGTAATTGAAATAAACAGAGAAATTTGTATTGAGATCATCAAATCGCATTACAAAGTATTGCGGTCCTCTTCGAGGGAACAACCTCTTTTGAGCAATGCTCAATATAAAATATTTAATGGATACCTTTTCATCTTGCACATGCACTCTATTTAAACTGGTCTATTTAAGACAACTACTACTTCCCATACATATGAGACAATTACAATTGGTTAATGGGATGACTTACAAAGTATATGCGTCCAAAATTTTATTAATAAAACTAATACAAAAGAAAAGAGTTAGGATGAAGGGATCCTAACAAGCCCTTCTTGTTAAAAAATATTGGACTTCAAAACTCAAGGTAAGGAAACCTCTGTTGCTATTGGAGTAAGGGTTCCCATGTTGCATCTTCCTGTTGCATTCCATGCCACTACCAAGATTCTTCAGAAATGTTTAAGCTTTGCATGGATCTATGCAGTGGTAATCATGCACAAGGTTTGGGTTGCGTATGGTTGTTTGCACAAGCGCTGATTGCATAGGATGTTGTGTATGTCAATTGCACAAGCAGGGATGGTTGTGCATGCTTGTGTGAAGATTGTCTATGGCATTTGTGCAAGGTTGTCAGCGTACATCAATGATGGTAGTAGTGTGCAAGGTTCTTTGCACATTTTCATTGCACTATGGAAGGTTTCAGAGTGGAGCATAGTAGTTGAGTTGTAGTGAATTGTTGTACAATATGTCAAGTAATGGAGGTTAACTTAAGGCATTACGATAAACTTATTTGGTTTATCTGTCAAATTGGAGGATACAAGCATTATTTGGGTGGCACTCTTGACACAAAGTTGTTGAGGGGCGTTACATCATGATCACTTTGGTTAGTACCAGGTGTAACTGCGGATTCCATTGTTGCATGAATGTTACAAGGTGTCAAATATAGGCATCATTCTTCTAAGGAATAAGAGGTTAGACTTTTGTAGGTTCATGTAATAGTTCATGAGTTGTTTGGATCAATGTTGAATTACATGGTCTAGTTTATGCATTGTGACATGTATTGAATGATGAATACACACAATCAAGTGTGCGCATTGTAATATATAGTAAAGTGTTGTATGAATGTTACATAACCTTATGACTTGTTATAGCATTGTAGAATGGTTTAAATGTATGTTATAATCAAGAAGGTTACTGTGTTGGGTTTTTTACTCGAAAGGGTTTTCCCAAGTGAAATCTTGAGTATTATGTGTGCTTGCCATTATCTTTATATGTTTAAGATTTGTAGAACACAACTCTCCTCTGTATTAGTTTATCGTGAATAGGCCTTATCATCAACATTTGGTATCAGAATTTGGTCGTAGCTTTGTATAAGTTTGGATAACCTACGATAAATGTTTTTCTTGAGTGGGGGTTCTGTGTAGAAGAATCTTGTATGAGGAAAATGGTTGGAAGCATAAGGATAGAGATTGACAAATTCAATGGTCAACATTTTGAGTTATGAAAACTCAAGATGAAATATCTCTTGGTAGATAGATATCAATGGGTTGTTGTAGTAGATGCACCACCCATGGAAATGAAACCAAAAGAATGGGAGAAGGTTGATAAGAAATCTAGAAGCTCTATCAAGTTATATTTGTCAGATTCAATGTTAATGAATGTTTTGGCTGAAAATATTGTGAAACTTCTTTGGGATAAGTTGTAAAATTTGTACTAGGCCAAGTTGCTGGTAAACAAACTAATCTTGTGAAAAGTTGTATTCAATGCAAGTGAATAATGGTGACTCGGTTGCAGAGCACCTGAATGCATTCAACACTATCTTAAGTTAGTTATCACTTGTGGATGTCAAAATGGAAGATGAAGAAAGGTGTATCACATTTTTGTGCTCTTTTCTAGATTCAGGAGAAAGTCTAGTGATGGCTATTAGTGGTTCTACATCAAAACTTAAAATGGAAGATGTAGTCGTGACTCTGTTATTAGAGAAGATGAGGCACAAGTTTGTGAAAAGTTATTGGACAAAAGACACCTTGTTTGTGCAAGGTCACTTTCAATAAAGAGATAAGTAGAAGACTATTGATAAGAGTTTGAAGTCTATAAGTAGATAACACTCCATATATGTACTTGAAGAAATGCTAGAATTGTGGCAAGGGCATTTCAAGGACTATAAAGTCAGAAAGGGGAAAAGGCCAAACCATTAGATGCTACACAATCCTCAAGTGAAAATGTCTCTAGTGATGGAGATGGAGATGTATATTTTACAACGTCAAGTTCACTTGTATGCAATGATGCATGGTTGATTGAATCAGGTGCCTCATATCATATGAATCTTGCAAGGGAGTGGTTTTGCGAATATGAAGAATATGATGGTGGTGATGCCAATCTGGGAGACAACTTGACCTACATGATCATGGGTAGAGGAAAAACGAAGTTGAAGTTTAGACATAGGATTAAGACTCTCTAGTGTTTTGCACATTTCTAGGTTTGTGAGGAATCTAATCTTTGTGAGAAAAATGAATGATCTCAGTGTTTAGGTCTCATTCAAAAGGGATATGTACAAGATGGTGCATGGAGCCTTGGCAAGGGGCATGCACACAGGTACTTTGTTAAGGGTTGACATGAGTGCTTTAGGAAAAGCATGTAATAACTCCATTATTCCTGAGGCCAAGGCTGATTCAAGAATGTGCACGTTGCTTCCAGTGGAGAAGACAATGCTTTGGCATTAGAGGCAAGGCCATGTTGGTGAAATAGGTTTGCACATGATATAAACTAAAGATATGGCAAAAGAGATAAACAATTATCCCTTGGACTTCGACATCTGCAAACATTGCATCTATGGCAAGCATAATCTAGTGAAATTCCCCACAAATGTTGCGTGGAAAATTTGAATCTTGTAGGTGATCCATAAGGATGTTTTTGGATCGGTAGATGTCCCAATATTGAATTGTATTTTATGTGTCATTCATAAATGACTTCTCTTGCAAGCCCTGAATATACTTCATCTAGAAGAAATATGAAGTTCTCAATAAATTCAAGGAGTTCAAAGGTCTTGAGGAGAACTACATGGAGAAATGGATCAAGATGTTGAACATAGATAATGGGGGTGATTACTACTCTAATTAGTTCAATGAACTTTGTAGGCAAAGTGGTATTCAAAGGGAAAACAAAACTCCATACACACCACAAAAGAATGGAGATGTAGAGTGGATGAACATGACATTGATGGATAAGGACCGAAGTATGCTGAGTGGTGCACACTTGGAGTAGAAGTTTTGGGCTGAAGCAATGGCTACTACTTGTTATCGTGTGAATAGATCACCCACATCGGCACTGATTAAGAAGACTCCATAATAATCACGGACTCATAAGAAATCATACTTGCGACACTTGCAAGTCTTTGGTTGTGAAGCTTACTCCCACATTACCAAGGAGAAAAGATCAAAACTTTACTTTAAGCCTACAAAGTGTATTTTTATTGGATATGGAAATGGTGTCAAAGGGTATAAGCTTTGGAATCCTGAGATAAAGAAGACAGTTTATATTTGGAATGTAGTCTTCATGGAGGTTCACAAGGTTACTACGTAAGAAGAACCAAAGAAGCAACCAAAGGAAGAAACATAAAAGGTGTAGGTTGATGTAAATGCCAAAGAGTTGTATCCAAGTATGGTGTGATGGATGAAGAGTCACAAGAACAGGAGGAGCCTACAAATCCTACTCCAAGGAGATAAAAAAAGATGCGTAGAGTGTCTAAAAGGTACAACTTATTATATTTCTATTCTACATTCCTATTATCTGTGACTAATGGTGAAGACCCCAAGATGGTGAAGGAAGCTCTTGGATGCCTTGAGAGAAAGACTTTGAAGAAATCAATGGAGGAAATGGAGTCTCTGACAAGAATGAGAGTTAGGACTTGGTAAATTTGCCTCTTGGACAAAAAATTGTACATTGCAAGTGGGATTTCAAAAAGAAGAAAAATGCGCAAGGAAAACTAAAAAAGTATAAAACATGCCTGGTAACAAAGGGATTCTTGTACTGATGAGATGTGGGTGAGTTGGTAAAGTTACTTGGTTGCTTCAAGCACCACCCAGATTCAAATCTCAGTTTGGTATTCTTGGGCCGGTTGTGGCCGATGATGGTATTCTCGGGCCTTTTATGGCCGTTCTTTGTAATTCTCGAGCTGGTTGTGGCTGTTGTTGGTAATTATGGTACTTGTGATAGATGATCACTTTGGGATTTGGACCTCGATTGTGTCCCAGACCGGTTGGAGCTCTGGTCAAAAGTTAATAGGGTAAGGATCCAACCAAAACTAATATCTGTAAAAAAAACAAAGGGATTCTTGTAGGTAGAGGGAATTTATTTTAAAGATATTTTTTACCCTATTGCAAAATTGACTTCCATTAGATTTATTTAAGTTATCATTGATGTGTATGATTTTTAAATAGATCAGATGGATGTTAATAAAACTTTTTTGCATGAAGAGCTTGAAGAATCAATCTACATGTCACAACTAGAAATCTTCAAGGTAAAAGGTAAAGAGGACTTTGTCTGTAGACTAAAATAATTCGTAGTATGGCTTGAAATAATCACCAAGGATGTGGAATTATAAGCTCGACAATTACGTGGTTAGACTTGGGCTTATGCACAACAACGTTGAACCTTGCATATAATGCAAAGAGGAGGCTGATATATTTGTCATCATAGTTCTCTATGTGGACGCCATGCTTATGATTGGAAATGACAATAGAATGATCAAGTAGGTGAAATATCAAATTTCTATGTGGTTCAAAATGAAAAAGATTGGTGCCATAATATTCATCTTGGGCATGAAAATAAAACAAGATCATGCAAACAAGAAGCTCTGTCTAGACTAGAGGAAGTACATTGAGACAATACTTGAAAGGTTAAAGATGTAGGACTAAAAGCCTATGCGTACACATTTTTTAGTTGGTCAAAAAATATGTATTGCATAATGTTTGAAGATATAAGAGGAGTTGGAGGACATGGTTCAAGATTCATATGTGAGTGTGGTGGCAAGCATGATGTATGTAATGGTCTGCAAAAGACTTGATATTGTTCATGCAATGGGAGTAGTGAGCATATTTATATCCATTCTAGGTAAGGAGCATTGGGTGGCAGTGAAGAGGATCTTCAAATATTTGCATGAGAATTATAACTATGCAGTTTGCTATCAGGGAAAGCCTAATTAAAACAACATGTTGAATCTATAGGGCTTTGTGGATTCTGATTGGGTTGGAAATCTTGATGAATGTAAATTTATGAGTGCATATGTCTCTAACGTGTTTGGTGGAGCTATGATTTGGATGAGTAAACAAATAGCTATTATTGTGATATCCACAATAGAAGTTAAGTAGGTCGCAACTACTCATGTGAGTAAGGAAGTGGTTTGGATTCAAGGGTTGTGTTTCACTATTGGGTTCACACAAAAGGCTATAAGGATAGAGTATGATAGTTAAAGCATAATCTATATGGAAAATAACCTTGAATATCATTCTAGAATGGAGCACATTGATGTGTGATATCATTTTGTAAGGAAAATGGTGGAAGAGAAATACATTTGGAGAAGGTGGACACAAATGAAAACATTTCAGATTCATCGTCTAAAGCAACAAGTACTGATAAGTTCTCTTTCGATAGTAAAGTTATGAGCCTCACTGCTTGAAGATGCTGAAGGATGGAGGCATGATCCCCTTATGCAAAGTGTTTAACAAGTGGGAGATTGTTGAGAAATGTTTTAACTTTGCATAGATCTACACAATGGTAATTATACACAAGGGTGGTGTTATGCAGGGTTGTTTGCATAGGTGTTGTGCAAGTCTAGTATGCAAGTAGGTATGGTTGTGTAGGCTTGCATGGAGACTATCTATGGAAGTCACACAAGGTTATCAACATGAAATAATGATGGTAGAGTTATGAAAGGTTCTTTGCATAGTTTTATTGCACCGTGTAAGGTTTTAAAGGTTTCAAAGTGGAGTACAATGGGTGAGTTATAGTAAGGTGCTACGAGGAGCTATGAAACATGTAAAGTAATGGAGGTTTTCCTAAGGTGTTATGAGACATTTGTTTGATGTATTTTTTAGACTAGAGAAGTGCGAGCAATATCTTGGTGGTGCTCTTACATAAAATTGTTTATGAGTGTTACATAGTGATCACTTTGGTTATTAGTAGGTGTAATTACAGATTCCCTTATTGTGTAAATGTGGTGCCAGTTATAGGCACAATTTTTATATGGAATAAGAGTTAGAAATATTGTAGGTTCATGCAATAATTCATGAGTTGGTTGGATCAACGCTGCATCTACACAGTATAATGTAAGCATTGTGACCCGTGTTGAATGCTGAATGCACATGGTCAAGTGTGTGCATTTAATATACACTAAAACAATGTATGAAAGTTACAAAACCTTGAAAATTGTTGTAACATTGTAAAATAATTTCATTTTATGTTATAATCAAGAAGGTTACTGTGCTAGATTTTTTACCCAAAAAAATTTTCCCACGTGAAATCTTGAATATTATGTGTGCTTTCCTTTATCTCAAATGTTTAAAATTTGTATAGCATAACTATCCTATATATTAGTTTATTGTGAATATGCCTTATCCCCAACAATAATCTTTTTGGTAGTGCAAGTGTAGAGTTGTCATGATTGTTAGGAAAATATATTAGTACTCACATTAGTTTGGGAGAATATATCTATAAATATTATGTAAGTGAATAATCACTCACTTTGGATAAGTGAGGAGGGTTTTTAGTGATAGTTTGTTTGCTCTTGATAATATTTTTCTCCTATTATATGGAGACAATCAATCTATATATTGTATTATGTGTGTATGTTGATGCAATAAATCTCTGTCAATCTTTGCTGTGTATTCTGTCGGATCAGTGACCACATGATCGATGCCTTGTCATATCATGCTTTCCAAGTCTGTGTGTAGAATGTCGAGTCTGAGTGTGGCCTGTCAAGTCTGAGTGTAGTATCTTCTACATTAGAATTGGATAATTTTTTATTTATCATTTAGATTATAAGCTTATGTTTTAGTTTTGTTTATTTTTGTGGTGTCAACATTAATAAATGTAATGAATGTCTCATTTGTAATATCCTAGGAGTCATCGGTTATTTAGGTTTTTTTTTGTTATAGGGTTTAATTTGTATACTGGTCATTGCTTATTTTATGTAAAAAAATTATAATAAATAAATAAATATTTAATATTTTTTTAGTAATTATGTCAATAAATAATAATTTTTATATAAGTCAAATCAAATAGGTTGTATTTGAAATCTCACTTTTCCTAGTTTTATTATATGTCAAAGTATTAGGTCTAGAGTTCGAATCAATCGAGTGTGCATCAGTTTCCATAGTCTAAATATATTGTTGTAAAGGACACATTCTTGGTGGCAATTGATGTCCAACATAAGCCAAGTTTGTGGTGGGTGGGGAGGGGAGCGGGTGCATAATGAAAATACTAAATTTAGTCAAATTTTTTTATGGTAAATACTTTCACACATGGAAAGTTAGGACTCAACTACTGCTGATTGACAAATATATGGGAGATTGTCAAAGGAAAAACAAAGAAAGCAACAGATGTAGATGAAGCAATAAAATGGGAGAGCAAGAATTGAAAATTTACAAAACCATTGTATTGGGGATATATGATACTTATTTGAATCATATACACTTATATAAGTCCTCTAATACAATTTGAGAGACATTAGACAAATTGTTCAATTCACAATATGGAAGTGCAATGGTGGCTTTGAAGCATAAATTGTTTAGACTTAAAATGGAAGAAGGCAAAAACATGGTTCAACACATCATTAATTTTTTCTCTATCTTGAATTAATTAGTTGAAATTAAAATTGATGTGCATGATGATGATGCAAAAATTGTATTACTGAATAACATGGTAGCCAACTATTCTAACATGGTTTTCACACTAAGAAAAATAAATTCTAGCTTTGAAGATCTGATTTCTTCTCTGATAGATGAAGAAAACATAACTAAGAATATCGATCCAAAGGAAAGTGTAATGTATCATAAAAATAAGTAGGATAAATCATATGTTAAAAGAAGATCCAAATCTTATTTCAAATAGGGATAAAATTCCAAATATTCAAAAATAATAATTATATGGTACTATTGTAAACAACCTGATTACATGATTGTAAACTATAGACATAGAGTACAAGATCTACTTGATGGAAAAATTCAAGAGAATTCCATGGTTGTTGATGAAGAAAAGGAGAATGATTGAGAAGTAAATACTATTCACACATGAAATCCAAGTGATGAAGAATACCTCTTTTAGATGACTATCAACTAGAGGTTGGAGGCATTGAAGGAAGGAGGTCAAATAATGCCTCTCATCAGCCACTAATTATGGGGTTACTTCTGTTATAGTGGCATAAGTGTGTCTTATTCTATTTTTGTTTGTGGGTGTGAAAATAAGTAGTACAATACCTGTTTCCCAAATTGTGTACTTCAATAAGAAATATTGTGTTTGTATATTCAGTAGTGTAGGCTAAAAAAATGTAGAATTCTTGTTTGTAATTCTCACACTGATTCGATTGATTTTTTCTTGTCAGTGATTTGGTCAATGAGAGGTTGATGAATAATTTTTCCCTCTACCTTCATCTAGCCTGTAGAGCATATGTTCCAATCTAAGTACTAAGGTGGGGAATATTAGGAAAATATATTAGTACTCACATATTTTTGAGATAATATATCTACAAATAATATGTAAGTGAATAATCACTCACTTTGGATAAGTGAGTAGGAGGGTTTTTAGCGATAGTTTATTTGCTCTTGATAAGATTTGTCCACTAATAGATAGGAGATAATCAATCTATATATTGTATCTCATAATCAAAAATGAATTTGAGCTTATTGTGTGTAATGTTTAATGTATAAAATCTAAAAAAATTGATAGTGATCGCTTATCTAGGATAGACTTAGGTTCTAGGAGGATAGATCCTTAAGGTTTGAGCTTGGGAAGTGCTATAAAAAATTGAACATGTTTCCTAATCACCACCTTTATACGATATATGAAAAAAGTGATGGACCTTAGAAGAAGAGGGTCACAACTCCAACTTGTATGCCACAAGACCAATCTTTTGGAGGACTTTATAAGGGCCATAAAACTCAGGTGCTATTTTTTATGACCTTTTGTCTTCAAAAAGAATTGATTATAAGGTTGTATCCAAAGAAAAACCATGTCCCCTATCTCAAAATCATGCTTGAAACAATGTTGATCAGCCTGTTGATTCATTCCTCTAGAGTTCAAAGGATATTTTCACTTGTGTTGATGCAATTTACTACCTATACCTTGAAACTTTCTAGGATGTATGATTGAAGAGATGAAGGTGGTTTCATCTTAGTTTCAGTGTGATATTTGGTATTGTACCACCATTTATAAAATGGTCACCATTCGACCCAATGATGTTGTTGGTTTGAGGTGAAGCAATGTAGATAAGTCTTCAAACATTTGTTTACAATTTATGTTGGACCATTTGTTTATGGATTGTAGGTTGAGATCATTTAATTTGGGTATTGTATCGTTAAAAAATTAATGCTATAAGTTACTAGTAAAAATAGGATCATGGTTGCATAAAATGGAAGTAAGTATCCAATGAAGGCATAAGATGGGCGAGATAAAAGGATGTGTTGTTGAGTATTGTCATTGATTTCAAAGGTGCATTTTATGAAGTTTGATGTCAAAGATGATTAAGGACAATTGGCAGTGTGTGATGTGACAAGGTGCATGGAAGAGTGTTGTCATGAGAGAGAGAAAGAGAGATTTTGAAGACAACAAATGTCTTATGTTAGCTTGATTGATATCATTGTTAATGTCAGCATGGAAGGTATAGGTCATTAATGTCAAGTATATATGAAGCATAATCATGACAGGAAGAGGTATGTGCATGGTTAAATAAATGAACATGGGGATGTGAGGGTTTTATGGCATTGTTTGAGCATGTGAGTAAGGTTTAAAATCTTTCATGAGAGTTTTAGGGTGAGCCTATAGGGGTAGGACATTTAGTCTAAGTCTGCACCCAGACCACTCCTAGACCTTACCTGGCCTAGTGAGGTATGAAGATCAGTTTTCAAGGCAAGTATGGACATAAGATTATGGACATAGGTGAGATAAGTTGTTTTAGGTATGATCACAAAGTTTTAGGTCAATATTTGAAGGAAAAGTGCATGAATCATTGTTTTAGGCCTTCTCGAGTTCATAGAATGAGGTATTCAAACCCAAAAAGCACTTTCAAACATTTTTTTAGCATTTGTAACCTTTATGTCAGAGTTTGATATATTTAGAAGAGATGGGGAAGGGTCCTAGCTAAGATCTCTAGGCATGATTTTTGGATTTAAGTGGCAGTCCTTTATGAATAATCATTAACACCAAAACGAGTGTTAAACCTCCCTAAAACCTTAATAAGGACTTGATACGATAGATTTTGTTTGAATAAGCTCAGGATTGATTCAAATTACTAGATAATCTATTGGATCATGTATTAAACTCTCCCAAGTACCTCCACATGGTGGTGGTTAGTTAGATGAGAGAGAAAATGTATAGGTACAGGCTTATTTATCAAAAAATTGTTGTAGATCTCAAAAGTTGAATTAGTCAAGAAAAGAAAATGGATGTTAAAATAATTTAGAAACTCATTTTACATGTCCATGATGTTTTTTGGATAATTTATAGCCTTAAAGTGCTTTAAATTGATCATCCAAGTAAACTGATCGTAGACAAACCTAATGGTGTGGATAATGTAAAACCCAAGCAGAGATGGAGAGATAGATTTGAGGGTTTGTACATGATATATTGATGCAATAAATTACATGAAGAATTTATTTATTACTTTTATTTCATGATCATGCTTTAGGGAATCTTTGGAGGTCAGTGTATGTGGTGTCAAATGTTGCTCACAAAATGGCTTGTCTGGTTCAGATAGGACTGTGAGACATAAGGTCATTAAATTGGTTTGTAAGGTAAATATTTTCCATTAGACTATATGAATTTTTAAAGGATGTTGTATAGATCTCATAGAACAATTTTTATGTATCATGAGTCATGATAAGTGTCTACACAGGTGTTGGAGGTCTAATTCTTCATGACTAGTTTTTGAGGTGATTTAGCAGTTCTAAATAAGTGAGTTGCAGAGATGTTCTTGAGCCCTTATTTCTTGAGCGAAGGTGTTTCAAGAATTTGGTAATGACCTTGAGGTCATGGAAAATATATCTTCATGTTTAATTTGTCATGGTTGAGTAGTTTAAGGGTGTTTAAGCTTCATTATTGTAAGATAAACTTTTGAGGTACACAAGCCTAATAGGGCAGTTTGTCCTAAAGGAGATTTCATGGTATGAACAAAGGATGTAGGTCTAATCAAGAATGGATGAGGTCATAAGATTTCTTTGGATAAGTGGTTTAATGGTTTTTTATTGTTGGAGAAGGCCTTCTAGGCCCAAAAATATCAAGTTTTAGCGTTAAGAGGGCAAACCTAATGCAATTAGGTCTCCATGAGACCTAAAGGAGGAGTAAGGCCTAATTGAGTTGTGACAGACCAAAAGGGGTTCAAATTATGATTTAAATTTTTTCATAAGATGTCTTAATACCTATTGTGTGTCCAACCTAAGAGTTTGAAGGTGTGTGGCTGACTAAGTGGTGTGTGACCATGAGACTAATATATATATATATATATATATTTATATATGTATATATATATATGTATATATATATATATGTATATATATATATGTATATGTATATATATATAAGGTAATTTAGGCCTATTTGAGTGTGTGAAAATAAATGAATATATGATGCATGGTTGAGAATAAGGAGGTATTGAAATGAGTTATAGAACATAATAAAATAGTAGCAGTGTGAAGGTGATCAAAATTATGAGGTCATTGAGTTGGTACTGAGTCACTTAGGGAGTTGGTGCTTCCTTGCAAGTAGATGCTTGCTAAAGCCTAGTCAAGAGGGTGCTTGAATTTATTAGGGTTGGTGCTCCAAATTGAGTTGGTGATCAATTAAATTTGGTCTTTTTTTTCATAGGAAAGTAGTCCATTTGTAGAGATCATAGTGGGTTTTCTTCCTCTTGAGGGTTTCCCACTCATATATGTGTTCTCTTGTTTCATGCTTATGTGAATGGTTCTTTATGCATTTCTAGATCATTATGTTGATTTCATGATTCATGAATGTTAAAGTATAATTTATTGAAAGTTTTTTAATCATTGATTCAACCCCCCTCTCAGTAATTATGCTTCTAACATGTGTGAGGGCACAAATGTGGACATGCTTAGAGATGTGATCCATCACCACTAGGATAACTTATTTCCATCCTAAATTTGGTATACCTTCAATGAAGTCCAAGGAAATGTTGGTCCATACCTTGATGAGAACAAATAATGGATGGAACATTCTTGGGTTCGTGACCATTTCACCTTTGTTGTGCTAAAAAATTTAACATTCAAATATAAATTATTTGATGTCTTTTTTAGTGCATCCTCAAAATAAATTCTTGTGAACCCTTCCATACATTTTTAAAAATCTTGAGAAAATTTAGGAGCTAATACAAGAGGACCTTTATGTTAGAAATAACATCAATCCTAAGAGTAATCAACTTAGAAGAAGAATTAGTGGACATTTTCTAAATTATTTGCTAAATTTGGATATCCTAGTTCCACTCATGTTGAACCTCATGCACACACTTTGAAATGGATAATGATAGTGCACACAAAGTTGTATTTTATTCATACTAGTGAGAAAATGCATCTACGACAACATTGCCATTACCTTTCTCACAAGTAATCTTATAGTCACAACCCATAAAATTTGTTACCCACTTATGTTTCTCAAGAGAATAAACTAATTGTTCTAAGAAGTAATTGAGACTATAATTATCAATTTTGATGTAAAAATGTCTCCTTACAAGGTATGGGTGACAGTTGTTCACTACATGAAGGTTGACTAACATTTCTTTCTCATATGTTAAGCAGGCAGAGCTTATCCCTATAGGTGCCTTACTTGTGAATGTTAGGGTCTACCTTCTTGCATTAAGATTGCTCCAAATTCACTTCTTGAGGAATCACTTTCAATGATGAAATCCTTAGAGAAGTCATGAATAACAGGAATTGGTGTAATATACATGGTTTGCATGATAATTTTAAAGGCCTTTTTTTCCACCTTTGCCCAAATGAATGACATCATTTTTTTAACATGGCTATTAAGTGGAATTGTGATTTTCCCATAGTCCTTGAATAAATTATGGTAATTTCTTGTGATGCCTAAAAATCCATGAATGATCTTGAGTGTTTTGGGCTTAGACCATTTTTTCATATCCTCTATTTTTCCTAGATCGACTTTGACTCCTTCCATAGAGATAATTTTTCCTATATACTCAATTTATTTTTGGCCACATTAGCACTTTGACCATTTGGCACATAAATGGTTCTCAAAAAGGATTTGGAAGGCTTGTTCCTAGTGCATCATATGTTCTTTCCATGTTCGAGTATAAAAAAGGATGTCATCAAATAAGTCTAAGATGAATTTTCTAAGAAATGATCAAAAGATATTGTTCATTAAACCCTAGAATGTTGATAGAGCATTGGTGAATAAATTTTTAATGGCTTTTGTGAGTTTAAAATGATGTATTAGGAATGATTTTTTATTTTATTTATATTTTATGATAGCCTGATCTTAAGTCGAGCTTTAAGAAGAATTAGGCTCCATGCAGTTTATCCACGAGTTCATCAATCACTGGAATGGGAAACTTGGCCCTGATGGTGATTTTATATAGATCTTAGAAATAAATACGAATTCACCAGGGTCAATATTTTTTCTAACCAATAGTACTTTGGAAGAGTAAGGACATATACTTGGTCGAATGACTCTTGCAAGCAATAATTCCTCCCCCATTTGTTTTATTTTAGTATTTTGTATAAATGGGAACCTATACGGACAAATATTTGAAGGTACATTTTATGAAATAAATAGATTGGAATGATATTTTGCTTATTTTGGAGTTAACCCTTTAAGATATATAAAGACTGATGCATTCTACAATAATAGATTCTAAAATTCTAACAATTAGTTTGAATCAAATGATTCACTAACTTAGATAACACAAAGTTGAGAAATAATCCCATGAGATGTATTTTTAGGAAATTTCTCCATTCAATGAGAGATAATGATACTTATTGATGTTGGAGTAATTCATAATAAGGTTTGTTTCTAGTCCTTATCTATGAATTTCACCCATAGTTGGAGAAGTTCCATAGTATAGGTCCTAGTGTCCATAACCACCATGCTTCCAAAACTATTTCACAACATCCTAGAGGTAGAACAAACATGTTTGATTTTAGATTATAGTCCCCCACTAAGATTAAATTTTATTGACATTTTAAATTACAAAGTAAGGCACCTCAATTTGTTATCATGACTTCAAAACTTGAAAATAGATACACAACAATCAGCTTGCTTAGCTAGCTGAGGGTCAATGAAGTTATGTGTACTACCAAAATCAATGAGGATGGTGAGGGGATGATTTTAAAATTACCTCTCATCCTTCATTTTTTGAAGAGTAGTGATTCCAGTCAATGTTGTTAGGTCCTTTCTTATGTTAGGATATTCTTCCTTTTCTTCATACTAGGCTTCTATTGTGTTTTCCCATTCATCAGACTTTAGAGGTGACTCCATATATAACATGAGTAGTTTTTGTTCCACACGTCAATGACCCAGTGTGTAATTTTCATCACAACTGTAACATAACCATTTTTATTGATATGCCCATATCTTAGTCTCAGTTAGAAATGAAATCAACATTGAACTAGGGTTTTGGAATGTTATTTCTTGTGTTAGTATTGAATTATTGAATTGGGTGATTTACAAGTTCGATGCTAAATGATGAAATTATATTTTCCAAACTTAGCCAATCTAATGGATACCATCATATATGGTGGTTTTTGCTCTAATACCTTGTTTTAAGTCACTTATGAAACAAATTTTGAAAAATTCATATGTCAACCATTCCTTTCTATTATCTAGTTTTTTAAATTTGCTCTAATATTCACTAATCAAACTAATATGTCACAATTTTGTAAATGCTCTTATGAACTTATGCCAATCAAACTATAAGGATTTTGGATTTTTTTTCCATGATGATTCATCATTATATTTTTGATACCATTGGTACCACTAGACAAAATCCTTCTCTAGTTTGAAAAAGGCTATAGGTATCATGTATCCGTATGGGGTATTATGTAAACTTAAATATTAATTTGAATTTTACAACTAAATAGTGTGATATTCACATTAAAATTTATGATAATTAGACTTGAGGCCATGTGGTATTCTCCCTAAATTAAAGTTGTGTTTAGAATTACTGTCTTGAGTAGTCTGTAAATCACAATTACTTAGGTATATGATGTTGTCCATCATATATGACTATTTGACATTGATTTCAGTAATTTAGGTTAGGATTTTATTCTTCATGGCCTATAGCTATGCTATAGTTTGCTCCATTTCCTTTGATTAGGTCACTACCATCATATGTGTGGGTCATGGGGTCTATTAGAAAGTTTACTAGAGTTATATATCAAACAATCAATTTGAAAAAATGATATGAATGGTAAAGATGCCCCAAATACAAGTTTTGTTTTAGAATTTTGTACTATATAGGTACCCTATGTGATGAATTTTGCTTAGGATTAATGTATCCTACACCATTTCCAAGATAAATGCTTTAGAATATTATGACCGCTGGGTCTTTTGTTGTAACCATTTTTCTAAAGGATTTTGTTGTTTGACCTTGTTCTCCTCTACCACTACCGTGTGCAAAAAAATTAGTTGGTGGTGGTATCCTGTAACTCTAGGAATGTTAGGGTTATCACAATGAAGGTTATTATAAGGTGTGTTTGGTATGTGAGCTTGTAATTATTGTTATCATGTTTGCAAATAACATCAACCCAATATTTAAGAACTTTAACTATGAAGGATTAAATTATCCCATATCCCACTATCATGTCTCTGAGGTACAATGTGAGTAACTTCCTAAGACCAATTGCTTACTAGTGCACCTAAAATTACAAACAACTAAAGGCAGTCTAGGGCTAGGTTTAAAAAAAACTATGGGGTCTTATTATATACCTAAGGGTATTTGGAAGCTCATGGCCATATATAAATGCTCTATAAGGAATTGTGATGATAGGTAAAATCCCACCTTGTTTCACACATTTTTCTTGTGTGTGTAGCAAAAAATGATAGCTCTTCTGAGGATAATTGAAAACCCCCACCACAGGGTTTCAAACCGTAAAAATAAAAGATAAAAATGAACTAATTGTATGGGAAGAAAAATTTGGTAGATTTGATAAAAGAACATTAGAATCACCACTTTTTGACCACCAAGATCCTAATTGGGAGAGGTGACAACATACAATGGACATTCACAAAAATCCATAAACTACAGAAGCTATAGTGAAACACAACCCTGTAAAGAGTTATGATATCAGATGATATTATCCTTTCTATAAAAAGATTAATGCAAAAGTAAATAGATAGAGAATATACACTACAACTAAAATTAAAAGAGTAATATTTTTTTGAAATCATAGAATCAAATTACAAAGTATCTTGGGCCTTCTTGAGGGGGAAAGCTTCTTTGAGAAATGCTCAAAACAAAATATTCAATGGATACATTTTTATCTTGCACATGCTCTCTATTTAAACTAATTTATTCAAGACAACTACTACTTCCCATACATGTGGGATAATTACAATTAGCTAATAGGACAAATTACAAAGCATTCATGTCCAATATTTTATTGGTAACACCTAATACAAAAGAAAAGAGTTAGCATTTCCTTTGAAATCAAAGCTAGATACTAGGGTATTTGCAATTTCTTACTATAAAGTTGCGTAATAATCATTTCAAAAGGATTTAATATTTTAAAAGTGAAGATCCATAGACCACCAAACCATAAGTAAATATAATAATAAATAAAATATTAATAAAAATAACAACTATTATTATACCAAGAGATATAGATAGATAAAAATAAAATTACAATAGAATCAATACCTTGTGTTATGTGTTGGATTGAAACATTTTAAGAAGGTTTTTGGTGAATACCACCATATTATTGAAACATTTTATCATCGCAAGGGCAACACAGATTCTGATTTACAGAATTGTCCCTATTGTGGCTTGCATGTTTATGGAATATGAAAGAATAAATGTTTGTGTAATACATATTCAATATTATATAGTGAGATTGTGGGGAATTGGCCAATATTGGATTGCCTTGATCTAAATGAATGCCGCTAGGTTAGTGATGTAGCCTTGGTATTAAATTTTTGAGATGCCAAAAGTACATTTTTCTAAGTTAGATTACAACTTATTTTTACGTAAGATGTCTAAGACATGCGAGATGAATGCTATTGGTGTATTGGATAAGCTAAAAGGCATAACCAACCATTCATATATTAATACCTTAGTCTTAAAAGTTGCATTCTAAACATATTATGGATTGATAATTACTTGACGATAATCTGACTTCCTATCGATCTTGGTGAAGTAGAGTGCATATTAGAGTTTATCCAAGATGTATTAAATGCATAAAAATAGGTAATCATTCTTCACCATTATATTTTTCATTGCATGATAGTCAATGAAAATATGCTAGGTTATATCTTTCTTTGGTTCAAGGATTATTGAGATTCCACAAGGAGAAGAGCTAGGCTTGATCTTTTCTTGATCAAGAAGCTCCTAGATTTGACATCAGACTTCATCATTCTCCCAAATGGACCTATGGTATAATCGATAATTTGGAAGAGAGGATCTGGGGACTAAATTAATGTGATTATTTACTACACAATGTATTGATATACCCTTTAGTTATTCAAAGACATTTTCATATTGACGTAATAATTTACCGAGTTGTTTCAGCAACAATGGGTACCAAATCATATTTGTTGTCCTATGTAGGTACTTCTAGGTGTATTATGATTAATAGTAACTTTGAAACAACCCAAAAAAAAGTAATTTTATGAATTACTATATAGAGTATGTAACAAAACTACATGTGGATCCTACTATGCAACTTTATAATGCATGCCACATCATCTTAGTTTGCACAAGGATCAATAGACAACCCATAAACAGATTGGGTCATTTAGACACTTACGAAAGGATGAAAATCACTAGATGATTCCATAAAGAAAAGGTTTCCTAGAGGATGGTATACCATTCAAAGGGTATTAATGTGCGGGTCCATACTAATAGCCTCTAAACCTCATAAAAGGCACTCATCCTCCCTATCAGACCACCTAGGGATCCTCATCCCTATCTAAGTATCCAATCACCCTATGTGGTTATGGTTAGGTGATTCACGAGACAAGAAAGATTGGTTCATGCCTCAAGTATCCTTAGTGTCATAATAAGTGTGTAGTTTAGTTCAATAGACAAGGTTAAATACCAAAAGAGTAAGATTTAACATAACATATAACTATCTTACTTGCCATTTGATAAACATACAAATCTGATGATAAGGGAATACCACAACCAACATGATAGGTCATAAAATAAGAACAACAAAATAATCATACCAAGCCTTTACTTATGCAATATTTGTAATGATTTTAAATCGGCTAGAAGCTGCCACTAGATCACTGCCAAGACAATGTGACATAATTTATTAAAACACATAACCTTTATAATTATATAAGTGAAGACCAATTCTGGTTCTACCCCCATTAGATTATTGTACCATGATCCATAATCCTATGAGTCATTTTACCCATGTTCCCTTGTTTGGCGAATGCCACCATATCACATATAACTCCATATGCAAAACAATTAAATTGAGAACTATATAACCACAATCCTAATTACCAACATGAATTATCAACGTTCACCATGAAATAATGCACATGTTGAAAATGAACATAACATCCTTAACAATCTCATCGTACAAACAAGAACTCATCCATTTGGGGCTATCACCCAATATAACATGAATACCAAAAATATGATGAACCACCAACAATAGTGCTTTTAGGTCAAGATTATATGAATAAATCCCTAACCATAGGGTCCTTACACTAAATGGTTCTTTCAACACCTTGTAATAATAACAAGTAAATGACTTAACCATTATGAATGATAACTTATTAAATAACCAGTTCAACCATTAGACCATTTCCAACTTCGTGAACTAGGCCAGTTATGGGCTACAATTATGAACAACTAACTAGCACATCGCATGTTGTTTACACATGGTCTCAATATGGTCAACCATGTATCCAAAATATTAATTTGACAAAAAATAAATAACACATTGAGCTATGAATCTTCAACCCAAAATTCTTACTAACAACCACTTGATCTTGGTTGATTTCATAAAATCATAAGTCAAAAATAAACCATTGATTAACTTACCAATTGCCTAAAAGCTTTCATGCTTGTAATAAAAAATAGAATATAATTGAATCAACATCCATTATTATTCATTATTAGCGAGTGACAATAACAACATTTTAATCCTAATCCAAAGTCAATATGGAAATATGAACAATTGCAATATTATCATGGTAACATTTTTTCCACAATATCATAATACAAAGCTGCAAAAATACATTTTCCAACACTTGCTAAAATATATTGGCATAGCCAACACTCATATATATATATATATATATATATATATATATTCGACCCTCTACACTTGATTGCTTAAGCAATAAGTGTGCACAAGATTAAGTCCATATATATATATATATATATATATATATATATATATATATATATATATATATATATATATATATATATATATATTCGACCCTCTACACTTGATTGATATCACAAGCACCCTGCTATATATATATATATATATTCGACCCTCTACACTTGATTGCTTAAGCAATAAGTGTGCACAAGATTAAGTCCATAACATATAAAAGAATATCACAATCACCCCGCAACTAAGACCAACATGAAAGAGGGAAACATAACAACTTTCACAACATGATTTATTACCCTGATGCTATATTATACCTATAGATGTGGGTTAATATAATCTTTATTTTCTAGCTAGTCAGGATATCCTTCAATTAAGATCCAAGGATGATATCAATAAGACTGATAACATAAACATGTTTATGGGAAATGTTGCTCTATCATACAACTGTAATGTATCAGATTAATCCTTGATATAAGGATGCCAATTATGAGCACAATATGAGATACTACATAAATGCAAAATATTGTTTGCATATAATAGACCACACCACCAAGTCTTAATATCAAAAGATTGAGATTGATACAAGTAATTTGAACAATCTTCTATTGATTGGTAGTTATATCATATATACAAACAAGAGGCCACATGCACAAAAAAACCATTATAATACCATATAGGTATAAAAATTAGAATAAGGCAACCTCTAATAAATAATTCAAACTGTAATATTAATGCAATGCAATTAAAATCAATAATTTAGCTTCATCATCCCAAATTTTGTCTTGGGTTAACATTGATGAGCACAACACTTTAATTAGGTGACAAATAGAATCAAATAATCAATTTCACAAAAGTAAGACCAACTGTATCATAATCCCCCACACTAGAAAGGGTGCAACAAATGTGTTAGCATAAAACTAATAATGTGAATTTCCTTCTAGTCAATATTCTGAAAGTTAAATTCTATTTTAATAAATCAATTTCAGAAAGAGCAAAACAATCCAACTAAATTAATTCCACATAAAATAAATTTAAGTATCCTCATTATACTTACTACTGTAAATTTTCTTTTTCAAAGGGTAAATCAACAATGAAACTATTGTATAAACCCCCAAAACAAGAATGGTAATGTTTATTCAATATAGTTCCTAAAAGATAACATCAATAATGCACTTAAAAAGCATAAGATGGTTTACAATAGCCAAGAATATTCCAACTCTCTTCTAGTCATAACTATTCAGTTACTTTCAATTAGTTCAATTTATTAGTAAAAACATCCAAGGTAAAATAAAATAGTTAAATGCATATAACAACTGTGTGATTCTTGTAATAAATACATTGCAAAACATACAAAATCTGGTTTGCTAATAACATCTCATAATAATATGTTCATAAAATAACTAGACCAGTTTACTCTCACTTTATAGATTAGGTGTTTAAAAAATAATGATCTAATCGTACAATTAATGATTTTTCATTTCTATAAACTTTTATTAACCGATAAACAATTAATGTCATATGCTAAAAGACAACCAACAAATTTGATTTGTATTCCACAACAAGGTGATCAAAATAGTTTGTTTTAGATCTTATTTTCAAACAATTTGGGAATACATCCAAAATTTTAAACTCAAAAGATAACAATCCAACACTCTTTCCAAGAGAAAACATGGGGTTTTTAACCTGGTCTGAAGTTTAAATAAATCATTTGAAAAACAATACATAAATAAAAACTCTTTCACTCTCTTGTAAAGATCAATTACCATCATGATTGCATAAGACTACCAACTAAAATAAGTAGGTAAATTTCACATATTTTAGTAACCCAATCAACAATGTAATCATACAACAAGTGGTTTTCATTTATCACTTAGGAAAAATCATCATGTCAACATACATGTTTTTAAAGCTATACCCTGTTGAATCACCACAAATATAAATTTTGTTTTTAAAGTGAACAATTATACACAGAATAGTCTATCAACCAACAACCCAAATTTACCACAAAATTAGGGAAATAAAATTTCCAATTAATGGTGATAATTTCCATTCCAAGTGGGTAATGTCTAATTTGGGGAAATTCATCTCAATTTCTAGCATATAAAAAAAATACATACAAATACATATCATCACCTTCAGCATGTAATTATGTAGAATTTAAAAATGAATCCCAAAATCACACAAATCCAAATCCATTAAGCTAATGCTATAAAAATCTACTATGGAATGATAGAATCAAAAGTAATAAACCATTCAATCAATGGAAACAAAACATTGTCTAGGGTTATACCTTGATTTTCATTAAAATACAACAAACATAAATTTCCACATAAAAACTTCATACTCAAACCTTATTGCTACCTTGGCCATGGCATAGGCCCATGTGGGTGCAGCAGAATATACCCCCATGGATATATAACCCAACATGATTATCTATGGAACTTGTAATCATTAACATAGTATTTAAATGTTAGAATTTTAAACTAGAAAAAGAAAAAAAACACATGCTTGTTAAAATGCTAAGTAGGGTTTTATCTTTTTGTTTCTTCCTCACAGTGGTGCCACACCATCAACATTGACCCATCTATGCCCTTTTTCTACACAGACCCATGTGTTATTTCTCTATTTGCCATCAACCCAAAACACCTAACTCTCTACTTCCTTCTCATTTATCACCCTTCTTATTCTTCTCTCTACTTTTCATCTACCTCACCCCATCCTAGCAATGGCCAAAATGAAAACCGAAAGACCCTATATTTTTCTCCATACTCTCCTTGCCCTTCTTTTCTCCTTCCAAGTCAATGCCCAATACGATAGTTGCTCAAATGACATCTAGAAAAAACCCTAAAATTAGTGATTTGTCTCAATACTAAGTCCAATGCCATAATAAGCTTGTGACCTCATCATGGTCCAAAACCTTTTTATCGCAAGAGATCATGAACCTAACATTAAACTGCTTTACCCCAATACACTAGACTTAAATTAAAAGTCCTTTGATTTACACATGCTCAAACATCTCCAAAGCTTATATGATTTTACAAATAACCAACACATTAAAATTTAAAATAAACTAAAAGTTTTTTGTTTACACATGCCAAAACATTAACATAGCTCATAAGCTTTTATAATTAACTAATACAAGCTTATGGTCCATAGCAATAATTACAAGATTTTATTTCCCACACTAAAAACTCCATGGGCCCAACTAGAGTATACATGTGTGTACACACACACACACACACACACACACACACACACACACACACATTTAGCATTCTAGGCATAACAATGTACACCCACTTAAACATATATATACATTTATATACATACATACATACATACATACATACATACATACACACACACACACACACACACACACATACATACATACATACATACATACATATATAAACCACAAAATTCACCTCTGAATTAAATAGTCAAATTCTGATCGTGATCCAATAAAACATTCAACTGAAATTTATCCTATAGTTATATAAAAGTTCCAAAGAGCAAGGTTATGACAAACATCTATCTAGAGGCATCCTAAAATAATCAAGGTAACGAACCTTGCATTACACCTATATATTGTTAGCATGCTTTATTATTTTCCTACTTATTTTACTTGATCAAGGGATGGAACTATTGCAGATAAGTCATCCACTTCATGTGCATGCATTAAATAGATTTCTCTACATCTATAGGAATTAAAGTGGCTCAAGATCAAAATGAATGACTTTCTCCTTCCTCAACATTGATTTAATTCTTGCACAATAGTGTAAAACTCTTTCTTGTAGGTGGATTATCATTGAATGTTTTAAACTGATATGCGATTAGATGTAAATTTTTTAGGAGTAATGCACTGATTGAATAGTTATATTCATTGTTGTGAATCTCAAAGGATTAGACAATGTTGGGTATTTCCAAGACAAGTTTTGCATAACAATGCTTCTTGATATCCTCAAAAGCACATTGTTGTGCAGGTTTCCATTGGATTACTTCCTTGGTGTGTATTATTTAATTGAGATAAAATGTAATGTGTGAGAAACTAAGAACAAACCCTTGATAAATGTTATTAATTTCAATAAAACTCCTTAATTCAGTGAGATTGCAAGGAGTTTGCCAATCTTGGATATAGTTGATCTTTTCTATATCTACACAAATGATTCTAAGTCAATGATGTAGCCTAAGACACAAAAATTACATTTTTCTAAGTTAGATTGCAAATTATTTTTGCATAAGGTGTCTAGGACACACAAGATGAATGTTGTTGGTGCTTTGGATAAAATGAAAGGCATAATTAACTGTTCATGTAATCCTTCCCTAGTCTTGAATGTTGTTTTCCAAATATCCTTAAAATTGAATGGTACGTGATAATAACCTAATTTTTTTTCAATCTTGGTAGAGTAATGGGCAACTTGGAGTTGATCCAAGATGTCTTCAATGCATAAAATTGGGTTTTGATTCTTCTCCATTATCTTTTTCATCACATAATAGTTGATGCAAAGATGATAAGTTCCATATTTATTTGGTGCAAGGATTATTAGAATTCCACAAGGGAAAAAGATAGGCTTGATATTTATTTAATTTTAATGCTTCAAGTGTTGAAATTCATAGTTTTGCATTACATTCTAGTGGAACACTATTGAGCACACACACACATAGGTGGGATAACTATGTGTAGTTTGAGTGCTCTTTAGATTATTAAAATGTATTAAATTCTCAACCAATAAAAGAGGATTGGTTGGGCCATCTGACCCATATTTTACACCCTTTATTTCAGGTCAATTAAATGTCAAAAGTGGAGTTAGGGTTTCAAGGTAAGGAGAGGGAAAATTTGGATCTATGCACAAGATTGAAGTCAAAAATTGTGAGATAAATAATCTGGATAAGCAAGAATAGAGATATATGGTGGAATAGAATGTAAAATTACATAGGGATAGTGTCAAAAGATAGTAGATAGGACCAATTACTATAGGTGTCTAGGCTTTGTTGTCAACATCTTGGTTGATTTTGATCATGTGTTTTTTGAGCTGAGAAATAACATAGCTAGTTCATAGCATTTTAGGGGATTTTACACATGTAGTGATAAATATAGAATATAATATCAACAAAGTGCCTTCTCTCTTGGTCATTTTTTAAATTTAGTAAGTATAATCAATTTATGTTAAGAAATCCATAGCTGTGTAGTCTATTATATATCTTATGCAATCCAAATTTCAATAGTTTTGTCCTACTTAGATCCAATAAATCCAAAATAAGCTAAAATAACTTAAAATTTGATATTATATTTTATGTGGGATATGTATATCTCCCATTTATTCTCTTGTTTTCCTCCTCTAAATGGTTTGAAAATAACTCATATATATAAGTTGATCTAGGATAACATATGCATTCTAACTAATTTTAGAAATGTAGAAAGGAAAAGTTAAAGGCACATGTAAACAAAAAAGTAAAAATGGACCCAAAAAGTTAAAAGGGACAAATCCACATAATGTGAGGGTTTTTTAGAGATATACTTGTATGGTACATGGGTCTCTCCGATAGATGAGTCAGGGTCTATTTTTGAGGTAGGTTTATTTAACATGTGATTAATAGTTCAAATGTATTAACAAATACCTTTATTTATAAGTGTTGATGTGATTTTTAGACCTATGCAGGGGATGGGATTATCCTAAAAATAGAGAAAAATGTATAAATTTATTAATATGGTAAATTAGGGATAAAACATTAGGAATAAGGATCTTATGCCAAATTTTGGTGTCTACACCAAGGGTGTCATTGGTTGGAACTTGATGCATGTATATAAAGGACTATGACCCATAAAGTTGTGCAAAACATTGTTATAGGCATGTTGAATGTGTAAAAAGTTATCACTAAAGTGCATGGATGCACACTATTGTACTTGTTCAAATGATGAACAAGTGTATGGTTGATAGGTTTTGTTCATCCAAATGTTGTTGACCAATATAACTATGTATCCATCATGTCCCATAAGACTTTCCAAAAATGATTGAAAAACCTTAGGTTAGAACTATATACAATAGATATGGGTAGTCTAAAATGAACCCAAACATGGTTGAGGAAAGAGCACGTAATTTCAAATGCACTGATGTTCTTCTTGAAGGCAATTATGATGTACATCATAGAAGATCTATCCACTAACAAACAAAAAATTATTTTGATGTTTTGTTGTAGGCAATCTAGTCATGAAATTGATGTTGATGGTTTCCAATGGCCATGAAAAAACTGAGAGAGGTGTGTAAAGTCTTATCTTCATGTTTTTGGGCTTACTAATTTAAAAAAGAATGTAAAACTTGATGTGGCACTCAACATTTGAGCACATGTGTGGCCAATATAAATGCTACTATGATGATGATGATGATGATGATAGTAACTTAGTAACATTGAAGCATCATATCATCTTGGCATAGTGTGCCTCCCATATGAGTTTATAACAAGGTGAATTATCAGGGATAAAAATATGTCAAAGCTTGTAGAGAATATGGTTGGACATGTATAAGTCTAAAATTTGTTCACCCTAATCAAGGATGGTATAGGTGATTGTGAAGTCCTTGTATACTTAGTAGATAATACCAAATCAATGAAGTTGTGGCCACACATGTTCAAATCTTTGATGAACATGTAAACTAGTGGTTGGATGAGGAAATATGTTGCTTTATTATCTTTCCCCTTATTTTGCTCGATCTAGAGATGAAACTATTGTAAATAAGTTATCCAAATCATGTGGCATACTTTCTACAACTTGATCTACATCTATAGGAACTGAAGTGGCTTATGATCAAAATGAATTAATTTCTCTTTCCCCATGATGTATTGTTTCCATTGATTTATTACTCTCACAATAGTGTAAAAATATCTCATAGGTGGATTTTTTCCGAACTATGTTGCTAAATGTTTAAGAAGGACATATGATTAGATGTCAATTATACATGAGTACTACATTGAGAATAGTAAGACACATCAATGTGAATCTCAAAGGATTAGATAATGTTGGGTATTTATAAAATAAGTGTTACATAATATTACTTCTTGAACTCCTAAAAATCATGTTACATTGCAAGTTTCCCTTAAATTATTATCTTGGAATTGATTATTTGATTGAGAGAAAATGTAATGTTCGAGAAATCAAGAACAAACCATGAAAGAAGTTAGCAAGTCCAAGAAAACTTCTCAATTTAATGAGATCATATGGAGTTGGGAAATCTTCGATCACCTTGATATTTTATGGATATACATGAATAATGCTAGGTAATTGATGTAACCTAGGTACTAAACCTACAATATGCCAAATGTACATTATTATAAGCTGGATTGAAACATATATTTATATAAGGTGTATAATATGCACAAGATGTGTTCCACATGATCCTCTCAAATCTTGTTAAAGATGATAATTTAATTCAAGTATATGATGATTAATGAGTTGAGGAAGGGCCTCAATTTATTATTCATCAAATGCATGAATGTTTTTGATGCATTGGTTAAGCCAAAAGGCATAAAAAAAATTTGTATAATCCTTCCTTGGTCTTAAATGTTATTTTCTAAACATCCTCCAGATTGACTAGTACCTAATGATAACCTAACTTCTTGTCTATCTATATGTAGTATTGTGCATCTTGGAGTTCATCCATGATGTATTCAATGCAAAAAATTGGGTATTGATTCTTCACCATTATCTTTTTCATTACACAATAGTCAATGCAAAGATTCTAAGTTCCATCTTTATTTAGATTAAGAACTATCAAGCTTCCATAAGGAGAAGTGTTAGGTTTGACCTTTCATCGATGAATAAGCTCTCAAATTTGATGGGAGAATAAAATAATTGTTATAATAATTAATTAAGACTATGATGATATTTTTTGATGAAGAAATGTCTCCCTACAAGGTATAGACACCACTTACTCACTGCATAAAGGATGACTAACATTTATTTCTCATATGTTAAGTGGAGAAAGATTTTGCCTATAAGTGCCTTGCTTGTAAATGTTATGAGTATGCCTTCTTGCATTAAGAATGTTTTAATTCCAAATCTTGAGGCACCAATTTCAATGAAAAAGGCCTTAAATAAGTCATGCATAATGAGAATTGACATAATACACATGAATTACTTGAGAATTTTAAAGGCCTTTTCTGCTAACTTTGTTCAAATGAAAGACATCATTTTTCAACATGGTTGTATGTGAACCTGAAATTTTACCATAGTCCTCGAAGAATTTTTGATATTTTCATGCGATGCCTAAAAATTCATGGACTCTTAATGAATAACCTTAATGTTTCCTATATCCACGTTGACTCCTTCCTTAGAGACAATATGCCCTATATACTCAATTTATTTTGGCTAAAAGATCACTTTGACCATTTAAACATAAATGGTTATCAAAAAGGATTTGGAAGGTTTTTTTCCAAGTGCATGAGATGATTATACCATGTTAGACCATAAAAAGGATGTCTTCAAAGATAACTAAGATGAACTTTTTGAGAAATATCTTGTTCATTAAACCCTAGAATATTGATGGAGCATTGATTAATAAACTAGTAACAAACTTTATGTGTTCAAAAGGATATTTTAAGAATGAATTTTTGATTTATGAATATTTTATGATAGCTTAACCTTAATTTTAGCTTTTACAATAATCAATATCCATGCAATTTATCCATGAGTTCATCAATCATCAGAATGGGAACTTATCTTTGATGGTGATTTTATTCAAATCTTAAAAATAAATATAGATTCACCAGGGCCCATATGTTTTCACAATTAGTAATTTTAGATATTATAATTTTATTTATATAGTAACTAAGTCTTTTATACTTGGAAAATACCTATCATAGTTTTACCTTTCAGTTTTAGACCTACTCGACTCATGCTCATTATCTGTTTGTGCCAAATTACTTATCTCTTAGTCTGAACATTGATATTTTGATGACCAAACCTTTTATAATGTGAAAAAATTTATAAATATGGTTATTATATTTCATTTCAAGTTCTAGACTTGTACCTATTTTATATCTCCTTGGAAACTTGCATCCTAGGTGGACATATGAATTGACACAAGTGTCCACTTTTCCTAAAAAATGTCTAGTGCCAAAAAATCATCTAATTTAAAAAATAAACATATCCTAAAGGTTGGTATAATTTATTTAATTTAATTTATTTATAAAATGAATTGGTATACATACAAGATCAACCCTTATTTATTCCTCACCTAGCAATCACCAGGAAATCACATACAACTCACAAGGCCATATACTAAGAAGCACTCAATCAAGAATTCAATTAAGAAATATTTCCATATTAATCCCTATTTATATATAATTTATATGAGTAGTATTTACACAAGTATGAAACATTCAAGGAATGAACCATGAACCATATTTTCTAAGTTACAAGCTAGGTCACTGCATGTTTAATCTTATCACACACTACATCCTTATGTACACATAAGCCAACATTGTAGGGGAGAAATACATAAGTATGAATCCCTCTTTAGAGTATTAGCTATGTAGGCAACACCATTTAACATAGGGGTCCTTAAGGTAGCTCGACACCATGATCACAATTACCCATTTTTCCCATAATCACTCAAAGGGTGAAGATCTAGGGTTTGATAATTTGATAAAGAGAAACAACCTATACACATGATTTGAATACATCAAAAGAAAATAAATAGAAAATGCATAAGGATCTAGTTGGTCACATATATATCCAGTCAATGTTTTATACAAGATACTTGCGGTAGGATTAGACACCTATGTCGATGTAACTACAGATCCGTTGCAAGCATCTAAGGCCACAAAAAAATATTTACAAAATCTAATGAATATCCTAGGATCATCTTCTAGTTGAATTACAACAAGTCCAAAATTAGGACAAGATGTACATAGTAAATCAAGTATCATTTGTTTCTAATTCATTGCAATATCTATCAATATCTTTAATTTACTATTTTTAGTAATCTTAGTTGCATAAATTCAGAATACTATTTATTTGAGTTTTCTATTAATTAACCTACTTGTTATATTAGTTCACCATCCTTGTGTAAAAGATAATTTAACCCCCTTAACCCTAGATACCCCACATACCTAAATTTAGGTTTAAACATTTGGTGAACATGACCTTTGGTATCAAAACCCTATTAAACCTAAGGTTTACTATTTTTTATCTGATTTTTTATTTCTAAACAAAAAATATTTTAAAATAATGTAAGATATCAATAAAAATGTAAATATTATTACCTTTGATCCAAAAAATTTACCATTAAAAGATAATATTCACCAAGATTTGCCTTTATTTATACAAGTGAGTATGCTTAACAAGGGAATCAAAAGGGTGTTAGTTGATAATGGTTCGAGCCTAAACATTTGTGGCATAAATTTCTTAACCATCATGGGTATTAGAAAAAATATTATTTAAAAATAAAAAATGCATATCAAAGTATTTGATAATTCATGTAGCTCTCAAGTTGGCCAAATCATATTAGATGTTTCATTGGGGGAAAAAATGGTTCCAATTACATTCTAGGTAATGGCTTAGTCATTACATTATAACTTAATTATGAGTAAACCATGGATACATACCATATATGTTATCCCATCTACATTAATTTAATGTTTTAATTTTATAGATGATGAGAATTTATTCACAATGCATGTTGATGATGAACCCTTCAAAATTTTCAAAATAATACATTCCAACATAGAAAGGATACCTAAAGTGGTACCCCTTAAGCAATGTATTCCACTCGAAAATATATAAATCTATGAAAAGGGTGAGATAAGAATAATGACTCATTTACCTCAAGAAAAAAATAAAAAACTAATCACTAAGGTGCACATGGATGCACCTCAAGATCAAGAACCCTTACCAAAGGAACCAATGGTACTAACATCATAAGAAAATCAAACATTTGAGCTTCCTTTATTGGTCAATCCTAAACAACAAGATGATAAAGTTTGGATCACTATGATAGTGATGATGAACTTCCTCATGAAATGATAGATGAACAATTGCAAAAACTTAGTTTCGATCAAATGGAAAGAACATATTTCACATAAACTATTCACAGCTATAGGGCTTGGTACATATAAGTTAAATTTAATACTAGAGGATACAAAACCACATTTAGATAATTGTAAGACAAAGTAACAAATGAAAATGTAAGTGTTTGTTGTTCAATCCATCCCTCGTGGC
The DNA here is from genome assembly GCA_037957365.1 of Torreya grandis. Lineage (NCBI taxonomy): Eukaryota > Viridiplantae > Streptophyta > Pinopsida > Cupressales > Taxaceae > Torreya > Torreya grandis. The sequence continues at coordinate 1,246,712 of JARHVA010000473.1, forward strand.
TAAAAATGTTAACCCAACCTTACATGGGACCAATGCAAATACATCATGTGAATAATGTGGAGTCCTCCAAAAAACTTCCACAACAAATTATATAGATCTTAGCAAACTGGTATGTTCTAGATTTAATTCTTCCAATGTTACTTGAACATCACATGATACATATACCTCCTAATTGACATAGATGAGGCAAAAAAATCACTCCTAAAGAGGGATCACTATATTTTGCTTATCATCAACTCACCAACCATAATACAAATAAACATGCGACATTAAAAAACTATATTTAGAAATAAAAAGGTGAGAGGTGCATAAAAATTGTGCCCGAGAATGGAAAACAACCAAATACTTCCAATATTTCCACATAAAACCAATCTTCAAATTGACAAAGGCATGAAACTCTAACTATTACTACAAAAATTGATGGAACTCATTGCCAAAACATTAAGATTAATACAAACATTCAATAAATATTTTATATTATTGCATATTTATGATAGTTGGGCCATAATGTACATGAGTTGTAACAATTCCCACTTTTCCCTGATTCCCTTGGATACATCATGCTACCAATAACATGTAGACTAGAAGTGGTTAATACATCAATATGGGAAATGAACCAGAGACCAAATTGAACTTTCTAGTTTGGGAAATAGTTGTTGGCATATACAAAATAAATTGTCAATCAAATAAATATGTTCATTTTCTACTAGTTTGAAAATAAATAAGTTTGCATTACGCATGATGGGTTTAAGGATAAACCCATAGCAATTATTTCCAATAATAAATTACAAAATAACATTAAATTAGTATCAATAATCAAACATAAGAGGTTTTGGAAAGTAAGGGACCTACCTCATAATACCTTGGTCCCTAAGTTAGAAGATTTAAAAATCTAAATCAAATATCCAAAAACATTTAAAAAATTTAAAAATATTTTTTTTAAACATACTTGTAATTGTACTATTTATTATACATATGTTATTTTCTCTATATTAGTAAATCACATATCATTCTTTCCTATATACACATATGTGTCACACTTCATTTGAGTGTGATACATGCATACCTAGATGCATGATATATGCACACATAGATGTTGGACCTCCCCTCCACTCATGTCTTAATTATGTTGGGGGCATTTACTTCTTTGATCATGATGCACCCAGGTTATATTATTATATGACCACTTTTCGTTATCATGTTTGAGCTTATATACTTACACATGCCTATATCCATGACTATACCTTTCACAGTGCTTAATATGCTATGCACTTAACATTACTTCCAAACATATATGTTTATTAATTAGTATGTTATGTTCATATTATTTGCTTATATTTATCCTAATTTTCAATTTTAGCACTTCCTTGAGTGTGTTCCTTGCTTGTTATTATATTGCATTATATTTTCTTGTTTGAGTACTTGAATATGCTTGATTTATTGTGGCCCTCATGCTATGCTTGCCTATTTCAAAATTTGAATATTTTAGTGTTATATGTCATTCTATATTTTATGGATATTTGACTAAGTCATGTCTTTTCGATTGTGTAACATTTAAACATGCCCCTTGTATGAGGTCTCTTTAGACCATTTTTTTGTCTTTGATTTTTAGTACTCTTGTGTGTATGCTTAATTGCTTGTTGAGCTTGTACTATTACTCATTAAACATTGCCATGATCTACATCATGCATCTTAGGACTTGATGTGATCACATACTACCTATCTCATTGATATATCTACCTAGTAATGTTACTAATATATGATACATGATCCATACACAACTTATATAATTATCTTATCCTTTTTGAGGTAAGGTAACTATTATATTTTAATTCTCCTCACCTTAAAAGGGGGGCATATCAATGGGGGCATGCCATAGAGACAAAACTTTCACATTTTCATAGTTCCATACTTTAATGGGGACATGTCAAAAAGACACAACTTCCACCTTATTCAGTATTTAACTTCTCCAAATTATAGTGGGGGCATGTTATGGAAAACATGTTATCCACATTTACACCAATTATCAAATTATTGTTAGGTGTGGAACCTGATTATCTTCCAAGATCATAAGTTAAAATTTTGATGTTATTTCAACCAGGTTTGGATCCCATTCTTTTAATTCTTGATGGCATGTGGGGTTGCAAGGGGGGAACCCCCCTTGCGGGGTCTAGGGTGGATGACCCCACAATGGGGGGTGAGGGCCGCGTGCCCTGGGGAATTTTTTATTATAATTACCTTATTAAATTATAATTTCATAGTCAATCTGGGCCATTGATTAAAGGTTTCTAAATCTAACAGTAGAGGTTATGTTTAGGGGTTTTTTACCCTAAAATTATATTGATATATGGCTGAGATGTATGAGTGTAAAATATGATGAAATATTATACACAAAGAGGAGGCAAAAAAATTAGAGAGGTGTAACAGGGTTTTTTACATGATTTTATTTCTCCCTTGTATTGTTAGAAATAATATAATGGACAAGTTCGGTGGATGTAGCCCATTTTGGTTGAACCATGTTAAATTTGGTGTCTCTTATTATGTGCACATTTATGCTTATTTTAAAAATGTTTGATTAATTCATTTCATATTTTTTCTTGTATGTGATTTGGGGATAGATTTGGGTTTTAATTTATCCTAATAATTCTCTAGATTTAATGAGGGCATGCCATAGAAACATGTCCTCCACACTTGCACCAATTTTAAATTCACTAGATTTCATAGTTATTTAATTCAAATGCACATTTTGGTAAAATTATATACATTGGCACTATTATTATACCCAAATTTTAGATTTAGACATATATGAGGTGCATATGCCATGCAAAGAGCACCTAAAATTATAAAATCAAATCAATTTTTAGATTTAAAATAATAGTATGGACTTTTACTATACCCATGATGGATTGTTACAGACTGTTATTGAGTGAATAAATTGTAGTAGTTAATTCACCTTTGAAAGGTTGAGTTGATTAAATCGCTCAATCATACCAAACTTATAAGTTAGATTTGATTAAGTCATTTAAATTTACTAGACTCGTAGGTCGAATTTGATTAAATCATCCACCCTCACTAGATATATATTATGGGTTGAGTAAATCACTCACACTCACCAGATTATGCAAATATTTATGTTACACAATTGAGATGAAACAAGCTCAAATGTTGTGTTCTAACATAACTTCACACAAAGGTTAGGGGCATATGTCCTCTAACATACATACATACATACATACATACATATATATATATATATGCACTTGTAGGTTTAGAATTGTTCTAATCTCATATTCAATGCTTCACAATGAGACATCCTTTCAAATCAAATTGCCAAAAGGCAAGATGGTTGTATTGACACACATATGTATTCCTAATGATGAGACTATAAAGTGGCTCATTTTATCCATGAAATAACATCCTTTTTCTTGCATAGGAAGTGGATCTAATGTAGTTTCTAAACTTATGATTTATTTAGAATAAAAAATAACAATTATATATCATGTTTATTTTTTTAGAATTCATTGTTATCTATTAGTTAGTTATTTCTAATGATTATTGGGAAAAAGATGTCAATATATGAATACACAATCCATACTAAGCTAGAATGATTCAATATATGAAGAGTAACCATTCAAAAACAATGCTGGAATAGTGTCAGAGTTTTCTATAGTAACTCCTAAAAGAGGATTCAATATTTTGGCACAATATTGGCTCAAACTAGTCTATTCTAGATTCAGCTATAGACTCACCTAGTAGCTCTAGACTCAGTCCACCACTACATCTAGTATATTTAGATTGTATTGGGTTTTATATGGAATACATCAAATTTGCTATGGACTGTATCATGTTTTCTATGAACTACATCAATTTTTTTATAAATTGCATCAAAATTACTATGAATTGCATTAGGGGTGCTACAAACTACATCAAAACTACTATGAATTGCATCAAAACTACTATAAAATTCAACAAAATCGATACAGACTTGTTTGGAAAGTATTTCTAAATGTATTCTAATGATTGCCTAGTCTATTCCAACCATCACAAGACCGCTTTTTATTTAGAGTTTTTCTATATATAGATTTATATAAATAGACTTTCTATTTATAGATTGTATCCAAATATATATTTATGTAATTTCATTCAATAAATATCTCTCTCCATATTTTATAGAGATTGATAATATATTGTAATAGATTACTTTATTATAATAAATATCTCTCTCCATATTTAGTGAAGATTGAGATGGGCTAGAATGTCTAGGTTGTTACTCTTAAATAAGGTGTTGGTTGGAAGCATGAGATTATAAATACAACCTCCCACACCTGAATGAAATCAATAAATATACTTTTATCTCCATCATTCTAAGTAATCTATTATGAAGCTTGTGTTATGAATAAATCCTCTTCTAAGGAATGAGTTGGCCACTCATTCCAAAGAAGATGGATCAATGCATTTTTTTTTCTAGAATTATTATTTTGTTGTAAATTATTATTTTATTTCTTTGTGTCTGTAGCTATTCTTCTTTACAGTTTGTTGTGAACCTACATGTATTTTATTTATTTATCATTTCTTTTCAATTTAGTAATTTACTTTTCTACAAGTGTGATTTAATTTTATACATACGTGATTTAATTTCTATAAGAGTGCTTTTCAATTTCAAGTGTAGAGTGTGGTAGAAGGGACCGTTTACCATAGATCTCTTTCTACTAGTGCATATGTCTTTGAACACCAACCATGGATTGACATTATTAAATGAAGAAGATTGATGACCCTTATCACCTAACTTTTCTCTTATTAATTTAAAACATTTCAAATTATTTTAAATTAAAATTTCATCCACTAATTATATATTATAACATGCTCTTGGTTTCAGATTAGTTACTGATAAATCACTCAAGTTGGGCTCACACAAAGACAAGGTGTGTTATACACACCTAGGTACATATTTTTTCCTCTAAACTAGTAATGCCATTAGTAGATTAAGGGAGGGGATGTAGATACTAAAATCTAATTTATATATTACTTTAGTATTGTATACTTGGAAAATATCTATCATGGTTGTAAATTTTAGTTTTATAGCTATCCATTACCAAAAGGCTCATGTTCACTATCTCTTTATGCCAAATTAATTATCTATTAATCCAACCATTATTATTCTAATGATTAGGCATTATATATTGTTTAAAAATATCTAAAATTGATTATTATCCTTCATTACAAATTTTGGAATTGTAACTATTTTCTAGCTCCCTAAACACTTGTGTCTGAAGCAGACATATGCGTCAATGTAAGTGTCTACTTTTCTTACAAAGTGTCTAATGCTCAAAAGTCATCTAATTTGTAAAAATAAATGTATCTTAAAGGTTGGTGTAAGTTATTTAATATGATATATTTATAAAAGAGATTGGTATATATATATAATATCAACCCTCAATCATTTTTCACCTAGCCATCACATAGAAATCACATACAACTCACAAGGCCATATATCAAGAAGCACTCAATCAAGAATTTAAGTGAGAAAACTTTCCTTATTCATCTTTACTTCTATATCAGTCATAGGAATAATATTTTCACAAGTCTGAAGCATTCAAGTAGTAACCCATGAGCCATATTTTCCAAGTTACAAGATAGATCATTGCATATCTTTTCTTATTACACATTGCATCCTTGTGCAAATACAAACCAATATGCAGGGGAGAAATACATAAGTTTGAGGCCCTTTCAGAGTATTAGTTATATAGATAACACCCATTGATATAAGGGTATTTAGGGCATATCATCACTGTGATCCCACTAACCCATTTTTGCCATAGTCACTCCAAGGGTGAAGGGTTAGGATTTGATCATTTGACAAAGAAAAATAACTTGTGTGAATGATCTAAAGACATCAAAAAAAGGTGAAGGAACACATAGAAGGCTCTAGTTGGTCACATCCAAATCTAGTCAATATTCCTTATAGGACACTTGTAAAAGGGTTAGACACCTATGTCGATGCAACTATCTAGATCTGATGTAAGTGTCTGAGGCCACCAAAAAATATTTTCATAATCTAATGACTATCCGAGGATCATCTTCTAGTCCACTTATATCCTATTCTAGATAAGATCTGCATGCACATAAGAAACCAAACAAGCATCATTTATTTCCAATTCATTACAATATTTATCAATAGTTGTACTTTACTATTTTTAGCAATCTCAATTGTATAAATTTAGAATACTATAGCTTTGAGTTTTCTATTAATTAGGTTCCTTATTAGATCAGTTCACTATCCTTGTGTAAAATCTAATCTAATCCCCTTAATCCTAGATACCTACATATCTAAATTTAGTGTTAAACAATAGTACTTGGGAAGATTAAGGATTGTTGTTGTTGAATGACTCTTGCATGCAATAATTCCTGCACCATTTTTTCTATTTCGGTCTTTTGTAGAAATGGGTACCTATAAGGACAAATATTTGAAGGTATATTTCTTCAAAAAAATTTAATGGCATGATCTCTTGGTTGTTGTGGAGTAACCCCTTAGGACCCATAAAAACTAATGCATATTAAGATAATATTTCTTTTAATTCCAACGACTAGTTTGAATCATATGATCCATTGATCTGGATAGCACAAAACTAGGCAATATTCCCATGAGATATATTTTAAAGCAATTTCTCCTTCTAATGAAAGTTAATAATACTTGTTGAACCTAGAGTAAATCCTTATAAGGTGTGTTTTGAGCCCTTGTATATGAATTGCATCCACAGTTGGAAAATTCCCATAATATAGGTCCTAGTATCTATAGCCACTATGCTTCCAAAATTACACCACAACATCATGGAGGTAGAACAAACATGTCTTATTTCAGATTATAGTCCCCCAATAAGATTTAAACATTTAAAAATTTTCCCTTATACAGTAAGGCTCCCCCATTTATTTTCATGAATTCAAAACTTGAACATAGATACACAACAATTAGCTTGCTTGGCTAGTTAAGGGTTGATGAAATTATGTGTACTTCCAGAGTCAATGAGGATGGTGATGAGATATTTTTTAAAGTACCTATTGACCTTCATTGTTTGAGAAGTAGTGATGTTAGCCAATGTGTTCACCAATGTTTTTTGTGTTGGGTTCTTGTCTGTGTTGGGTTATTCTTACTTTTCTTATTCATGGGCTTATCTTGCATTTTCTCATTTGTTATACTCTAGAGGTGACTTCACATATAGTATGGATTTTTTTGTTCCACACATCAATGGCCCTATGTGTACTTGTCATCATAGTTGTAACATAACCATTTTTATTAATAGGCCTGCATCTCAAACTCAATTAGGTATTTAGTTGACATTGAAGTAGGGTTGGGGAATGTTACTGCTCAATTATTAAATGGGGGTGATTTGTAAGATCACATTGATTCTAGTTATTACTATCATATCTAGTGGTTTGAATATTTTAACCTTTATTTTAATGTTTTATTTTAAGTCACTTATGAAATATATTTTGAGGAAGTCATAAGTCAATCCTTCCTTTCTATTAACTAGTTTTTCAAATTTGGTTTGATATTCATGAATCAAACTAATATGTCCCTATTTGGTTAATGTTCTTATGAAATACTCATATGAACTTAGGACAAATCAAATCAATAGGATTTTAGAAAACTTTGTCCGTGACTATTCATCATTAGATTTTTGATACCATTGGTACCACTAGATGAATTTCTTCTCTAGTTTTAAAAAGGCTATAGGTACCATGCCTCATTATGGGGTATTTGTAGACATAAATATTGATTTTCTTTATACAATAACTAGTGTGATATTTACCATAAAATTTAAGATAAGTATATTTGGGACCATGTGGTGCTCTCCTTGAATTGAAGTCATGTTCAAAATTGTTGTCCAAACTAGTTTGAAAATCATGGTCACTTAGGTCTGTGATGGCATTAATGTCAATTATTAGGTTTGGATTTTATTCTTCATGGCCTATAGCTCTGCTATAATTTGCTCCATTTACTTTGATTAGCTCATTACCATCATATAGGGGGTCTTGGGGTCTACTGGAAAGTTTCCTAAGTTATATATCAAACAATCTGATTAACAAGATGATATCAATGGTATATGTGTGCCAAATACATTTATTTTTTTATATTATCTAGATATCGTAAGAGAAGAAATTCTCTTAGGATTAATGTATCTTGGATTGTTTCCAATATAATGACTCTGGAATATTCTAGTCCATGCGTCTTCTATTGTAGCTATTTTTCTAAAGGAATTTTTTATTTGACCTTGTTGTCCTATGCCACAATGTGTGAAAAAAATTAGTTGGTGGTGGTATCCCAAAAATCCATGAACGTTAGCGTTATCATAATGAAGGTTATTATAGGGTGTGTTTTGTCCATAGGTTCATAATTATTCTTAAATAGTTTGTAAATAGTATCAACCCAATATTTGAGAACTTTAACCATGAAGGATTAAACTATTTTATATCCCACTATCTTATCTTCAAGTTATAATGTAAGCAACTTCCTAAGGCTAACTACTTACCAGTGTATCACATATTATAGATGGTTGAAGGTAGTTTAAGGTAGGTTTCAAAAAAAAAAGGGATTTTCTTATATACTGAGGGTACATGAAAACTCAGGGCCATATATAAATATTATATAGGGACTTATGATGATGGGTCTAGTCTTTGGTGTAGTTTAGGTATTATGATATAAAATCCTTATTTGTGATATCATGATTTTAATTTTGGTTGTATGCCATGGACAATGTGTTGGTTCAAGTATTTATTCTCCAATTTTTCCATCCATATCTTGACTTTGGTAGTTTTTAACACTAAGACTTTTTCTAAATCAAATGTTTAAATTTAACTAAGTTGATCTTAAAATCCAAAACAACGTGAATTTCCCATCCAATCTCATAAAAGTTATCAAAAAATAATGTATAACAAATCATCTTGGATGGATATATATGAAAGTCAATGCATTTATGGTCCTAATCCTCATATGCTGATGTCCTTTGCCATAATGTGTGGACAAAAATTAGTTGGTGGTGGTATCCCACAAATTCATGAATGTTAGGGTTATCATAATGAAGGTTATTATAGGGTGTGTTTGGTCCATGGGCTCACAATTATTCTTAACTAGTGTCGACCCAATGTTTGAGAAGTTTAACCATGGAGGATTAAACTATTATGTATCCCACTATCTTAGCTTCAAGTTATGATGTGAGTAACTTCCCAAGGCTAACTAATTAATAGTGCACCACATATTACATATGGTTGAAGGTAGTCTAGGGTAGGTTTCAAAAAAAACTATGGGGTTTTCCTATATACTAAGGGTACATGAAAACTTAGGGCCATATACAAATGTTGTATAGGGACTTATGATGATGGGAAAAATCCCACCTCACTTCACACATGGGTCTCACATGTGTAGCCAAAAATAATATCTCTACTAGAATAACTTTTCAACTTAATGAACCCTGATACCAATTGATATATTTATAGGGGTTATTTCATGCATTCATTAAAATTCTGTTATGGGAAATTTGTTGGTATTTTTCAATACACCATATATAATTGAATTGAATTATTTAGATATGTTATAAATTCCCCTTCATAACAGAAAAGACAAATTCAGAAGAGTTCTAGAAATCCGCCAAGAAATAAAAATTTCCTTGACAAAAATAGTCATTCAACATAAGATTAACCAGACAAAAATTCACACTTCACGTTATTGCCTTGATACCATAGAATCTAAGTGCCTAGTATTGATTATCTATCTTTTGAACAAAATTGACTAATTATAGTATAATTTAGTTTAAAATATCTATACAACCATTTTAGAGGGGATAATTATGTGCTACAAAAAACTTTTGGGTTAAGTTAGAAAGAGTTATTGAAACAACATTGATAGACCTTATAAAATGTCTACAAAGTATTGGCATAATTAATTTTTGTTTACCTTGTTTAGTATTTACTATTTTTGACACTAAACAAGTCTCTATCATAGTCTAGTCTTTAGTGTAGCTTAGGTCTTATGATATAAAATCCTTATTTGTGATATCATGATTTTAATGTCAGTTGTATACCATGGATGATGCATTGGTTCAAGTATTTATTCTCCAATTTTTCCATCCATATCTTGAATTTGGTGTGATATTTTTAACACTAAGACTTTTTCTGAATCAAATGTCAAAATTTGACTAAGTTGATCTTAAAAGCCAAAACAACATGAATGTCCAATCCAATCTCATAAAAGTTATCCAACAATAATATATAAAAAATCATCTTGGATGGAGATATATGGAAGTAAATGAATTTATGGTCATAATACTCATATGTTTATGTCCTTAATTGGTCACACAAATGACTACTATAAATCACCAACATAGCCAAGCCCTAGCTCTAAAGAAAACATCAAACAAGTACACCAAGATGATACTAAATCTAGAGTATACTCTATTGATAACAGCTAAATTTTCCAAGCTATTTTCTATGCCTTTAACCTTTGGCATGTCTTGGGATATGTGTGGCCAACTTGTGGCTTACATACCTTTTATTTATTCTTGTTACATTTCTCTATGTTCTTAGTTAGATCGGGGTATGGAATAACCATGGCTAAGTAGACTATATATAGGAGGGTGTGGTTAGTCTTTGATTACCATGTTAAGTATTTTGCTCTTAGTGCATCATTATAGAGGATTCCCCCTTGAAGTGACTTTGTTATATCATCTAGTATTATACTTTGCTGTCAATTATTGTTGTGTGATCTCTCATATTTGCTTATTTTGTACGATATAAAATCATTTTGTGTGAACATCTAAGTAATTTCATTACAAATGGTATCATAGCTTCAATTTTTGTAAGTTTCCTACAGTGTGGTTTTTTTAGATCTAGCGAGGCATGAATTTTATGAGAGGAAGGAGTGAAAAAACATAACTTGCAATTTAGGAAGAATTTATTTTTTCTGTGAGCACAATATTGTTCAAAATGCTTTTTTGAAAAAAATAATTAACAAAAAAAAGTATAGAAAAAAAATTAACTTTGCATAATTTCAATCATTGGATTCATCTCGATGAGATGATTTCAATGGTATATTCTATCGATACACTTTTTTGTGCCAAATTTTTTTACCCTAGTATGCAAAGACAATCATTAGATTCATCTTGGTGAGGTGATCACAACAGTACCATCTCTTGGTACACTTTTTTTGGAAAAAAAAACCCTCTTAGGGTTTGTATATGGCCAATCCTTCTACACAGGGATGAAAAGGGGGGTAAGAAACTCCTAAGACTCCTACAGGTGATATGGAATCTGGAACTTTAGATCTGTTGATTTCTTAACTTTAGGCTAACATAAAGGGCTTGGTGCATCATGCTAATTTTTCTATAGTTCAAATTGATGTTTCAGATATGCATGAAGAGATTAATGGGGTTCACACTTAATTGAATCAGACATTGCCTCATTGGGTACTATTTCATCTCAGTTATAGTCAAACAACCCTCCACTTCATCATTCAGGTCCTCCTCCTCACAACACTAATGACTCCAATTTTGGTGTGAAACTGATGTTGCCCAAAGTAGACATGTGTAAGTTTGATGGCAAGGATCCTCTCACTTGGATTACCTAAATTGATAATTTATTTCATTTGCATAAAACTCCTAACTCTCAGAAGATGATAAGGGTGTCTCTATATCTGGAACCTGAGCAGTTCATTTAGTATCACTAATTATGTACTCAAAAGAAAAATAATGGTGCTCCTATTACATGGTCTATTTTCACTGATGAGTTGTTGGATCATTATCAAAATAATGTCTCTAATAATTACTTTATCTAGTTATCTAAACTATGGAAAATGGGTACTATAAAAGATTATACTCATTAGTTTTAGAATCTCTCCTTATGGGAGAAAGACATCACTGAGGAAAATTTGACTAATCTATTTTTGGGTTGCCTAAAAAATGGAATCCAATTAGAGGTTTGAATTTTTAACCCAAAATATATATCAAAATCTATCCCATAGGCACACATGGTATAGGAAAAAAATATGGTCAAATGAAAAACCTTCACTATTGGTCATGATCACTCCTTTCCAGCACCATCATATCTTCAACCCACCAGACTGACACCTCTATAAATTAAGGAAAAGTGAGCCAATGGGTAATGTTATGGTTGTGATAAGAAATTTAGTAAAGAGCATTGTTGTGCTAAAAATAAGCTATTTTACATCAAAGGTGCCAATGAGGATGATGATGATGAGGCACTTGGTGAGGAGGAAGAAGGTCCTGAGAAAGAATCTGAAGACTCTCAACCTACTATTTCCTATCATGCCCTTTCAGGTATTATTACTCCCCAAACTCTTAATGTGGTGGGTTTCCTAAATAAATAGAATGTCACTATTATGATTGACTCTGGGAGCACACACAACTTCATCAATAATAAGTTTGTTGATCGTTTGAACTATTTCATTTATCCCATTCTTGAATTTTAGGTCATGATTATAGATGGTGGTATTGCCAACTACTCAAGAAAATGATATAGCATTAAGATGTCCATGGGAGACTAATTGTTGGATTCTCCTATGTATTCTATTCCCATGGGCGGAGCTAACATTGTTCTAGGAGTATAATGGCTCACCACTTTGGGCACTATTGAGATGAATTTCTATGAATTATTCATGCATTTTCACTCTGAGGGAAGGACATTTGAGGTAAGGGGATTAGGGGATAAATATAAAAAACTTGTTGGATCCCATAAAATGATAAAAAATCTCTAAAAGGGTGCTGAAGGATTTGTAGCTCGCTTATTTTCCATGAAAGTTTAGCTAACTCAACCGTCTACACCTCCTGATCTGCCATAAGTGATTGATGCCCATTCGATTATTTTTGGTGACACGTCAAAATAACTTCCACATAGCCACACTCATGATCATTCTATAAAAATTATTCTTGGTATTACACCACCCAACATCAAGCCATACAGGTATCACTATGCTCAAAAAATCAAAATTAAAAAGATGGTATAGGAGATGTTGGATGCAAGAATCATTTACCATAGCCAAAGCAAATATTCTTAACCAGTTGTCATGGTGTAGATTAAAGATGACACTTGGAGGATGTACCATGACTACAAGAAAATTTCACCCCTTGAAGACATGAAAATTCTCTCCTCATTCAAGTGGCACAATGAAACTACCTCAGGGCTATGGGTGACCCAAATTTGAGGTAGATCTTTAGATTAGGGTTAGTTCCCTTGATGTAGCACTATAGATCAAACCTAATACTAAGTTTTGGGGTATGAAAAGGGAGAAGGATAAATAAATAATAATAATATAGGGGAGGTGATACACTAAATATATGGTCTACTCGCACCACTTATAGAATCTTGCACATACACTTCATCCAATTGAACACTCCTCTTCTACATCAATGTTTCAAGCATGGGGTATTGAAGAGAGTTTAGGCTAGGAAGAATTAGAAAATAGGTCTTCTAGAAACATTAATGAATGAGCTACTCACTATACCTACAATCCACATTAGACACTTCTTGCTAACCATTCAAACCACCAAAGTCACTAGGAAGAGTAACATGTGAAGGTAAGCAAAATACACTTGCAAAAGACCAAAAACCATAAAATACACTTAATGAGATCATTAATGAGGTAAAAAAATTTATTTATTAGTTCAAGGTAAAAATTTGGTAGGGATTTTCCATACCCAGGTGGAGAGATCTGTACAACAGCCAAAAAACCTAGTATATATAGCAATTATGAGAGGAGAGAGAGAAAGGGAAGCTCAAGAGTCACTAAGACACTTATAAAGAAAAGAGAATGAGTTAAAACATCAATGGAATCTGGAATGAGATAGGTACTGAAAGGAAAGTAAGGACAAATGCCTCTTAAACTTGTCTAACTCCTCCATATGTGATGTAGATGCTCTTGTGCTTGCAAAAGAAACTACTTTCATGATTTTCCCTCATTATGTTGCTTCAACACTAAGTAGGTTCAGGTATAATGATTTATATTAAGGGGAGGGGTTACCAAAAATGCCTCACATGAATTGGATTGGTCCTCAATCACTCATATTCCTCTGACCATGAGCAATCATGCATGATAGTAACAAATAACTCCTTCCCATGCACCTCTCACACTTGGCATTCAAAATCCTTATAAATTTTGAAATAATATTTATGAACAAGGAGGTTTGAAACTTTTAAAGAGTTTCCATATCATCATGTTCATGAAACAAATCTCAAAATGCTTCTCAATTTGAGTTTTCACCATTTTCACTAAGTGTTCACTACTCATTCACTGTGATTGGTTGAGATGAGGAAGATGGTAGGAACACTTGGGAGATTATATAACTCAATATATGAACATGAGGACTTATAATGAGTCATAATATGTCTCCCAAATGTGGTTACATATTTTGAATGTTCTCCATATCTGTAAAACACAAAAATTTGTCAAAATAAGCCTTGTTTTACCTCTTTTGTATAGGTTTAGTACATATTAATCACATGGGGAGGATCCTTGGAGAGTCCTATGTCACCTAAAATAAGTTTCATGGCCTTTAAACTACATTTAAATGCATAATTTTCTCCATCAGGTCCTTAAGGAGGGTTTTGTGAGGGTTTCTAGTCATTTCAAGTGTTAGGCATTGTTCATAGAGCTAAAATAATTAATCTAAGAGAATATTAGGGACCCTCCATAACACCTCCAAACACCTTAGGACACCATGAAAATTATTATTAAAGTTCAAGCATTCAAGTTAATCATTTGTGACCCTTCCATGTGTTCTATAGGGTCTGAGTGCATTTAAGCCCAAAAATGGCTTCTTGGTGAACTTATTTGAAAATTAGTGGCTCAAATACCTCTTAATACACTCCAATAATTTATCCCAATATGTTTTAAGGTTTATTTTATGCTATAAGTTTGAAAAGCTTCTCAATTGAAAACTAGGCCTAATCTTGCTCTCTAAGCCTGATTGCAACTTAAGCTCCCCATGACCTTCTGATGGATTACAATAATTTGTAAAAGCCAAGACACATATATTTTAAATCTAAAAACATTAATCAAATCATTATAATTCTTTTCAAAGAATATAAATAGAAATGACTTCTCATTTGGGGTTAGGCTTGCACTTTGCCTAACTAGGTTTGCTTGTAAAACTAGTAGCCCAGAACATCTTATCTAGCTTCAAAAATTTATAACTAGTTTCCCATGTTTAAATATGTGTGTTATATCTCCATAAACCATATTTAAGAGTTTTTTTACCTCCTGGCTCATCACTTCACCTATTTCCCAAAAGTTGCAAGGTTTGGTACAAAGAGCAAGAACTCTGCCTCTGAGATAAAATAGAGAAATGTTGCCCTATTTTATCAACAAAAAAAAGTATTTAATGGGGTTATAAAAGTCACAAGGGTGATATATACCAATTTTTATCTCTTGGTGATGGGTCTAGACCTCTCAACTTGCTCCATTTGCCTTGGCAGACTTTTAGGTACAAGACTATGTAGGGTATTGAATGTTGACTATGTTTGCTTTCTTGAAATCCCTTTTTTACATGAAATTAAATGTAAAAAGGCTTTATATTTTGTTACAAACATTTTATATTGTATTTTACTCCTATTCAACACCTTGATCACTCAAGGACCTCCATGCTCTCACTTGACCTCCACCATCTTGACCTCTATTGATTGAGACAAACCTATATTTTTACCCTTGTAGGTGTCTATTGGTCTTTGCTGAGCTCTGAAAAAGAGTATAGAGACCCTAAATGAACCAATTTATGTGGCCATTCATATATTTTCACTAGAATCCCCTTTGAAATCTTGAGGCATCATGATATCATCATCCTTCTTAGTCACTATCTACTTGACTAATACACTGTACCTCTACCCCTGCCTATAGGTTAGTTTATCCTATCTAGAGCTCATGAATCTCATCTTATGTTCTTACAACCCATTGAGACCTTTTAAGGTCATCAATTTCCTTATTATACTGGTATCTCACTTAATAATTTCATAGTTCTTATTATATTTAATACTAGTTCAAGACTGAGACATTCTTTTTTGACCCCTATCTATAGGGTATCATGGGATTTATTGGGGGAATCATGGTACCTTAAGAATCTCTTGACACCCATTGGAGGTTAGAAAATTCATACTCTACTTTCACCTAACTTTCTTCTTCAATGGGAACTTGAACTATGTCCTTCCTTGATTGAAACCAATTTTCTTCAAAACCCTGCCTATAGATGCATGTTTTATAGCTTGTGTACAAACAAGATACAGGGTTGGGAAGTCATCACACCAAGTGTTATATTTTCCTATGACATCTCAGTTCATAAGTACCACTTGAACCATTTATAAGCACTCCCATTATGGTAGCGTATTCAAGTTATAGTATTTGATGACAAAGACCTCATTTTTGGTCTCAAACCTGTAGATGACACTACTGTAATTTAGCATGTTTATGAGCATATTGTAATCTTTCAAAGACCTACTTTCTCTTACCTTTTGACCTTAATATTTGGAATGGGTGTTTCCCTATGATATAGATATATAATTCACCAAATTGGATGTCTTGAAAACTTTTCTATCATGTTAGATGTTTTCCTCAAAGACCTTATAGACCTCTGTTTGGTGTTTTCTAGGCAAATAGTCCCAAAGTCTCAGTCATCAATCTTGGAGGTGTTTTCAATTTGTAACTAGCCATATCACACATTGGATGGGTCTATGATGGATCATTTCATCATGCAAGGGTTCCAAGTGAGTTCTTATCTCACTTTCACATTCAAATGACTATCTCAAAACCCTGTTAGGCTACCTATAAGTGGAGGTTTGGTACACCACAGTGAACTATAGTACAACCAATATGGAGACTTATCATAAACATGAATTTTGATGTTTCCATCCAACATCCTAATGCATTTTTAGAAAAACCAAGAGGTTGAAAACCACATTCATCTTTCCATACACCATTGTGACATCAACAAGGGTCTTGTAGAGGCCAATGTTGAGTTATAAGGCAGTGAGAGTAATCAAAAAACATGGACAAGCCTAGGAGAGGATTTCTTAAGCATCTGATAACATTCATGCTAAGATGATGATGGAAAAACCTATGGAGAGGCTCTGAGAAACACATGAAACAATCAAATACATCAAACCAAAGCAAACTATTTTGAAACTATCTCAAATAGTGACCCCTCTTGGCTGAAGAAGCATAAAAAGATTCCTAGCTTCTTAATGATGATTCATAAAGGATGAGACATAAAACTGAAACTTCTTGTCATGGATTTGAATTAGACTTAGAACCCTTTCAAAACCCAAGAACACTCCTCCCAACTTCACCTGTACGGCTTATACCAAGCATGCAAAGTTGACCCTTCTTGGCTTGTGAAGGAAAAAAAGAAGCAAAAACTAATTTATCTGATGAAATATCTTCACACCATGCATGATAGAGGTCTTAGAGAGATGAAAAGGTATATTCTCATGTTTTTATCTGAAGGTAGACTTCCCAAGTCCGTACAAGTGCCATTAAGGGCCTATTTTTAACGAAAAACTACCTTTTTCTACATGAATCTACATCTTAAACTGAATCTGACTACGTCCTAACATATTATAACCTCCTCCACATTGAAATCAAGATTGGTGACAAATTTATCCCTTGACAAGTTCGTACAAGTCATTTAATGAACCCCAAAAATGACCAAAAGGCATTTTTGCATATGAAACATGGTGAAGGATAAATTTATGACCCAAGAACACCTTAAGACCTATAAATGACCATATTAGGACATTTTAAAGATAATTTTGACCTTTGAACATGTTTGAAAATAGTTGACCAAAGTTGACTTTGGCTGACTAGACAAGCACAAGGAAGATGGACTTAGACCAAGGCTAGAGTAGGGATAGGTAAGGTATTTAGACACACATGAGACCCTATTAGACATATGGGAACTTTTGAAAATTTTAAATATGTATGGGTTGACCCAATTTGACTGAAAATCAAATTTGGTCAACACTTTTGGCAATTCCTAGGGGTAACATGCTTACCTATGTTAAGGACCAATAGCCTTATCCCAACCATTAGGCAAAGAGAGTCAAATGTACTCTAAAATAGTAGGATTAGACCTTGACTTGACTAACAAGATAATTGATTGACCTCAAAACACACAAAAGGGAAAATAACACACAACTAGACCAAGCAAACACACAAAGCAAAGGCACACTTGTGCTACTAAGCACTTAAGGAAAACAAGACACAAAAACATGAAAACTAATTATGTATATCTAACCAAACATACCACCCTTCCTAGATAAAAAAGGAAACTACCTTGAATCTCCTTCCTCACTAGATGAATGAGGGTGCCAAGCATTCTTCATTTTGGATGTAGTACTAGATGGTCCATGCTTCTTTTTTGCTCCTTGGCTTGGCATGTCCTTTGATGGAGTCATGTCAAACAAGTATCTAAAGTAGATGATGTCTTCTTTGCCTTGGAAACATGCTTCATACTATTGTCCCTTTGTCTTATCATGACAAATTTGCATCTCTATGCATGGGACAACTTATTGGAAGTCTATGTCTTCTTGAAAGACCTCATTGCTCTTCTCATTTTTTACAACCTCTTCAAATCCTTCAAGAAGTGTTGTATCATGACATCCTAGTAGTATTTCTTATTCAAAATCCTTGTTTATGTTTTTAGGAGAAGCCTCACATGTGGTTTTAGGATCAATCTTCAAGTCATTTTCAAAATATTCAAAGTCATCTTAGATTGCTCCATCATGGTTTGGAATTTATTGATGGTGATGCCTCTCAACACATACTTAATCTTCAACATCTTGGGCTTGTTTTCTTAGGAGTTTTGTCTTCTCACAATCCTCATATTCCTTGAATATTTATAAAGTATGCCAGATTTCTTCTTCTTGAAACAAGCCATCTTGCTTACCATCTCTTGTAGTTAGCTCTAAAGGAATTATAGGCCCTTGGGGATTTCAACTTCATTGTAAATGTCCTCAAACCTATGCCACAAGTCATCATCCTCTTTTTGGTCAACATCATGAAGGTGCAAAACAAGAGAAACTTCTTCTGTTTTGGAATCTAAAATAACCTCTCTCAAAGCTTCTTCTTCAACACTAGGAATGTCATCTTTATTATCATCACAATCTTATTTTTCTTCACAAGAAGTTAGCCCCTCTTGAAAAAATGAGAGATTTTTCATTTTGAGTCCCAAATCCTCAATTATTTTGGTAAGGCTCTCTTGAAATAGCTTTTTTTGAGGGGAAATAGAATCTTTATTAGGGAAGGGAGTAAAAGAAATTTGGGATGAAGGGTATAATGCTTCTTGAGGAAGGGTGGGAAGGAGTTGAATAGGTTTAGTCTTCTCTTCACTTCCAAATTCTCCACTTAGCCATCATTTTTATTTATTTCCACAAGCTACCACTACTTCCTTCCATCTTGGGAAACTAGACTTAGAAGATTCTTCATAAGGATGAGATGTAAATGAAGGAATGTCACACTTAGAGACCTCTTTTTCTACTACCATGATGGATTAATTTATATGTTAGTTTGCCAACTCAATATCCTTATCAAGATGAGCCTCCAACATCAACCTTATTCTCTCAAAATCTTCTCCAACAGTGGTATCCCTCTTCCTTTGGCTACTTTCTTGGATGGACCTCCAAGAAGGGAAACTTTGGGGAATGCATGAAGGACTTGGGGTATTTTGAAACATGATTGGATTGGAATTTTGAAAATGCATAGTTGCCACACTTGAAGGCTTATGTGGGGCATGGTGGGGCTGCCAAGACTAAGCTAGTTTATGAGCTTTCAACCTCTCCTCTATGTGGAATATTAAACCACAAACATCAAGCATTTCACTTGTAAGACCTTACCAATTAGCTCTCTATATAGGCATCCATTCTTTCTTGAATTGCTCCAAAGCATCTCGCACACTCTTGATACAATCACTAGGGATGACTTGACCACAACCATTTATAGTAGCAAGGTCTAACATATAGTCTTTGTAGCCAATGAGAGTCTTCTTAAAACTTGCAATGGACTGACTTAAAGAGGAACTAGGTGGACTAGGTGAAACACAAGCTTGAAAGGGCTGATCATAGGTAACATATGATTGATAAGAATCATGACAATATTGGCCGAGTACTTGTTCATATTGAGAGGTAATAGGCAAAGATGGATATGTCTCACCAACTTGTGTTAAGATAAACTCAACATCAAAATAATCCATGAATCACTCATGCAAAATGTATAAAATAAGAAAACAACCTCAAATAGAATACCTAGACTACTTAACCAGTAGATTTATGCTTGGAGTCACCATTAATACTTAGTGGAATTACCTCCAAAGGCTGGTATCTTGAGGAGAACACCAAAAATCTTCAAGGAATGGACTATTCAGTCCCACAGATTGTGCCAAAAATTGTTGTCACTTAAAATTTTACCCCTTGATGAGATGACAAGTCTCTCCTCATTCAAGTGGTACAATGGAACCACCTCAGGGTTGTGGGTGACCCAAATTTGAGGTGGATCTCTAGATTAGGGCTAATTCCCTTGATGCACCACTATAGATCAAACCTACTACTAAATTTTGGGGGATGAAAAGGGATAAGGATAACCAAAAAAAATATAATCTAGGGGAGGTGATACAACAAATAGATGGTCTACTTACACCACTTATAATTCACTTGAAACCAAAGAGAATCCCACACATACACTTCATCCAATTAAACACTCCTCTTATACATTAATGTTTCAAGCATGGGGTTTTGAAGAGAGTTTAGTCTAAGAGGACTGAGACAATAGGTCTTTTAGAAACACCAATGAATGCGATATTCACTATACTTGTAATCCACATTAGACACTTCTTGCTGACCTACAAAAGAAAAATTTCAAACCACCAAAGGAACTAGGAAGAGTAACATGTGAAGGTAAAAAAAATACACTTGCACAAGACCAAAAACCATAACATGCACTTAATGAGATCATGAATGAGGTAAAACAACATTATTTATTTGTTCAAGGCAAATTTTTTTTAGGGATTCACCATACCCAGGTGGAGAGATCTGTACAATAGTCAAAAGGCTATTATATATAGCAATTGTGAGAGGAGAGAGAGAAAGGAAGCTCAAGAGTCACTAAGACACTTATAAAGCAAATAAAATGAGTTAAAACATCAATGGAATCTGGCATGAGATAGGTACTAAAAGGAAAGTAAGGACAAATGTCTCTTAAACTTGTCTAACTCCTTCATATGTGGCATAGATGCTCTTGTACTTGCATAAGAAACTATTTTCATGATTTTCCCTCATTAAGCTACTTCACCACTGAGTAGGGTTAGGTATGATGATTTATATGAAGGGGAAGGGTTACCAAAAAGCCCTCACATGCATTAGATTGGTCTTCAATCATTCATATTCCTCTAACTATGAGCAATCATTCATGATAGTCACAAATAAATCCTTCCCATGCACCTCTCACACTTGGCATTCAAAATCCTTCCAGTTTTGCAATATGATCCATGAAAAAAGAGGGATGACACTTATCAAGAGTGTCCATATCATCAGGTTCATGAAACAAATCTCAAAAAACTTCCCAATTGGAGTTTTCAACATTTTCACTAAGTATTCACTGCTCATTCACTGTGACTCATTGAGATGAGGAAGATGGTAGGCACACTTGGGAGATTATGTAACTCAATATGTGAACATGAGGACTTATAACATGTCCTAATATCTCTCCCAAATGTGGTTGCAACTTTTGAAAGTTTTCCATGCTTGTAAAACACATAAATTTGTCAAAATAAGCCCTATTATACCTCTTTAGTATAGGTGTAGTGCATCTCAATCACATGGGGAGGAGCCTTGGAGATTCCTGTATCATCTCTAATTAGTTTCATGGCATTTCCACTATATTTGGATTCCTCATTTGCCTTTGTCTTTAAGGAGGGTTTTGTGAGGGTTTATAGTCTTTTCAAGTCTTAGGCATTGTTCATAGTGTTGGCACATTGAAAATCTAAACTAATTCCTCTAAGAGAATCTTAGGGAACCTCCCTAACACATCCAAACACCTTCGGCCACCATGTAAAGTATTATGAAAGTTAAAGCATTCCAAGTTAATCATTTGTGACCCTTCCATGTGTTCTGCGGGGTCTGAGTGCATTTAAGCCCAAAAATGGATTTTTGGAGATTTTATTTGAAAATTAGTGGATCAAACACATCTGAATACAATCTAAGAATGTGTCCCAATAGGTTTGAAGATTTTTTTTATGCTATAAGTTTGAAAAGCTTCTCATTTTAAAACTAGGCTTAATCTTGCTCTCTAGGCCTGACTGCAACTTAAACTCCCCATGACCTTCTGATGGATTCACCTACTTTATAATATCCAAGAAACATATATTTTACCTCTAAAAACATGAATCAAAGCATTGGAATTATTTTCAAAGAATAGAAATAGAAATGAATTCTCATTTGGGGTTAGTTTGCACTTTGCCTAACTAGGTCTGCCTACAAACCTAGTATCCCAGAACATTTTGTCTAGCTTCCAACTTTCATACTTATTTTTCCATGTTGAAATATGTGTGTTATAGCACCAAAAACCATCTCTAAGAGTTTACAGACCTACCAGCTCACCACTTCACCTATTTCCCAAAAGTTGTCGTGTTTGGAGCAAGGAGAAAGAACTCTGCCTTTGAGACAAAACAAAGTTATGTTTCCCAATTTTATCAACAAAAAAAAGTATTATAGGGGGTTCAAAAAGTAACAAGTGTGATATATACCAAGTTTTAGCTCTTGGTGATGAGTCTAGACCTCTCAACTTGCTTCATTTGCCTTGGCAAACTTTTAGGTATAGGACTGTGCATGGTATTGAATGTTGACTATGTTTGCTTTATTAAACTCCATTTTTTACATGACCTTAAATGTAAAAAGGATTTGAATATTGTTATAGACATGTTATGGTGTCTCTGACTCCCATTCAACACCTTAATCACTCAAGGGCCTCCATGCTCTCACTTGACCTCCACCATCTTGACCTCTGTTGATTGAGACAAACCTATATTTTCACCTTTGTAGGTGTCTATTGGTCTTTGATGAGCTCCAAAAAAGATTTATAGAGACCCTAATTGAACATTTTTATGTGGCCATTCATATATTGGCACTATCATCCCCTTGCAAATCTTGAGGCATCATTCTATCATCATCCTTCATAGTCACTATCTGCCTGACTAATAACTGTACCTTTAGCCCTGCCTATAGGTTAGTTTGTTTTGTCTAGAGCTCATGAAGCTCATATCATGTTCTTAGACCCCATTGAGACCTTATAAGGTCATAAAATTCCTTATTCTAGTGGTATCTCACTTAAGAATGTCATAGATAATATTATATTTCACACTAGTTCAACACTGAGACACTCTTTTTTCACCCCTGGATGTAGGGTATCATGGCATTTATTAAGGGAATCATGGTACCTTAAGACTCTCTTGACACCCAACAGAGGCTAGACAATGCATCCTCTACTTGCACCTAACTTGCTTGTTCAATGGGAACTCAAACTATGTCTTTCCCTGACTAAGACCAATTTTATTCAAATCCCTGCTTGTAGATGCATGTTTTGTAGCCTATGTATTGACAAGATATAGGCTTGGGAATTCATCACATGAAGTGTTATATTTTCCTATGACATCTTAGTTCATAAGTGCCACTTGAACCATTTATAAGCACTCCCATTATGGTAGCATAGTCAAGTTGCAATCTTTGATGACAAAGACCTCATTTTTGGTTTCAAACCTGTAGATGACACTGCTGTAATTAAGTATGTTTATGAGCATATTGGGATACTTAAAAAACCTACGTTCTCTTACCTTTTGAACTTCATCTTTGGCATGGGTGTTGCCCTATGATAGAGCTATACGATTCACCAAATTTGATGTCTTGGAAACTTTGATATCATGTTAGATGCTTTCTTCAAAAACCTTATAGACCTTTATTTGGTGTTTTCTATGCAGACAATCCCAAAGTCTTAGTCATCACTCTTGAAGGTGTTTTCAATCTATAACTAGCCATATCACACATTGGATTGGTCTATCATGGATCATTTCATCATGCAAGGGTTCCATGTGGGGTCTTATCTCACTTACATATTCAAATGACTATCTCAAACCCCTATTTAGGCCACTTGTAGGTGGAGGTCTAGTACACCATAGTGAACTATAGTATAACCCATATGGAGACCTCTCATAAACATGAATTTTGATGTTTCCATCCAACATCCTAATGCATTTCCAAAAAAACCAAGAGGTTGAAAACCACATTCATCTTTCCATACACCATTATGACGTTAGCAAGGGTCTTATAAAGGCCAATTCTGAGTTATAAGTTAGTGAGAGTAATCAACAAACAATGACAAGCCTAGGAGAGGCTTTCGTAAGCATCTGATAACATTGATAACATGACCCCTCTTGGATGAAGAAGCATAAAAAGTTGCCTATCTTATTAATGATGATTCATAAAGGAGGATCCATGAGACTAAAACTTGTTTCCATGGATTTGAAGTAGAATTAGACCCTTTTCAACCCCCAAGAGCACTCCTCCCAAATTCACTTGTACGTCTTGTACCAAGCATGCAAAGTTGACCCTTCTTGGCTTGTGAAGGCAAGAAAAAAAAGGAAGCATAAACTCATATATCTGATGAAATATCTACACACTAGGCATGGAAAAGGTCTTATGGAGATGAAGAGGCACATTTCCATGTTTTTCGCTGAAGGTAGACTTCTCCAGTCCATACAAGTGCTATTAAGGGCCTATTTTTTAGGAAAAACTACCTCTTTCTACATGAAACTACTTATTAAACTGACTCTGACTACCTCCTATCATATTATAACCTCCTCCACATTGAAATCAAGCTTGGTGACAAATTTCTTCCTTGACAAGTCTGTATAAGTCATTTAATGAACCCAAAAAATGACCAAAAGGCATTTTTTACATATGAAACATGGTGAAGGACAAATTTATGACCTCTAAACACCTTAAGATATCTAAATGTACATATTAGGACATTTTAAAGATAATTTGGACCTTTGAACATGTTTGACTAGAGTTGACTAAAGTTGACTTTGGTTGACTAGATAAGCACAAGGAAGATG
Organism: Torreya grandis; assembly: GCA_037957365.1. Classification (NCBI taxonomy): domain Eukaryota; kingdom Viridiplantae; phylum Streptophyta; class Pinopsida; order Cupressales; family Taxaceae; genus Torreya; species Torreya grandis. The sequence continues at coordinate 1,271,863 of JARHVA010000473.1, forward strand.
GACTTAGACCAAGGATAGAGTAGGGATAGGTAAGGTATTTAGACACACATGAAACCCTATTAGACATATGGAAACTTGTGAAAAGTTTAAATATTTAGGGGTTGACCTAGTTTGACTAAATTCAAATTTGGTCAATAGTACCCCTAAGGTCATTATCAGTGATAGATATCCCATATTCACTAGCAATTTTTGGACTAAGTTATTTGCATGTTTGGGCACCCATTTGGCTCATAGTTCATCCTATCATCATCAATTAGATGGACTAACTGAGGTAGTGAAAAAATGTCTAGAAGGATATCTCCATTGTTTTATTTATGATAAATTAGATAAATGGGTTCATTGGTTGCCACTTACTGAATCATGGTAGAATACTTCTATTCATAGTTCTTCCAGAATGTCTCCTTTTTTAACAATATATGGATACCACCCTCCATCCATCACTTCAAACTTAAAGGTCCATCCTAAGGTTCATACAGTTGAATAACATATTCACCATCAACAAGAGGTCCTTGCTAGTTTGCGTGAAAATATAGCCATGGCCCATAATTGCATGAAACAACAAGCATATCAACACAGGAGTGAGAGGCATTTTGACATTGGTGATTGGGTCTTTGTTAGTTTATAGTCACATAAGTATATGTCCTTGAAGAAACAAAAAAAGGATATCAAGCTATCCCATAAGGATTATGGGCCTTATCAGATCTTGCAAAAAATTGTTAGTGTGGCCTACAAGTTAGAGTTTCCTTCCTCCACTCACATACATCCAGTATTTCATGTATCATGCCTAAAGAAAGTCATTGGACACAAAGTTGCTACTCACACTGAATTTCTAGAAATTGATGATGAAGCAAGAGTTATTCTTGATCCTAAGGTGATCCTTCAAATGCATACTAAGCAGTTACGATCTAGAGCGATTAAGGAGTACCTGATCAAACGAAAGAATCTACCCTATGAAGATGCCACTTGGGAGGATGAATCCTTTATGCAACAACATCCAAAATTGACTCAATATTGAAGACAACATTATTTTGAAGGGGAGGGGCATACTACGCCCTTAAGCTTAGGCATGTCTTCGGATATGTGTGGCTGACTTGTGGCTTACATACCTCTTTTATATTCTTGTTACATTTCTCTATGTTCTTAGTTAGGTTAGCCTATAGAATAACCATGGCTAAGTAGACTATATATAGGAGGTAGTGGTTTGTCTTTGATCATCATGTTAGGTATTATGCTCTTAGTGCATGTTTTGTAATGGGAATCAACCATAACTTTATCTTAATACATGGGGTGGTAAACCACAATGTACTTAGTTATGTTTTGTTAGCATTGGTCCAACTGATAAGCGTATTGGCCGACACCACTATATGTACAAGGATCTTGGTTAAGGTAGGGATTATCTCATAAATTTTGATATCTCCTTGTATCATAGCATTGTACAATACTTTGTATATCAATAAAAATAAGTTTCTATGTATTCATGTTACGTGCAAATTCTATTTGTTTCTACAATCTAGTATTTCTAGTTGTAAGTATTGGCTTAACAGTATTTTTCCATGAAATGGTTGGTAATTTATAAACACTTATATCTTTGTTCTTAATGATGTCACCTAATTTTATTTGATCAATTGATAGTTCCATTAGTAGTGTAATGAAATTACTTAGATGTTCACACAGAATAAGCACAAGGAAGATGGACTTAGACCAAGGCTAGAGTAGGGATAGGTAAGGTATTTAGACACACATGAAACCCTATTTGACATATGGGAACTTGTGAAAAGTTTCAATATGTAGGGGTTGACCCAATTTGACTAAAGTCAAATTTGGTCAATAGTACCCCTAAGGTCATTGTCAGTGATAGAGATCACATATGCACTAGCAATTTTTGGACTAAGTTATTTGCATGTTTGGGCACCTAGTTGGCTCATAGTTCATCCTATCATCATCAATCAGATGGACTAACTGAGGTAGTCAACAATGTCTAGAAGGATATCTCCATTGCTTTATTTTTGATAAATAAGATAAATGGGCTCATTGGTTGCCACTTGCTGAATCATGGTAGAATACTTCTGTTCATAGTTCTTCCAAAATGTCTCATTTTTTAGCACTATATGGATAACACCCTCCATCCATCACTTCAGCCTTGAAGGTCCATCCAAACATTCATAAAGTTGAAGAACATATTCACCATCAACAAGAGGTCCTTGCCAGTTTGTGTGAAAATATAGCCATGGCCCAGAATCGCGTGAAACAACAAACATATCAACACAAGAGTGAGAGGCATTTTGACATTGGTGATTGGGTCTTTGTTCATTTACATTCATATAAGCAAATGTCTTTGAAGCAACAAAAAAAGGATATCAAGCTATCCCATAAGGATTATTGGCCTTATCAGATCTTGCAAAAAATTGCTAGTGTGGCCTACAAGTTAGACTTTCCTTCCTCCACTTGCATACATCTAGTATTTCATGTATCATGCCTGAAGAAAGTCATTGGAAACAAAGTTGCTACTCACACTGAGTTACTATAAATTGATGAGGAAGGAAGAGTTATTATTGATCCTGAGGTGATCCTTCAAATGCATACTAAGCAGTTATGATCTAGAGCGATTAAGTAGTACCTGATCAAATTGAAGAATCTGCCCTATGAAGATGCCACTTGGGAGGATGAATCCTTTGTGTAACAACATCTAGAATTGACTCAATGTTGAGGACAACATTATTTTGAAGGGGAGGATCATACTACGCCCTTAACCTTAGGCATGTCTTCGGATATGTGTGGCCGACTTGTGGCTTACATACCTCTTTTATATTCTTGTTACATTTCTCTATGTTCTTAGTTAGGTCAGTCTATAGAATAACCATGGCTAAGTAGACTATATATAGGAGGTAGTGGTTTGTCTTTGATCATCATGTTAGGTATTATGCTTTTAGTGCATATTTTGTTAGGGTGTGGAGCTAAAAGCTTCAACTATTTGCAGACACAAAGAAGAGGTTGCTGAGTTTCAGAAGTACCAGCATCGACAGCATGATCGACGTTGATCATTACCAGTGCAGAAGGAAACCGGTGTCGGCAGACGTCGGCAGCACCAGACAAGTAGGGACCGGCGTCGGTCGCCTGTGTGTTCCAGAACTATTGTTGATGAATAGTCAGTTAAGTGAAGCAAGTGTTTGCATGTCAAATAACTAATTATAGTCACGAGCTGCGTGTCTAATTATTGTAGTTAGATTTCTATTTTTGTAACCATGGGATTCTATTTAAAGACCCATGAGGCACGTATTGTAATTACCAAGAAGGCAAGTAAAAGCATTGAAGCAAGCAGGGTCAAGGAGATCTATAGGTGTAAGGTCAAGGAGATCAGCTGAAGCATTCAAGGAGGGATAATAACTCAAGCTATAGAGTTGTTGTGTTGAGCAAGAGAGAGAGAAGAAGGTCTTGAGATGTGGCAAGCCTTTGAGGTGGAGGAAGAAGTGGCATCTTCCTTATTGTATTTTCTTCTAGTAATATCTAATACAAGAGTGTGTATTGTCTCTCAAATTCTTTGCCGTCTCAAGTTTCTAGTTACTTTATCATTCTGGTATAATTTCGTGTTTAATTGCTTATAAGAAAGTAATCAATTGTGCTTCCGTTGGATAAGGGGTCACCTAACAATTGGTATCAGAGGTACAGTTTGCAGGAAGCAGGGTATTGTTTTTTATTACAGATCATTAACATGGTTTTTTGATTGAGTGGGAGTTCAGCAATGGCAGAAGAAAGTAAGCTACGAATGGAGAAGTTTAATGGCAAGAATTATCAACACTGGAGGATGCAGATTAAGGATTATCTGTATCAGAAGGATCTGTACTTACCGTTGGGAGGGGTTGCATGCAAGCCCACAGCTATGAATGATGAATAATGGAGTGTTCTTGATCGGAAGGCTCTCGGTTCCATAAGGTTGAGCCTTGCATCGTCTGTGATTTCCAGCTTATCACAGTGCAAGACAACGGAAGAGTTGATAAAGTCCTTGGCGAATTTATACGAAAAGCCCTCAGCTTCTAATAAGGTATATCTTATGAAGCAGCTATTTACTTTGCAAATGCAGGAAGGTGGATCGGTACATACTCATCTCAGTGATTTCCATGGTTTGGTAAACCAATTAGCTTTAGTCAATATTGTTTTTGATGATGAGGTAAAGGCTCTCTTGATTTTATGTTCTTTGCCTGAAAGTTGGGATAGTTTGGTTATGGCAGTAAGTAATTCTGCATCTACTTCTAAAATCTTAAAAGTTGATGATGTTGTGAGTGTGATCTTGAATGAGGAAATACGCAGGAGAAGCACAGGTGAATCATCAGGGAATGCTCTAAGTGCAGAAAGCAGGGGAAGGCAAAGGGAGAAGATTGAGCAAGGGAAATCAAGGTCGGGAAGGAGATCCGAATCCAAAGGTGTTACCTGCTGGTTTTGTGAAAAGAAAGGACATACAAAGGAGTGTTGGTTGAGAGATAAAGAGAATCAACATGCAGGTATTGAAGAAGCAAAGGATGCAAATATTGTGGTGCAGGATGCTCTCATACTTTCTTTGGATAGTCAGGTAGGATCATGGATTTTAGATTCTGGTTCATCTTTTCATGCATCCCCAAACAAAGATTTGTTTCATGAGTATGAACAGGGAGACTTTGGAGTGCTCTATTTAGGGGATGGTATGCCTTGTCAGATAGTTGGCAAAGGGAAAGTGCAGCTGAGATTGCAGATTGACAACACATGGGTGTTGAAAGAGGTCATGCATGTTCCAATTCTGAAGCAGAGTTTGATTTCTATAGGAAGGTTGGGTGACGAGGGATGCACAATAACCCTCACAGCGGACTCTTGGAAGGTTACCAAGGGAGCACTTGTTTTATCGAGAGGTAAGAAAGTAGATACTCTTTATCTATCTACTTGTATTACTGATTCTACTTCTTGTGTAGATTCGAAGATGTGGCTTAATAGGCTTGGTCACATGAATAAGAAGGGAATGGAAGTTCTTGATTCAAAAGGTATGTGTTTAGATTCGGAAAGCATAGATAGAGTTCATTGCAGAAAAAGGAAATTTGATGCTTTTGACAGGAACAAAGAAGCCTTGGTGTTTATGGAGGAGATGAAGGACAGAGATCAGTCACAGGGGCTGAATAAATCTGAGCAGGGCAACATGGACAGAGGTTTGATCCAAGAAGAGCTTGCATATGAAAATTTCATCACTTACAGGAACACACAGACACTGATGTCGGTCACCCAGATACCGACATCGGTCATGTGCAGACCAGCAGGGTCGGTAGGTCGGGCAGGAGAAGTCCGACGTCGGTCATCAGGACTGACGTCGGCAGGGGGGACACCGACGTCGGCTAGGGAAATGACGTTGGCAGTCAGGGTCAGTGCAGGGAACCGACATCGGTCGGGAGTAGACTGGGAGATGGCCAAGATCGGTCACTGGAACGGATGATGGGTGGACAGCAAGCTGTCAGTGAGTCTCAAACACCCATATGGAGGTCAAAAAAGGTATGTGAACCTCATATTCGTTGTTCACCTTCTTTATATTGCTTACTGATAGTCAAGAACTAGGAAGATGGAAGAAGCAATGTAGGTAGAATCCAGAAACAGTGGGAGCTTGGCATGGATGAGGAGTGTGAGTCCTTGGAGAAGAACCAAACAGGTTTTGTTGGTAGAGTTGTCAGCTGGAAGGAAGCACTGGATAGAGGGATGGATTCCCATATTAGAGAAGAGAGTGAATGGACACGTGAGACAGAAGGCTATGGTATATGGTCTTGATTAGGCTGCAGAGCAATGGAGGTTTGACCATTGTGTTTTATCTTTACTAGGTTGGATAATATTAGCTACATTATCCTGTTACCGTATTGTGTTACTTGTTGCAGGGTTTCATATACAAGGAGTTTTCTGAGCTAAGGGTAGAGTTGGTTCAGAAGTATGTCATGAAGAATTTGGGAGCAGCAAAATTCTTTTGGCATAAGTGATAGAGTTAACATCACAGGTTTACGTGGTGGTTGGTCTTCAAGAGTGACTTTGAAGAGGGATACAGAGCCAACGGAACAAAATAGATGGTGTACAGGTATAGGTACAGTAGCAGCTGTTTATCTCCAAGTGTGAGATTGTTAGGGTGTGGAGCTAAAAGCTTCAACTGTTTGCAGACACAAAGAAAAGGTTGCTGAGTTTCAAAAGTACCAGTGTCGGCAGCATGACCGACGTCGGTCATTACCAGTGTAAAAGGAAACCAGCGTCGGCAGCCAGTCGGTCGACGTCAGCAGCACCAGACAAGCAGGGACCGGCGTCGGTCGCCTGTGTGTTTCAGAACTGCTGTTGACGAACAGTCAGTTAAGTGAAGCGAGTGTTTGCATGTCAAATGACTAATTATAGTCACGAGCTGCGTGTCTAATTATTGTAGTTAGATTTCTATTTTTGTAACCATGGGATTCTATTTAAAGACCCATGAGGCATGTATTGTAATTACCAAGAAGGCAAGTAAAAGCATTGAAGCAAGCAAGGTCAAGGAGATCTACAGGTGTGAGGTCAAGGAGATCAGCTGAAGCATTCAAGGAGGGATAATAACTCAGGCTATAGAGTTGTGTTGGGCAAGAGAGAGAGAGAAGAAGGTCTTGAGGTGTGGCAAGCCTTTGAGGTGGAGGAAGAAGTGGCATCTTCCTTATTGTATTTTCTTCTAGTAATATCTAATACAAGAGTGTGTATTGTCTCTCAAATTCTTTGCTGTGTCAAGTTTAGAGTTACTTTATCATTCTGGTATAATTTCGTGTTTAATTGCTTATAAGAAAGTAATCAATTGTGCTTCCGTTGGATAAGGGGTCACCTAACATGTTTTGTAATGGGAATCAACCATAACTTTATCTTAATATATGGGTTGATAAACCACAATGTACTTAGTTATGTTTTGTTAGCATTGGTCCAACTGACAAGCCTATTGGCCGACACCACTATATGTACAAGGATCTTGGTTAAGGTAGGGATTATCTCATAAATTTTGATATCTCCTTGTATCATATCATTGTACACTACTTTGTATATCAATAAAAATAAGTTTATATATATTCATGTTACGTGCAAATTCTATTTGTTTCTACAGTCTAGTATTTCCAGTTGTAAGTATTAGCTTAACAATATTTTTCCATGAAATGGTTGGCAATTTATAAACAATTATCTCTTTATTCTTAATGATGTCACCTAATTTTATTTGATCAATTGATAGTTCCATTAATAGTCTAATGAAATTAATTAGATGTTCGCACAGAATCATTTTATATCACACAGAATAAGCACAAGGAAGATGGAGTTAGACCAAAGCTAGAGTAGGGATAGGTAACGCATTTAGACACACATGAAACCCTATTTGACATATGGGAACTTGTGAAAAGTTTCAATATGTAGGGGTTGACCCAATTTGACTAAAATCAAATTTGGTCAACAATACCCCTAAGGTCATTGTCAGTTATAGAGATCCCATATTCACTAGCAATTTTTGGACTAAGTTATTTGCATGTTTGGGCACCTAGTTGGCTCATAGTTCATCCTATCATCATCAATCAGATGGACTAACTGAGGTAGTCAACAAATGTATAGAATGATATCTCCATTATTTTATTTCTGATAAATAAGATAAATGGGTTTGTTGGTTGCCACTTGTTGAATCATGATAGAATACTTCTGTTCATAGTTCTTCCAAAATGTCTCCTTTTTTAGCACTATATGGATACCACCCTCCATCCATCACTTCAGCCTTGAAGGTCCATCCTAAGGTTCATATAGTTGAAGAACATATTCACCATCAACAAGAGGTCCTTGCCAGTTTGCATGAAAATATAGCCATGGCCCAAAATCGCATGAAACAACAAGCATATCAACACATGAGTGAGAGGCATTTTGACATTGGTGATTGGGTCTTTGTTTGTTTACAGTCATATAAGTAGATGTCCTTGAAGAAACAAAAAAAGGATATCAAGCTATCCCCTAAGGATTATGGGCCTTATCAGATCTTGCAAAAAATTGCTAGTGTGGCCTACAAGTTAGAGTTTCCTTCCTCCACTCGCATACATCCAATATTTCATGTATCATGCTTGAAGAAAGTCATTGGACACAAAGTTGCTACTCACATTGAGTTACTAGAAATTGATGAGGAAGGAAGAGTTATTCTTGATCCTGAGGTGATCCTTCAAATGCATACTAAGCAGTTACGATCTAGAGTGATTAAGGAGTACCTGATCAAATGGAAGAATCTACCCTATGAAGATGCCACTTGGGAGGATGAATCCTTTGTGCAACAACACCCAGAATTGACTCTATCTTCCTCTATCTTGTTAATGAGCTCTCTGTGTGTAACAATGCCCTGTTCTCACATTTACCCAAGTAAGTGATCCTTGTACTGGTATGGGGTTTGAGTATGTTGGTATGACAATTTTTCCCCCAGGGATGACTTAATGTATAAAAACTATATATAAAATATTAAAATTATAAATATTTCATCCTAATAAACAATAATTAATCACATAATATCTACATAATAAACAAAATAACCAAAAAATGTTACTGATAAATCTATTATAATCACTAAATGTCACATACCATGATAAATATTAAATCAAAATAAATTGTGTTAATCATACAAAATGATGCCCAAGAATAAACATTGAAGGAGAAGTGTGCTAAAAACATGTCTACTAAAGGATTGAATGTTGTGATAGATTGATTTGGTAAGTCATAAAACCATTGTAGGGCATAATCCTCTAAATTGCATGGAAACAACTTCATGAGAAGCCAATCGTTGTACACGTAGTCCAAACATGTGTTGTGAAAAACTCTGAGATGGTGCTTTGGGTTACCCTTGCCATCATATAATGTAAGTTTCAGTGTCACGAATTCGGATGTCAAGGGAGTTGTCGTTATGTGATGTGATAAAGGTGTATGTAAGAGAATATTAGAATACAAGGCATGTGATGGCCTAGTGGCTTTCTTCTCTTAGTTTGATGTAAGAGAATATTAGGATATTGAGCTTTCTTGGTTTGCGACTGTATAAAATGTGCAATTACTTTGTCCTTAGCTAGGTCAATCAAGTTGACGTTCTTTCTCAAAATCTATTTTAGGGAATTAGTGTTAGTATTATTAACTTGCTTGCACCACTAGCAGAGAATTCTTGCATTGTTTTGGTTGGTGGGAAAATCTTGTGCAAATTGTTCGTAGCTATTGCACTAGTGATGGTTAGTGTTAAGTAGTGACACATTCCCTAGATTTTGGTGATGTCCTAGATGTCCCATATGTTTTGGGGATGAGTAGACTTGGGGGTATGTCTCTAATTTTTTAATTTATTAATTTTTAAAATTTTGTCTGATGTTTTGATTTTAAAATAGAACCCCCCAAAGAAAGCTATTATTTTTACAAAAAACATAGAACCCTAATCTGGAAAGTATCACGATAAACATTAAACAGAGTTTAAACTGCTAAATCTTATTGAATAAAATTCAAAGAGTAAAATATGAATTTTTATATATTATTTTAATCGTTGTTCCCTTGCCGTCCCCAAAATCTAAAAAAAAATATGCCATCCTAGAAATCCTATCTTCCCATCCTCTTTTTGACTTAGGTAACTATGCTTGTGACACTACACAATTGGTCAAACTTGTGGGTCATATCGGATTCAGTGGCCTCCATTATGGCATAGATTATTATTACTTTGGCTTTGATGTATAGGTGGTGTGGTGGGTGGCATGTATGATTCACCCCGTGTAAAGAGTATCTAGGCACTCTTGTTCTTCAAGTTATAAAGGCAGTCATTAATATAGCGACCCACTACCCGACAAATCTCACATAATATCTTTTTGGGAAAATTTGCTCTGGACACATCCTTTGGTTTTTTAGGTTATGCACCATCATTCTTTGCCATCTTTCTTCATGCCTTCAACTTCTCACCATGTCAACATGTCCTTTTTGTGGGAATTTACAAATAAAGGTTCAACATCATCACTTACATTGAAGTTTTTGCTTTGCATTCTCGACTGCACAAGCTTTTTGTTCTCACTATATATCCATTACACATTTATAATCACTTTCATATAGTAAACATAGAAACATCTTCATCTTCTTCTGCAACAAAAGCGTCAGTGTGACCCAGTGCTTCATCAACCCATTAGTTGATTCCTTCACTAGTTGATACCTGTATATTTCCATGACGATCTCATTATCATCTCGAAGCAACTTGAAATATTTTTCAAAACCCTTCCAAAGTATGTTCCACGTGTTTTTCTATCCTTGGTTAGTATCTGCATATCCCTTACTTGTCTCCTTGGTATTGATGGTGGTAGCGTCTTCTTATGTCTATATTCGAGGTGGAGGGGGTTAATTATTCCCGCGGCTCTCTTTAGATGATTGTTCTTCTTCTTTCTTCAATAAGACATTTCCCCCTCTCCTTGTCCATTTCCAATAATGCTAAGAGGCACAACCGTATTTCATTGAATAAATTCAACAAAAGCAAGGAAGAATAGCGGGCAAACGTTTCTCTCACCATCCACAAGACCATTGTCTGGTTACAAGAAATTCAACACAGCGGGTAGTGAACAGTTTAACTATGTTTCTCTTATAACTGGTAAAATGAGACAATAGGGCGACAAAAACAAATAACCCTTTAATGCGGTGAGCGTGGATCGAACACGCGACCTTCAGATCTTCAGTCTGACGCTCTCCCAACTGAGCCATCCCCGCCTGATCTGATATTAATCGTCATACGTGTTCATTTTTATCTTATATTTATCCATAGAGTTACACACTCTATATGGCCACGGTTCCACGTAGATGGTGGAATTAATAGGTTTTAATAAACTCAAATATGAAACACTCCATTGCCTTGCGCCCGTGGCCTAATGGATAAGGCGTCTGACTTCTAATCAGGCGATTGTGGGTTCGAGTCCCACCGGGCGTGCGCTAAGGAAATTTAAGCGTTTTGTGTTCCTCTTTGATTGTTGTCCTGGAAAAGACAGATTACATTTTTGGAAAATTGATTTTGCACGATGTGGTAGTATAGTGGTGAGTAGTCCCGCCTGTCTCGCGGGTGACCCGGGTTTGATCCCCGTCAACGGCGAGTTTATGTTCATTTTACTTCTCGCCTCGCCATTGTTTTTTTAGCTCTCTCATTTTCAACATTGAAATTAATTTCTACCACCAAATTCATTTTATTTTTCGTTTCGCCTCGCCATTAATTTTTAGCGCTCTCATTTTCAATCTTGCAATTAATTTCTGGAAGTAGTATATATGCAGAGTCTGCAGAATTTTAGAGCAAACAATGAATTTACCGGTCAAAGATAGCAACCGACTACTCCATTTTAAAATTTTAGTATTCACCTTATTACGCACATGATGTCAAAACTCTGTTGGTGTAGTATGGAATGCAAAAGGAATGCCAAGAAAAGTAAAATACATGTCAGGGTTAAGCCACCTCCATTGGTATTTCCAGCCCAATGGGGAGGATCATCATAGGACATACGAATACTTTGTGTTTTATACCAGTTTATTATCAAGTTCGAAGTTCTATAATAAGTGTCTAAACAAGTAAGAGCATTATCAATATATTTTCCCTGTGCTTCTAGAAGAAGGAAGAAGGAAAGTATCATCTATAAATTAGCTGTATATATGTTGAGCAGGGTAGTGTGGAAGAGAAATTCTATGAATTGAACCGACGGTAGCACAACATCTAAGAAGATGATCAAGGACATCCACAACTATAATAAATAGGTATGGAGCAAAAGGGCAAAATCTAGTTTGAGAAAAATTATGTCTTAATAAGAATGAACGACGCATGCCATTCCTTTTACTGTTACTGTAATAATCTTATCTAGAATAAACCTCCAACTAGTAATCAATGAACGGTCCCCTGCTTTAGGAAGCAATTTAATATAGCTGTGATTAATGATAGCACCAAGAGAACCCATAGCTAGAACTTCTTGGTAAACTTTGTGGAGATAGTGTCCCAAAACTGACCACATCTTTTTATAGAACTCGTAAGGCAAACCATCCAGTGTAGGAGCTTTATGATCTGCCATAGAAAATAATGCTTGGTGTAAATCGTTAACTGACAGTTGTTCATTATCATTCCTAATTCGGACCCCCATATTTGGGATAACTTCAACGCAGCCCTGAAGAGCTACATCATCCACTCCTGTATATTTAAATAACACTCAATAATGCTGATAAAGGCATATAATATGCCTTCACGACTATTAATAATGGTCCCATCCACATTTATTTGTTGAATAACATGTTTGTTAGATTCTTTTAAGAACTTAAAAAATTATGTAGTGGATTGATCCCTTAATCTGAGCCAAGATAGATGTGCTTTTAACATTGTTCTTTTTGCCTTATGATTGCCAAGAATTCTTTTCTGGTGCCACAAATAAGCTATATGACTTTGTATATTAGTTGCAACATGGTATGAAACCAACTCCCTCTGGGTTCAAACAATATCTGCGTTTAAGCCTTTCATATGATTATTAAAATTTACAGCTACCTTTTTACTCAAATGTCAGAAGAATATAACAATCTTTTTCACTGCATCTTGCCACCATAGAATCCATCCATAATCATTTTGTGGAGTAAGGTACCAAATGATTTTACTGCAATCAAACAATCATTTACTCTCAAGAAAAAAGGTATTAAAAACAAAAGTCTCAGAGACTGCGTTTTGAATCTAAATGCATGCAATAGACCATGAAATAAGATTATGATATGATAATACTGCCATTGGATCCACACAAATTGGGAGGCCTTCGGTTTCCAGAATATGGTACCAACTATTATCTGATATCATCACACGGTCCAGTCGGCTTAAAATCCTTTGATCCCCCTGCCTTAGATTATTCCATGTAAACCATCTATAATCACTAGGCATTCTAATCAATGCATTAGGGTCATTTGATCTAAATTCCAATTTAAATTGAAGCCAAGTAGATTGTTCATCAACTATCAATGTGACTAGTAGTCCCCCTATTTCATCAAAATCAACTTCTAACATATTACAATCTCCATAGAATACCCATGTAGCACAAGAAAGGGACGCAACAACCCATCTCCACAAAGTAGATCACTGAACATCTCCACACGAGGCATAATTACTATAAATTCCCAAGGCATTATTGTTAATCCTCAGCCGAGCCCAAACAATGCAACCATTGGGATCATGGCCTATATCGACAATATGATCTCCCCTTTTTTGATTGATGCAAATCACTGTGCCACCTCTTCTTGAAGCATGAGAAGATGCCACCTCTATGGTTACTAGAAATATGCAGTTGCAGGCTGCTGGCAAAAAGAAACCAACAAGTTTGACTTCTTGAAGACATAACATCATGAAACCCATGCGCTCTCAAATGGTCTCAAACAATAAATTTCTTGGGGTTGTCTGACAAACCCCTCACATTCTATGACATACACTTCATGATGAATGAGAGACAGATAACAACGTCTCCTCATCCATCCTTTCCAAATAACTATATGGATTCTCATTCTGGCGACATACCAACTGTTCAGAAAGTTTGAGGCATCATTATAGAGCCAAATTATGCACAAGTAGAATATTTTCTTGAAGTAACTTCATTATCAGTGACAACTCTTTTATTACGGTCCCAAAGTTCTTAGGTGAACACGTTGATTTGGCAACCTGGGCATAATATATCTTCTTCGAGGAGACTATTTGCCAAGATGTATTTGGGGACACTTGAGAACCATTTGTTCTTTTGTCTTGAGGAATCTTGCCACCGTTTACTTGAGAGACATTTATATCTTTATCCTTAGATACATTGTCATTGTGTAAGGGAGGCTCTAGGGTCTTGGCTTGCACATCTTTTTTGCATGAAGATTTGGACAATTAAAGGCATGATGATTCCTATCACGAGAATAATAAAAAGAATTTGGGAATGTTAGATATAAAATCCTTTGATCAACTGAGAGTTCACCAACATCAATCATTATGGAATTTGGAAGACTTTTACTGAGATCCAACTCTACATAGGCCCTCCAAATGCGTCTAGCAAGAAATCCCTACCGGGATTCCAAATTCAACAGTATTCCTAGAGATCCTGCAATTGTATCTAGATGTGGATAAAAAATCACAGGGAGAACTGGAAATTCCACCCAAATTGGCAAAAAAAATTTAGTGGATTTTTTAGGATTAAAATCTACTGTCCATTTACGAAGAACCAAATATGATCCATATAAATTCCAAGGAGCTTTCTGCAATGTCATATTAGTTTTTTCCTTTGAACTGAATTGAAACAAAAAGAACCCTTTAGTTAGGTTCATCACCAACTAGTTATAGATGCCCAAGGGTTCCCAAAATTACTTTGTCTAGGTTGAAAGAAGAGAAGCCAAAGGATTTTTCCCAACAAAATAAACATTCACATACATTTTTTTCAAACATATCACAAGTTTCATTCAAAATTTAATTGGAAAAGGTGAAAGAAGGGCTAACTGGGTCATTGCCTATTGCTATAGATTCCTTACTTGTATGTCCTGTATCACCATTTGGCACAGGGGCCATATTTCCTAAAATATTTCTTTGCCACTTAGAAACCACACCTGAGACACTCAATTGAGAGCACACAAATTTACTATGCTTCACAACACCCACATGCTTGCCTAAAAAAATATGGAAAAAGTTCTTCATACTTTATTTTGGGGTGATAATCATAGTCAAAAATATTTTACTAGAGTTGCTTGACAAACTTGTATGATGGAAAGGGAAGCAAGGAGTCTTGGTTTTCCTAATTCCTATGTTCAAGCTATTTAAAATGCCACCAAATGGATAATTTGCTCTCTATAATGAGGTGAGGCTTGGAATATTATTGTGCGCTACAGGGTTTCCAAATCATTTATTTAGGGTATTAAAATATGGGGCATACCCATTGGCTGAATTGGTTAGTTAATCCTGCATTAGTAAAAATTTACGATTCTATAATGTTGCAACAAATATGGAAAGGTTGGGATAAAATCAAGTCTTTACTTACTTGGGACATGTCAAAGTGTGATTATCAATAGCTTTCCCTTCACTCCATTGATGATCTCCACTCTTGTCTAATCTTGAGGGGCCATTGGCATTGGATAAAACTTGTTAGAGTATTTGATTTCTTCACAATGGTATAATGCATGTAGGAGATATTCTAAATCAGCTAGTGGCACACTTTTAGATTAGCTCTCTTTTCAGATAAAGTTCAATCTTATGGCCAAAGATAAGAAATTTTTTGAGGTCATTAGGAATAAAGTGGAGGCACTGAACATGTCTAGAGTGAGTTTTCACTCCAGTCGTCGATGGTGGGACATTTGGTTTTGGCCAAATCAGGATGCATTATCTAATCTTTCCTTCAATAAGGCTTCAAAGTGGTATAAGAATAAAGCTTTTCTATTGGTTAAGCTAAATCAAGGCTGGGGTGTTCATGACACAAAAACTACATAGGGAAAACACTTTTGACATCTTTGGAAGCTTGTGGCTCAGCCAAAAGTTAAGTTTTTTGCCTGGTCACTCATACATCAATGATTTCCCATTGGTTAAAGATTGCAACATTTGGGAATGGAAGATCCTAAATGCCTAGTATGTAGAGAATTGGATTCCTTTCAGCATGTTTTTATGTCTTGCTCTATTGCTAACCGGATGTGGCATTGGGTGTCTTCAGTTATAGGCCTCACATGTGTCACTTTTTCTATACATCATGTTCTTTTGGGAGATAATATTGTTGATGCAAGGTTAAATATGTTTTGGCATGCTCTTAGATTGCAAATTGTATTTGCAATTTCGAAAATTAGATTGCATTTTCATTTTCAAAGATAAGTATTTGATGATTCTATTAATCGTTCATTGCAATTAGGAATCCTTGCCTCAATCACCTTGTAGCTACACATCTAGGTACATAAAAGTCCTAAGGATTTTATTTATTTCAAGAAAAAATTAAATTCATTATAGTTTTTTCCTAGCTTGTAATTTCTTAGTTTTTTTTCAATTTTCTCTTGTTAGCACTTCTGTATTTTGTGCACTTTGTAATTTGTTTTATTTTAATAAAAAACTCAGGTGTTTTGGGGGCCACCTTAGCAACCCCCAATCTTGCAATTAAGTTTTACCACAAAAAAAAAATAGAGGGCAATTTTAATATTAATTCTAATAACAATTTTTTTGTTTAGTGACAAATCACAAGAATATTATATGATGGAGTAAGCTACACCAAATCCATTGGCCAAGTTTGTGTAAGGTCCTGACACTTTCAATTGTTGGTAACAACTTAATACTAGTGAATTAGCGGTAAAACTATGATACAATGAATTATTTCATTTAATATTTTAACTAGAGGTTAAACTCAATTAATAGTAACAACAAGTTCATTTAATATTTTTATTTTAAATATTTATGGTGTCTCAACCATGAAGATATTGTAATAAACTAAAGTTACTTATATAAAAAAAATTTAGTCTAATATCTAAAATTAACATTTGTATCCTAATGATGGATCACATAGTGTGATCCAATCCAAAATGTTGATTCAAAAATCTTCTCAATAGTATATAACTAAAGCTTGTTATTTCGATCCCGTATCTAATTTGAGATATGTTGTAATATGATATCTAACTTTTATTGATATTAATAATAATGCAAAAATAGCACTATTAAATGTTTTGATTCATTATATTACTAATAATGCTAGAAAGTTATTAGTCTTTAATTTTTTTAATATAATTAAAAATACAATTTTAATATTACTAAAATTGTCGTTGCTATATTTATAGTTTTTAACCCATATTCAAAAAGAGAGCTGAAGGCTTGACGTGTACACCAACACGATTATCTATCAATCATCTTCAACATATTATTATTCTAAAACAATAAAATACATAAGAATGGTCAGATAACCATTCATACTAAAATGAGTTAATTGTTCTAACAAGCAACTATTCATTACACACACACACACACACACACACACACACACACACACACACACACACACACACACACACACACACACGACTAATCAACTAACCAACAATGTTATCGTATTAACCACATAGTAACTAACAACTAATTACATACTAGTAAATATTATTTACCATACTGTAAATAATCTTACAATAAATAGTTTTTAATACACAGTAAATAACTACTGAAAATACTAATTCTTAACATTTCCCTCCTTAGTGTTTACATGAAACGAGAAATTTGAATGTCGATTTCAACCGATAATGCATTCGATTATAATATAGAAAATGATGTCTTATTGAAAAAAAATTTAGGACCTATTTGATGACTTATGATAATATGACAATTTTTTTTTTGAAAAATGACGACATACTTAACAAAATATATTTTTTAAGGACTCTAATTTTGACAATAACTATAAACACTAAACCTTGACTAATGACTTAATTATAAAAATAATAATTTTAATATCCAAACATATTTTAAAAATAGCTATAATTATAAGATAAATCACTCACTATAGACCAAAAAGCTAAACTTGAAAAAATATGAAATCCAATTTATTGATTTCTACATTTACCAACAAGATTTTTATTTTGAAGACAAATAAAACTATAAATATACTCTTAAAAAGCTTACTAATAAAAAAAAGTCAATAAACTTGTAAATGATAATAACTCACCTAAAACAAAACTTAATAAAAAAGAATATGACAAACCTAAAATAAGATAAACACTAATACCTACAAGGTAACAAATACCACTTTTATTAAGCACAAAACCATGGTAGAAAGGAAGGAGGTGATGCCATAAGCTTTAAAGGGAGCTCAGTGCTGATCAAGCCTACCATTGAATGTCGAGGTGAAACCATGGAGGAGGTATGCTAGGTTAATGGCTATGGAAATAGTACAAGTTCGAGTTTGTTGGGTCATCGTGTTGAGGAAAATAAGGACACCACACTCGTAATGTGAAGATAGTGTGTTCTGATGAAGGCCAAGCGCTTGAGTTGTGGAATGACAAAATGAAGGATTATGAAAGATGTGAGGGGTCTACCAGAGATCAATATGTTAGGTATGAAGTCACTATTCATAAACAGTATTCATGGTGATGTGGCATGAAATTGATGTAGCATACGTGTGATGTGGCATGTGATGTTGCACATTGGTGATGTGGTTATATGATGTTGTGGCAAGGCCCATGGAGGCTCTCTCACATGTGATCATGTTGATGTGTTGGGAGTGGGGCATAACACTCCACCAAGGCACATGAGTTTGTCTTTAGTAGTCACATGAGGTTTTTATTATAACATAATTGGTCAAGGGTTAGCTATGATTCAAATTTATAAGGGACCCCATGGTTCACATATGTGGAAAAAGTCAAAAGGTGATTGCAACACCTTTTGGACTTTGGTGTGCACATGGGAAGAAAAAGGCAAGTTAATACTCTTGCTGATTGTCCTCACATGTGGAGTGGGAGATAATGTTTGGGGTCACATGGAAGTGGTTTGGATCTTATCTAAAGTGGATGGTCCACTTTGTTGACCCTTGAATATGAATATAAACATTTTTACTATTGATCACTAGTGCCCATATGGAGTGTGGCAAATTTGTTGGGCCATCATGATGTTACTCTTTCCCTCTCTCTCTCTCTCTCTCTCTCTCTCTCTCTCTTATTGTAATGATATAAATGCATGAGTTATCCATTGTATTTTATCATCCCTGTGAGTATCACTCTTGGATCTTTGCAAGCTTGGGCTTGCATGTTTTTAGAGAGGTAGAGCCTAGAGGCTATGTTGTTTGGCTCACCTAGATGCTTTATGTGTAAGCATTGTATGCATGATTAGAGGTTAAAGCCTAGAGGTTATGTTGCTTGGCTCACCTAGATGAATTGTATTATTTTTTGTAAGCATGATTATCCTTGAGGTTGTAGCTTAGAACCTGAAGGATTTGTATGGTTGGATCACCTAAGTGCTTGGTTGTTAACACTATGAAAGGAGTTACTAGAGGAACTATTGTAAGAAAGGAGTTTTTGATGTTAATTAAAGTTAGGTTAAATCCCGGAGGCTATGTTTCTTGGATTACATAGATGTATTGTATGCTTTGTTGTAAACATGGTTATCTTTGAGGTTGGAAGTTAGATCCTGGAGGATTTGTATGGTTGGCTCACTTGAGTGCTTGGTTGTTAAAATTGTGAAAGGAGTTACAGGAGGAGCTATTGTAAGAGACGAGTTGTTGATGTTAATTAAAGTCTAGAAGCTGCCATTTACCCCATGGTTTTTCTTTGCACATTATAAGGTTTTCATGTACATCTTGTGTAATGTGTTCCCTCTTGTCTCATGTTTTGTAGCTTGTTTTATTCCACATTATTTACTTGCACTGTAAGATTCATTTTTCCTAACATGTAGTATTAGAGCCATGGTGAAAAACTCATGTTTGTGAGTGTTTTCTATTGAAAGGCTGACTTGTGCAAGTGGGAGCTAATATGACAAGAGGAGAGACCAAGTTAAAGATGTGAAGAAAACAAAAAAGTCTTATGGCATGAAGTTCTCTTTGTGGAGGAAGATGGAGATCTCTTAGTGAATATTTTATTTTCTTCAATGTTGTTGAGGATAAAACCATAGATGAGTGGAAGAGAAACTGCAAAAGCTTTTCTAGATGGTCAATAAACACAATGTATCAATTGAGAACCCTCCTTAAGTTTGAGTCACACATTTATTGTGTTCATTGCATCTACATCAATTCCATGTCCCATGCCATCATCACCTTGTGCCAAAATAAGGTTATAGTATGATAACATATTTGATTTTGATTATCTAGGGGAGGAAGAAAAGCCCTTTCTCTTACTTGGGTTGATATTTCACTCACATGCAAAAATAGAACTACATTGCATTTGATTTCAAACATGTGGGATATGTTGCTACAACTCCTCAATAAGTTTTTTGGTTTAACTAACTTGCACACAATATATTGTTTTACATTTGTGGGTTAGGTCAAGGATGGAAAGAGAGCATTTCAACACGTCATGCCCATCAATTTTTCATAACACAACCATGAACCTATTCCTCATCATAGAGCACACATATCCAAACTGTTGTAGATTATGAAACCTAGAAGAGGACATAATGAGATCCCATGTATACAATTGAAATCAACATAGGCACACAATCAGTGGCCTACTAATTCCATCTCATACAAAATAGATAGTTTTCCAATTCTATCCTAGAGATATTGAGATCCAGATTTAGGGTGTTAGTAGATTTGGATCTAAATCTAGAGTTTAGTCTCAAATTTATAGCTCCTAAATTCGACATAGTTAGTAAAAACTATTGCAATTGATATGAAATAAATGCAAAAGTATAAATCAATTCCACTAATTCCAAATATTGATTAAGTTAAACAACCTCTCCCAAATTAATTCACTATGAAATCATGAACACATTCACATAACATTCATTATTTCCTTAATTATAGTAGTTATCCATTTCAATAAGTAAATTAATCATCCATGAATAAATATTCTCCTTTACTAATTTCTAAAAGTACAAATATAAAATTAATGTTCATTATGTATTGTTATCCTAGGTACATTAATATTCATAGTCTCATAATTACATTATTTCAAGTACACAACAGATAATACATATTTTATTAAAATATATACATCATGATACAATATTGTGTTCACAATAGGTACACAAATCGACAAGTTTTCCTCAATGTGAACATTGAGAATCCAGGAGATAATTTATGTAGCCAAGAGAAATTATGTAAGAAAAAAGAGGGAGAGTATCATAAAAGGATTTACCTCCAACCAAAGGTCATTTTAGATCCCTACACATCTCTCATGCACTAAGAGTGGCCCTACCCTTCACGAGAAATATAGATACAAATCCAAAGAAAATAAAGAGGACAATGGGTATATAGGTCAATACTACAACTAACTCCATTTATCATGAAGCAAGTATGATAGTGAACTAGAAAAAGAATTGATAAATTCCTAATGTCTATAAAAAATGAAAGAATACTAAATATATAACTAATACTTTACAAATGTCTTTAAATCATCATCACAAACATACATATACTACATAAAAAACATTATACTTTTGTGATATTTGTCCATGACTATAATCAAAGTTCTTATTGGAGTAGACATAATAATTTATTATCATTACACTAGCTTCATTGCATTACCCATCAATGAAACACAAGCTTGATATTTGACAACCTATATCCCTATTGTTATGATATTAGTTATATATGAATAAATTAGTGCAAACCAACTAGGTGGTTAGTAGCTTTGTGCAACAACAAGGAGTATGAGGCTCTTATTAGCAAGCGACTACAAAAAAGGAGTTAGTATGTAATGCTATTCACTTCCTTGCATGGTAATAATGAGTCATCGATATATTCAAATATGACTGAAATAAAGTAGAACATATGAGTAAATGATGAGCCACTTTAAGGGGGAAACCTCCACAAACTTACAAAAAAAACATATTTCATAATATGATGATCAAGTACTAATTATGACCTCTTATTTATAGTCTACTTAGGCCATGGTTACTCCATAGGATGACCTAAATACATATATGATCTCATAGATAAATGTAGTATGATAAGGAAGGGTTTAGATAAGCCATAAGTTGGATACATATATCCCAAAGCATGTTATAGGCTAAAGGCGTAACATGCCCCTTCCCTTCAAAACAACATTTCCCTTAATGTTGAACAACTTTAGATGTTGTTGTAGAAAATATTCATGCTCCCACATTGCCTCTTCATGGTTCAGATTCTTCCACTTGATTAAATACTCCTTAATTTCTCTTGTTCATAGCCTTTTAGTGCTTATTTGAAGAATCACCTTAGGTTATAATATGACTTGGCCTTATTCATCTAGTTTGGGTAACTTTGTCTGGGCTAAAATTGTCTAATTAATTTCTTCAAGAAAGATACATGAAATGTATGATGTGTACAAATAGACAGGGGTAGCTCTAGCTTGTAAGTAAAACTGGCTATTTTCCTTAGGCTCTTATAAGGCCATAATATTTGGGACAAATTTTGTTATAATTTTTCTATTGTTTTAGAGACATCTGATTATATGGTTGCAAGTGCATAAAGAACCAATCATCTATGCCAACATTTCACTCACTCTGGTGTTGATCTTCTTACTACTTCATTAGATTCTATGTCATGGCCAAACTCACTCTTGGACTAGCTAGTACCTCTTGTTGATGTTGAATGTGCTTTTCAATAACTCACACCTTGGAGTGCACTCATAAGGATGAAGTAATACACGAGGTATGATAACCATAAATCATCACAAATCGATACATTTTGGAAGAGGTGTGGAAGGAAGTGTTATGCCACCATTCTATTAGTGGTAGCCAATGAACCCATAATTATTGTTTATCAAATGTAAATCAATGAATATAAATTTCTAGGCATTTGTTTGTGACTTTTTTTTGACTATCAGATTGAGGATGATAGGATGAGCTATGAGACAATTTAGTACATGCACATGAGAATGATTATGTCCAAAAATTACTGATAAAGATGGGATCATGATCACTTATACTGATATTGGGAGTACCATGCAACTTTAGAACTATATTAAAAAAAGAAGCAACTAAAACACTCACTAAAAATGTTATGATAAGAATAAAAAATGAACATATTTTGTGAGCCTATCCACAATTACCATGATGATATTTTTTCCTTCAGACCTCGGTAACCCTGTAATGAAATCCATGGAAACCTCCTTCCATCTCTAGCTAGGAATGGATAAGGGATGCAAAATAAATGGTGTCTTAATCATTTCACCCTTGTTCTGTTGACACACCATGCATTCAACAACAATTTTTTATACATCCCCCTTGAGTCATTCCCAAAATACATCCTACTTTATTATATACAAGGTTTTCAAAAATCCTGAGTGCCCCTTATTGGATATGCATGAAGCTCTTGAAGGATCTTTTGCTTGAGGATATATTTATTACATAGTTATATCTATATATATACTATAATGTGTTCCATTTCCACTCAAAGTTTTCAAAGGCACTAGAACTTTGCTAGACATTTTAAATTAGAACCTGTGTATCCTTGTCATTCTCCCATTTTGATCTTGCCTCTTCCAACTAAACTGCCTGCCAAATGGTCATTGCACATAATAATGCCTCAGTGATTCATCTTCTTGGATAGTGCATCTGATACAACATTATTTTGTACTTTATTATAGAGAATTTCAAAGTCACATCCCAACATCTTAGTCACCCATTTTTGTTTTTTTTCCGATGACAATCATTATTATAAAAAATATTTTAGACTATCATGATCAATTTTGACCTTAAAATGTCTACCCATCAGATAAGGTCTCTATTGCTTGACTTCATGCAAAATATATAACATCTCTTTATCATAATATTGGTTTAATATTTTTTTACCCTTAAATTAAAGACTCCCAAAAGTAACATGTCTTTCTTCTTGCATGAGTACTTCTCATCACATTCAATAATAAAAGTTTTGGAAAAATTAGGGGTAGCCAAAACTAGAGTGGTGCACAATCTCCTTTTGGCTTATCAAAAGTTGTGATAGCTTGTTCATTCCAATAGGAGTCCTTATTCAACAACACTATGAGTGGTGCTATTATGCTACCATATTTTTTCATAAGTCAGTGAGAGTAACTTGTTAGCCATAATAAAACCTTGGAGATTATTGAGCATTTTAAACACATTCCACAACATCATAGCTTTGATATTATTAAGGTCAACCTTGACTTATTCATGTGAAACATTATGACCCAAATGATCAATCTCTTGGATTCCAAAAGAACATTTATAAGGTTTTTCATAAATTTGATGTTATTCCATAACTAATAAAACATTTTTCACATCTTGAAAATATTATCCCTAAGTATTTCTATTTATTATAATGTCATAAAAAATACCAACACATAATTCCTAAAAAAGGTCTAAAAACAATGTTCATCAAACTCTAGAGTGTATATGGTGATTTTTTAGACCAAAAGGCATGACCAAAAACTCATAGTAGTCTTTGTGAGTTCTAAAAGTTATTTTAGGGATATCCTCATCTCTAATCTAAATTTAATGGTACTCAAAATGAATATCTAGTTTTTTAAAATAAAAAACATCATGTAATTCATCTAGAAAATCATCAATTATTGGAATAGGGAAATTATCTCTAATGGTGTACTTGTTTATTTTTCTATAGCCTAGGAACATCCTCCAAGTGTCATCCTTCTTACACACCATGACCACTAGAGACAAATATTCGCTCTTGTTATGTTTGATAATAATTGCATCCAACATATCTTGTACTATATTTTTAATTTCAATATTTTTGGCATAGGGATATCTGTATGGCCTAATGTTTAGTGGTTAATTACTAGGAAGTAGTTGAATGTCATGATCATGTTCTCTTCTTGGTGGTAGTTTTTTTGGCATGACACCACAAATAATTGGGTAGTTATCAATAATCGTCTATATAACAAGAAGGGTAGATTGGATCTTTTTCCCATAATCCACGTGATTCAATTGTCTTACCTTTAGAATGAAAGTGCATGAACAGTTCCTAAAAATTCATCTCTATTGTGCCCAAAGTTGTGAGCCATTAGACTCCCAAAACAATGTTTGGCCCACCCATGGGAATATGAAACATAGGAGACTCTAGCTTGTACTCTCCCATATCAAGATTAATACTATGGCATTTATTTTAAAAATTTATTGTGCCACCATCTATAATCATGACCTAGAATTCTAGAGTCAGGAAAATGAAACAATTTAAATGAGCAGTCAACTTACTATTATGAAGTTATGTGTACTCTTGGAGTCAATCAAAACTATGAATGTTTCTTGAGGAAACCCATAACCTTAAGGGATTGAGGAGTGCTAATATTTGAAAGTTCATGACATGAGATTGTAGGTTGGGAATATTTAAGTACTTCACTTCTCTCTTCCTCATCCTCCCTTGAGGCCACTTCATCCTCATCATCTTCATTGGAACCTTCAATATATAATACCTTATTCTCAACATGTTTATGGCCTTTACTTCACTTTTTATCACAACCAAAACATAACCCTTTTGCATGCTTCTCTTCAATTTGTTGAGGGGTGAATCTTGTAGGTAGAGGAAATGATTATGTTAGGTTGCTTTGATTTTTGGAGTTGGTGAATGATTGTTGCTTACTAGATAACAAAATTTCCTCTATCCCATGAGCCATTGAATATATTCAAAGACAATACATGTATTACACATATGTGCCTCATGTTTAATGTGGTCCTTGAGACCTCTAAGAAATAAGTCATTTAGGTACTCCTCATGAATGTTTTCCAAATGTAACGATAAATTCTAGAATTGATGAATATAATCCTTGACTACCCTTATTTGATTCAAATTTTCTAATTGGTTAAAGTGGTTATAACTCAAACTATTTCTATAGTGTATTTTAACCTCCTACATAAAATCATACCAAGTGATATTTTAAGCATTCTTCTTCTTTTCAGCACACAATCATTGATACCAAATGAATTGTTTTGGTTTTAGATATAGTGATGCCATGACCACCTTTTGCCTACATGGGACCTAATTTTTATTAAAAAGGTTATCCATTTGATTGATCTAGGTGATCAAATATTTACCATAAAAATTTCTCTTTTCCACTTTGGGCATCATGTTCTTTGGCTACGAGGTACTTGGATTAGGTTTAGGATGGTTGGAATATCCACCTTGGTGGGGTTGTCCAATGGTGATAAGTGGTTGATTTTACTAAAGATTATTTAAATTAATCATGATATTTACAAAATTATAATGTATGCCCTTCATTTCAGAAATTATTCCTTATAAATTAGATTATATTCCTTGCACATCAAATTGTATGCCCTGCACATTGTACTTAAGCTACCTCACTTTGTGATCCATCTCAAAAAATACTGAAATAGATGATCCAATAACTCCCCTTTTTGACTCCACATCTTCTTTTTGAAGAGTTTTACTCATAATTTCAACATCCATGCCTTGGCCCCTATTTTGATAAATGCCATAACAAGGCTTGACAAAGCTAATCTTGAAATTCACCTTTGACCCAACTTTGACTAAGACTTTTTGTAATGATAATGGCCTCAAATTAGAAACTACAAATAACATACTCCCACTATATTTTTTCAAGATTTCCTAAAATTTAAACAAATATGAAAAAGTCCTCAAAATGGGGCCTATAGAGAGAAATTAAGAAAAACACTAAATAAGTAATAACTCACTCAAAATGGATCCCAAAACCATAAGTTTTTTTATTGAGAGGTCCTTAAAATATCCTCCAACTCTAATAAAATAATTGGAGATAAGTTTGATATATAATACAAGATATAAGTGATTCTCTAATATTAGGGTTTTACCCAATCAATGGTCCAAATTGATGCTCTTATACCACTTATTATGAAATTACTTCACTAGTTAATTAAAAATAACTTAAATTGATCATAATATGACTGAAAAAATAATAATATGAGCAAATTATGAGTCATTTTGATGGGGTAACCTCCATAACCTTACAATAAGAACATAATTCATAATATGATGATCAAGTACTAATCACTACCTCCTATTTGTATATTAATTAGTACATGGTTAATCCATATGATGACCCAACTACCCAAATGAGCTCATAAATAAATGTAATATGATAAGAAAGGGGTTATGTAAGCCACAATTGGGATACATATACCCCAATTCATGATATAGGCTAAGTGCATAACACATGTGCATGTAGCTTCATTACATTACACATAAGTGAAACATAAGCTTGATATTTGACAACTTATATCCATATTATTTTGATCTTAGTTATAGATGGATAGGTTAGTGGGAACCAACTAGGTGGGTAATATCTTTGTGGATAAAAACAATGAATATGAAACTCTTCTTAGAAAGTGTGTACAAAGAAAGGAGTGTAATGTGCAATGATATTCACTCCCTTACATGGTAATTATGAGTCATGTTCTCCTCCTCATCTTCAACTTCCTCATCATAATAATTTTTTTTTGTCTAATCGACATGGGAATGGGAAAGGCTACTAATTATAGTATAAGTAACACAAAGTGAAGTTTTCATGGGGAAACCTCTACGGATAACACCCAATATGGGGACCAATCATAGTATCTATCAACCTATGTCAACCACATGATTTATCTAAGGGTATTAAGGAAGACCAAACTATATTAATAGGAGAATTAACTACAACCCTTGTCTTAAAATTATGAAGCATCTTTGATAAATCTACATGATGACTTATGATGTCTAAAATACATTAGAATTTTTTTGTATACCTAGGCATAACATATGTTATATGATATTTGGTCTTATATATTCTTTAGTCTTGCTATTATTATTAAGTTATGTTATATTATGAGTGCATATAGTTCGGGAAGGGTTAAATCATGAGTTAATTCATGTTTGTTTTTTCTGTTTCGCCCTTACTCACCATTAACTTTTGGATCTCTCATTTTCAATCTTGAAATTAATTTGTACCACCAAAAAAAAAACAAATTGAAATTTTAATATTAATACTAACAACAGTTAATTTTTTTAGTCACAAGTTACAATGATATTTTATGATGGATTAGGATACACCAAATCCATTGGCCAAGTTTTTCTAAGGTCACAACACTGTTGATTTTTAGTAACAACTTAATACTCATGAATTAGTGGTTAAAACTACAATACAATCGATCATTTCATTTAATATTTTAACCAGAGTTTAAACTCAATTAATAATAGTAAGTAGTTTATTTAATAGGTTTATTTTAACTATTTTTGCTAAAGGGTTAAAAGGGTATTTTGAAAGTGTCCCAACCCTATTACATAGTGAAACAAAAAAAGGGGCGATGGCCATCAAGGCTCTATAAAGGACAAACCACTAGGGCTTAAAAAAAAACATCTAGACCACAACCAATTGAAAATTGGAATAAAATATAATAAAAAGCAAAACTATAGCAAACCAAAAAAAACATCCTTGAAACCAACTAGATCAAATATTAGGGCAAGTCAGATTCTCCATATCCAAGGCCATCTTCCCCCTTCTTTCATGAGATTGAGGTGGTCATTTAAGGCATGTAGGTCTCAACACTTCCAATCAATGATCAAATTGCAACTTCTAGTGCACTTGCTCATTCCTTCATGACCTAGGCCCAACAACTTATCTTTTATTTTTACCAACAAATCTCGAAAATGGTCCAAATATTTCACATAGTTATCCACAACAACCATACTCAACATCTTGACTTGTCATTATTGGTTCTCATATTTCCCAGCTCAACTTCCAAACTATCCACTTTGCCCTTGGAGATAAAAAATTCCTCCCTTAGTCTATCAACTTTCCTCTTCAAGTCTAAGATTTCATCACTAGTATGGGTTTTCACCACAATCAAAATCGACTGATCCTAGATCTTAACCCCTCTCTCCTTATTTAGAGTCTCCAAACCCTAGAACACCTATATGAGCATAAATTTATGAAGGACCACATCTTCTTAGAGACTATCCACTTTAGAAAAAAAAACCTTTCTTTCAATGCTACTAGGGGGAGATAGAAGATGAAATATTTTTTAGAGAAGCCTCAATAGGAACCTCAACAAGAATCTCAACAATGGGATCATAAACTAACACTCAAGCCTCCTTAAAAAAATATTTGTTTCCACCCTTCTCATAATCCTCCACCTCTGGCTTAAAAATTGGTCTGACCACATCTTAATTAGGGATATCAACCGCATCTCCATTAACTTCCTCTTGGTTGTTATTAATTTTTTTTCCTTGATCCAAAGGGATTTAAGCCTCTAGTGAGCACCACCATTGCTTTTACCTTTAGCTATAGATTTACCATAGTGGGAGTCAACATTAATTTTATCCGATTTGGGGGGAATGATGATCCTAAATATTTTTTATTTTGACCCTAGATAGTTTTTAACCTTCATTATATATCTTATCCTCCTTGTTATTACCTTGAATCAAAAGCCTAGAATCTATAAGAGATAAATAGGAGGGATCTTTGCAATAAGAACATGAAAATGCCTTTGATGAAGTGGGTCTTTTCCCTTACCACTTTTAATATCCATAACATACCTTTCCAACAACATAAATAGAAAAAATTAAATGCTCATATGAATATATCTCCTGAAATGGTTGATAATTTTGAAGTGATAAGATTATAGTTTGGAGAATTTACCTTCCAAAGTAATGTATTAGATGATTTGCATGCTAACCTTCGTCTAAGGCAAAGAGTGAGAGTATCTAATAATTCCATCACCATTTGGGTAATTCTCTACCATCTCATTCTTACCCTATAAATTATTAATCATGATTTGATTTCTATATTTATCTTTAAATACTTTCCTACTCTTCATTTCCATCCTTGTAATCAAAGAAATGTACTCCTCACACACTTCCATTTGGATACTTATAAGAGAAATAGTCATTAATTTGTAATTTTTTATGAATTATATAGAGATATATGGGTCATATCATCTAACCCTTTCCGAAAAATTTGACATGCCCCCCTTCTACATAATTTTACACAATCTAGGGTTCCTTCTTACAAACTCACATGATAATGGTTCTTTTTTGGATTTCCCACCCCCATTCTAGTTTCAAATATTAATGTCCACTAAAGCATTTAGAATTATATCATCAAGATTTTTATAAAAATGGTCTTTCCTAAATAATAATTAGAGATATGTTTTCCTTGTTTGAGCTTCAATCTTCTCCCACTAGCCCCCTTCCTTCTTTTTACAATCAAGAGCTTCATACAAGTGGAAGCACACATACCAAGGACATTGGTCAAGGTTAAATATATCTCATTCAACATGGATATCACATGTTTGGGCATGATGATGAGATAATACATCAACCTAAATGTCAATCTATGATGGAACATTAAGTCATTTTGTGTGATTATCCTTCCATTGAGAAAATGTGTGATGATGTTAGTCATCAATACGGTGAAAATGAAACTAAGAAACATTAATATCTTGAATAATATCTTCATGATTGATAAGGATATTAATATAACTTTGGTGTGTTGAAAGCTTATTATTAATTGTGTAAGTGATTTTGAATCAACAATTCAAGTCACACTCCATAAACCATCATCAAAATGATGAAGAATGAGAATAGAAAAATGCTCAATTGTAGACTTACGTCTATTTATTCATTCATTGTTCGGATGAGAAAACGACTACAATAATTGAGATAATTAAATAAATCAATATAAAATAATATCAATAATTCAAATTTATTAATAAAAATACATAAGAGGAGAAATAATAAAAGACATATATCAAATAGGAAAAAAACTTCATAACTAAAAATTATGGTAATAATAAAAATATGCAAAAAAAACAGATTCAAAAAAGTTGACAATTAAAATAAGATAAAATCAAAATTAACTATTAATAAAAATAAAAAACTAATAATTAAAATTAGAAAATGCTGAGTTACAAGATATGAAGTAAAATGAAAATTAAATTAGATAAATTGAAATAAAGGTAGAAATGCGAATATAAAAAGGATGTTAATAATTTAAAAATTTGTAACTCAAAAGTGTAACATCCCACCATCTATTTTTTTTAATTGATAAATTAAGATACTAATACTATGACACCAAAATGGTTCGCAAACCTAATATTACAATATGCATGAAAACAAGAATGTAAGTCTTCTCATTATTTACATTTAAAGCAATAGGTAGGGTTAAACCAACTACCACACAAAGTGTTATAAGGTTACTACCATAACATCTTGCTAAAATAATCAAACTTAAACCTGTAATAGTTTTAATCCCCTTTCTAACATAATGATATTAATAGGTTAAAACCATATTAGGTAGTAGGATAAAATGAGTTCTTAATTTACCTCATGCTCATGCACTAATTCCATATGCATAAATTACCAAGTAAAGGCATTAGGTGATTCAATCCACATAGAAAAGATCACTAGTTTCCAAGTCTACGTGTCTAAATGATAGACCCCACTAGTAACTCCCAAAATTGGTAGAGATAAATTATTCCCTTTGTAGAATACTCTAACTTGTTACTCAAATATTAAGAGTCAAACATGGTTTGTACATCCTCTTATTCCCTTCTCTAATGATCTTTTAGCATAAAATTCTTTGAGGTAATTCAATGGAATTTAAACAAGAAAAGGATTAAAGCTAATAGAATTATGAACCAAAAATAAATCCCAAATAATTCATATTAACATTTACACAATCATCACTTACCATAAAAGAGGATATTTGGCCCACTTACTATAATACTTGAAGATAACCTTAAATATACAACTCAAGGAGATATACTTTATAAGCTTACATGAAAAAACCTTGGATCCCATATAAAATTTTATGCTAGGGGTCAACAAATGTTACACATGTATGAGTCTTTTCTTAATCATGAAAATATTGACTAATTGTTAGGCACTCTCAATATAAGTTTCAACTAAACCACAATTCTAATAACAATCCCTCAATTACATTCATATGATTTACCACCATCTATCCAAGTCTTAATTGAGTGGCTGTACCAAATTGGCTATAACTATAGATGGCTTGTTCAAACTATAAGTAATCAATTTCAAAATAAAAATCCAACATAAGAAAGATCATGACTTTCATATAATCAATGCTAAAACTAGTTTTCCAAACCACTAAATATAATCATTTAAGAATAGGGTAAAACATACTAGATGCAATGTTATTATTAAAAACATTGTAAAATATAGAGACCATTCAAGCCTAAAATGTAGACTCCACCTTATAAATTTACTTAATGATAAGCTTTTGCAAGCAAAATTGCAGACCAACAGGGTAAGTCAACCTCAAAGAGAGTGTTCTATTTAAATTTTGAAGCCACTACATTCAATAATGCAAAACAAATCAAATTAACATTCATGTCAAAAATTCTTATTTAAAGTGAAACTACAGTCTTGTGCCAAGAGATAACTACAACCAAGTGAGGCATACTAGTAGCTATGTTACTACTCACTTTAAAAAAATTGAAGTAAATAAGCCTAACACATAACTTAACATAGAGATAGGATCTAATGAACAACTAACCAATCATAACCATCAAGAAGCTTATCACACCACAAAAACTTGTGGCTACATTATACATACATACATACATACATACATATGTGTGTGTGTGTGTGTGTGTGTGTGTGTGTGTGTGTGTGTGTGTGTGTGTGTGTGTGTGTGTGTGTGTGTGTGTGTGTGTGTGTGTGTGTGTGTGTGTGTGTGTGTGTGTGTGTATATGTATGTATGTATGTATATATATATATATGTATGTATGTATGTGTGTGTGTATATATATATATATGTATGTATGTATGTATGTATATATATGTATGTATGTATGTATGTATATATATATATATATATATATATATATATATATATATATATATATATAAGATGAACTTATAACTACAGTTCACACATTCATGCTGAATCTTAGACAATCATAAAGAAGATAGATAACAATACAACATCGGCCATAATAACTCAACTAGAGAAACATGTTGAATAAAAGACAATTTCAATCATTAAAGAATAAAGAGTTAATACAACAATGTACTTATGAGCTCTTTAGATTCCAACCATTCTCTAGTGCAATGATGGTTATTACATCATAGTAAGTGATGACAATAAAATTACTATTCATAATATTTGATATCAAGGCCATTTAGGTCCAATCCACATAAATCTCTTGCACTAGAAATTTTTAGTAAGATAGGTCAACACTAAAATGGCAAAACAAATGTCCTTGATGATAATAATCTATTACATTAGATTAACCAGTAAGCATAACATACATAAAAAATAACTTTCACACAAAAGGGATGCATGAGAAAATATTTCTCTTGCTAGTGTAATAGAAATAATTCATACTCATGCATATCATAATAGAAAAATATGAATAAACCATTCGAGGGAGCTTATTTAGCCTGTGCCTAATACCTTTACCTTCCATAGTAGTAGAGATAGGACATGCATTGGCTTATCCCAATAAAGTTACTTTCAAGCACCAATGATAGCCCATACATTCGACCATGACTCAGTATTATAATGCATATGAATATGAATATTAGAGTCATAAGATATAAAAATATTATTTAAAATAAAACATTCCAACATCTTTAAAATTTAGGATTGAAAAATTTACACCAAGAAGTTGTCCTACAAAATGTAGTGTTCTCAAGGACTCTTGTAACAAGCAAAACATAACATGCACTAGAAGTTACAAGACTATAAACAATGTGTAAATACTATAGAAAGATAGTCATGACAATAATACTCCTTTGCTATGATGGGATCTTCCACCTTAGCAAAAATCATTTGGGTGTAATCCTTAGGCATCTACCTGGATATCACATGAGGCAACTCCAATTTTTAGAGGCACAATCTCCAACTATTACTCCACACAAGCTTCACAACTTTAGTAGTTATTACTTGTCCTATAGGAATTATCTCAAGGGTTTGATAGGAAATAAATGCTAGTTTATTGAACATAACCATACCTTCATTTTGAAATTTTTACTTTGGGTCCTAGATATTGCTTCGATTAATCCTCTTTTTGACTCTGGGAAGAGCTTAATCATGGGAGGGGATAAGGCTAAAATAGAGCCACAATACTATATGGAGTTTAAAGCTAACACAATGCTATGGATCATCTACTATAAAGGAAGCATTTTACCCTTTCTATAATGCTTAAATGGACTTGACAAAAATCTTTCGACCCAATTTGCTACCTCTTGGGATGGAAATCACATGGTTCAAGTTGGAGGCATCCAATTTAAAGTTAGTGAAGCTTTGATAGCTAAATCCATAGGTCTATGTTGTGAAGGCTGAAGACTAAAGAAGATAACCAAAGTTCAGGACCCAGAGGGAATGAGGAAATTCTTCAAGGAAGGAGAGACTCTGATCCAACTGTAAGGGGGTTTTGATAGGGAATGCCTTGTCTATCCATGAGATAAGGTTTGTTTTCTCATCATGAAATATATTACTTTAGAAGGTAGGTTTAAATGTTATTATCATTATCACTTTGCTTTACTGAATCATTTTCACCATAAGTTGCTTGTGAATTTTCCATACTATCTATTATCTTCTCTTGAATCCTCTATTAAAGTTGATAAGAGTGCTTTAGAGAGTAGCCCTATAGTCATAGCCATCCCTCTCCATCGATGCTTAATTTTCCACCTCTATCATTTCCACCTAGATTTGTGCTCACTTAAACCCGTAACTACTCTCTTGGTTGAGGAGGCCCATGATAGTGACTGGGAGGATAATATTCCTCTAAGTATCAAATTTGGTTTTTGTCTCAAAAACAAAGTTTATAACCCCACCTTGAAAAATTCTTTGGGCCCCATTAGTCTTCCTCAAAAACTTGAAGATCTAGTAACAAATTCCCTTGGTTCACAACCCTAGCCTTTTTTAGATTCCAAATCCCTTCTTCTATAGATAATAACTTCTTTGTCTCTAGTAGATGCTGCGATTGGGTTGCCTGATCATACAACATCTAAGGGGCTGTGTGAAATGAAAAATAGGTCATCACTCTTAGCTGGGAAAAAGAGGAAGGGTGACATTATAAATCAATCTTTGCCTAAAAATATGGTCTTGAAAAAAGCCAAAAAAGTTGTTGGGGATGGGAAGAAAGACAAACTAACTGTGGAAAAGGAATAATCAAATCACCAAGAGCAAAGGGAGGAGATTGTCCATTTAGATTTAGGTTTTGAGAACAAGGAAAACACTGGTAAAAGGAAGAGCATTAGAATATTAAGCAGATTGGCTAGAGGTAAGTTCCACATTTTGAAAATTGTCAACTACTCCTCAACTTCGGATCTTGAGGAAGGTGTTAAAATCTTAAAGGTAAATTCTAACCCTATTCATTAGGGAGAAAAGGAGGGTACTAGTTTTTTTTAGGAGATAAAAAACTCTTTTTATGACTCTGATAAGAAGGTCACAGAATACATGGATGATCAAACTAAAGAAGCCTCTAATGTTAAAATTTGTGATAATTTTTCTCAACCAGAAAGGAGTTGGAAGAGGTCAAGAAGGGTCTTTGTTTCCTCAATAAAAAAATGAAAGTTCTAACCACTTTATGCATTAAAGTTGTTCACAGAGATGATACAACCCTGTCTATCCTAAAAGATAATTTGAATGAAGACATGGACATAAAAGGAAAGGTTGCCACCAAGGAGGAAATTATAATCTTCCTCAAGGAAGACTGGGAAGATATGTTCAACTAGTTTTTCTATTTTTCTAGTGTTTGGGTGTTGGTTTCCATGTTCTACTGTTAGTGTGTAGTTTATTTTCTATGTTTTGGTTGTTTGTGGCCTTTGGCCTAGGTTGCTTCCCCTGTGGGCTTTATAATTGGGTCCTACCCCTTTAAATTAGCTTATTCATATTAAAAAAATGCTCCTTTGCAATGATCTTTTATATTTTACCACAAGTACTACTAGATTTTCTAAGGATTTGATTTATAATTATATATCACTAAAAACTAAGCAAATAAAATTTCATCATATTGTATATTTCCTCTATTGTAAAAAAATAATCTTCCTTAAAAATAATTCCAAGATTAAAATAACAATAATAATGAGTAACACTTAATAATTTATACATATAGAAAAATGAAATCGTGTATCAATGTACCCCTTCACACTTTGTAAAACAAGTTCAACCTATTCATGTACAACCATAATGATCTAGGAGCATACAACATGTTTCACCTAAATTATAACTTGCCTCTACATCTAGAATCATGGATCAATACACCATGCAAATCAAAATCATTTAACGAGTATTATCATCACAGAAGTACATAATGATCCAATGGAGATCGTGATTGCCCTCTTAAACCTAGTTTAATAGTGTCATCTCATAGATCAATCATGAACATTTTAAGTTTAAATTATTATCATATTTAATAAAAGCAACAACCATATTTTTGTCTAACAAGAGCATACAAACACATAACTCATTCAAATATACAATGTGGTATGTCTAGTTTACCTAATTATTCAATGTGAAATTATAGAAATAAAAGTAGCCATCTAACTCAAGTATACCAGGCATAAATAGCTATCAAGTTATCCAACCAAGAGAATACAATAACTCTTACCACATGTACTTAGTTATTTGGGCATACAATGAAACATATAAAATTAACTAAGCTCTTGAAATTGTGCATCAAAGAATACCAACAAACTTAATTGTTTGAATGTACCATTAATGTGTTCAAGATAATATTGGTCACTTACTATATATATCATTAAAGCATATATGATAATATTCAGCCATGTAATAAACTCATCATGTATATAAAAAATAAAATCAGCCATATGAGTTGTTTGACATGCACACACCACAATGGACTAAATCATATATCATTTAACATTACTGCATCTAATAAAACTCATCTGTTTAGCCATACCATTGATGCATACCAATGAACTAATCCATGTAGTTTAAAGTCATCAATGCATTCAATAAAACTCAGCCATATAAATATGTCATTGAATAAAAAATAACTCAGTCGTGATCATAATGGGTAGCCATATACATTCAAATCTCAACCATATATCAATGTGAATATTCAACCATACAAATGTATATTCATCCATACAATGTATATGCTCAGCTATGAAAATGTATATTCAACTCTATAATTTATATCTTTAGTAATACAAATAATATAATCAATTTTACAAGCATGTTTTCAACCATACAAAGAATACATATATTCAACCTCGTAGTGTGAATATTTATCCATACAAGGAATGCAAAATTCAGCTACACAAGGTATAAAATCAGCCACTCAAGAGTATGTATTCAATCATATAAATGTAAATATTATATAATTATTGGAATTTAATTGTATTTGGAAAATACAAACCATAAATCACCATATAGGAAACATTACTAATAATAATACAAGAGTGCCTTCATAAGGAACTAGGATTTGACCTTCATTAAATCAATCAAGCACAATACCATGTAAAAATACATTTAATACAACCATTATGTCAAAAATGGTAAATCAAGCTCAACTAAATAAAGTATATTACAACCTTGAAAACACACATTCAAACCAATACATGGTTTAGGATCATATATGCATAGCGAAATAAAACTTGCCATTTCCATAATCAAACATTAAGGTACACAAATGTAATTAAGAAGGAAGTAAAATTTGACCAATAACAAGAGACTCCAAATTCTTCCTCATGTGCCCTAGATTTTATTTCCAAGTTGCCATTCTTTCTCTAGATTTTCTCAGCATGCATCATTCCTCCAATGGCATTTTAAAACCAAGTAAAGTCCCATAAATATAGGAATGGCATGACTTAGAAATTAGGTGAAAGATTTACACCCTTCACATTATTGATACAACATATTAGGTGCAAAAGTGGAAGTGTAACAACCAAGATGACTTCTTCACTTCTCCATTCTACTTCCACCTTAGTCCTAAAACCCAAAATGGCATAAATGGAAGCATATAAAAATTAACTTGTAGAAACCCTAACTCTTCTTATTACTAAGTCAACTTAAGTCAGCTTACAATATAAAATGTAATGATAAATAAAACATAAAAATCACATAATTACTTCCTTAATGATTTATTTCTCATTATTCCATTTTAACTTAAATGCAATTAAAATCAAAATATTTACAAAATTGAGTTCCAAGCCTTTGTAATGACCTTTGGGATTAACATCATGGCTTAAGGCCAACATTAAGCCAATATCAAGGTGTTATTTAATAATAAGACAAATAAGGTCTCGTAAAGAAATAAAACATAGTTATTTCTCATTTCAAGTCCTTCAAAACATCTATCAAGATGATAATATATATTGAAACATAATAGATCAATGAAACCTTAGCCAATAACTTGTCATTCCAGCAAGATACTTTAACATAGTAAGATTTTTGACTTGTAGTTAGTTATAATACTTAAAACAAGCTTTTGAAAAGAATTGATTAGCAAAAAACCACTCAAAAAGGATAGTCCTATATTTATTTTTAGAAATATGAAAACATATTCAAAGATAAACATTGAAGGACCAAAAAGTCATAATTGGCCTAGTGCTAATGAAAATCATAAATAACAATAAAAAAACATGGTCATTTAGACAATCATCATGTCTCCATCATGAACACAAGTGGGAACACAATGATTGAAAATATGATCATACCTTAGATCATCATCATTTAACAATTCAAACCTAGCTAAAAGATTATATCTTGACAGAACTATGTTAGTTCATTAAAAATCAATTAAATTAAATAAAAATAAGGAAACCACAATGTTATACCTTGCACTATTTAACCAAGCATCCCAAGGGAAAAACATGATTAACTACCCCATGATGAACTTGTTTACTTTCTCTAGGATCTAGAAGCACATGTAATTTCATGACTTAATCATATTATTAATATGCAATAACAAACCTTTTTCATATGGGACCAAGCCTTAACCCAAGACCTTAATGGTTACAGAGTAACATAGGCCATTAACACTTAAGAAATGTAACCATGTTATTAACATGTTAAACATTGAATATAAAATCAATGTGACTTATCAAATCATTACTAATAATATGCTTAAATAATTAATATCAAAATGTGCAATTGACTATGAGTTAATGATGGCCACATAATCAAAATAGTAACTTAGCTAAGCAAACTTGAAAATAGTCATATCAAAAGTTCTTGTTCAAACTAAACTAATTATTACTCTTTGGGATGTCTTTAGGACTGGAAAATATGATAAAAAATTTCCAATAAAATGTAATAAGTAAAAGGGGT
Organism: Torreya grandis; assembly: GCA_037957365.1. Taxonomy (NCBI): domain Eukaryota; kingdom Viridiplantae; phylum Streptophyta; class Pinopsida; order Cupressales; family Taxaceae; genus Torreya; species Torreya grandis. Next base: position 1,310,698 of record JARHVA010000473.1, read on the forward strand.
GTCATAGCCTAAGAAAATAATATATCAAAGAGGGGTTAATAACATGAAAAAATAAAATCACTAAAATAACACAATAATATTGAATCGAATATAAAGGAAATTGACACCATAGTAATTAAAATAAAATATATACCTAATTTTATAAAAGGGGGGGATATATATACCATCAATTAGAAGAATAAAATGAAATAAGAAAGAATACAATATGTAGACACCTAAAATTGGCGACAACTAGCTTTCAGCTATACTTCAGACCAATTCCTATCAACTATTGTAAATTAAGTCTAGGAATCACTAAACATCCTGAATTTGCTTGTGCACATTCATCAAATCTTAGAATCACATTGAGACATACCTAATTGGGGTAACCCATTGTATTCAATCATAACCTCTCACAAATTCATCCCCAAGCATCTTGTGACATCAAAATAGTCAATTTGGCCTATGGACCTATTAAGTGGGGCACATGAATAAAAATAAAATATTGAAAGAACTAAATGGATAATCAAAATTAATCAACAATCTAAAATAAATTAAGATCTTGGTTGAATTATCCATGTGTAATTAATGAATAACTAAAAAAAGAAATTAAAAAATGTAAATATCCCCGCCTTTCATGATGACCTTTATGAGTTGTCAATCTCTTTGGAAATATCCTAAAATATATCATTTTGGAGACCATGCCCATTCATTAAAAATAATGAGTAATTTACACCTATTAACTATAATAGGGTTATATTTAACTCACCTAGGTTAGGTTTGAACTCATTCCATGTTTAAAATACACCTTGACTCACTTTGGGTTCGGGTTAGTTCCTAAACCTATAAATATAATGCATTGCCTATTGAGTTTTAAGAGATTTTGGTAGAAATTTATCATGCACAAATGACTTCAAAGCTTTGATAAGATTAGTATTATACTGAAAAAATTGCCTTGCAAGTAGTGTTATAATGCTAAATTCTTAAGTTACATCAAACCACAACACAAGTCATGGTGCCAAGGAGAGAAGGAGCTACACAACCTCCATTGCTAAAGGCTCTTTGATTTAAAAGCCAAGAAAGCCACTCAAAAATGAATTTAGATCTCCCAAGTAAGATAAATGATTTGTTTTTCTTTGCATTTTAGTTTTCCTTTCATTTGTCTTTTGTTATTAAGCTCAGCTCTAAGATCTAGGATTATAAGTATTAGTGTTAGTATGTTTTTACTGAGTTTTTTTGCTTAAAATAACATGTTACTAACCTCAATTATTATATTCTTATGATCACAAATGGTACACCAAATGGGACATAAAGCATCTCACATATCAATGAGACCAAAGTGCATCTCTTAGTTTTTAAATGAATGCTTAATCATCTTAAAAATTTGAGTTTTTGCTTTGATTTTCCATATTCTATTTTTAGTGTTACACATATTTACATATTTACATATTTGCATCAGTTATATCTAACCATTATTAGTTCCCTGTGTAGCGTAGAACACAACTCAAAACTTGATTTTTTAGGTTTCTTAAGACTGCTAGTTGTTAATCTAGATTTTTAAAGGCTTATATGCTATCTATCTAATCACTTTGTTATATGTTTCCTTGAGTATTTATACTTATTTTGGGATAATAAAGGTTTTTTTTAACCATTTTATTTCACCTTTAGGTTCATGGGTAACCAACATCAGTTCTAGTCGACTAACATTGGTTTGTTGTAACTGGAATCATTTCTCTATGAAATTGATCGGCATCAGTTGCCTTATAATAAACATCAATAATTGCTGATCGACATCAGTCTCTATGTGACAAAAAATAGAAATTCAAGAGTTGGCATTTTAAACATTATTTTCTAACTTACAAATGTACTTTAAAGTAAAAGGAAACCCTCTAAAAATTTTAGATCACATGTGTAAAAGTGCCAAATTTGAACATGCTTAAGTCTTGAAAATTTCCATTTGGTGCTTAGAAAAAATGTATATGGGTTATACTTAGTTTGTTTTTTGAAAATTTTACAAGTTTTCAACTAAAGACAAGGGGCCAAAAATTTCACAAACATCTCAATTGGTACATAAAATAAACATTCACTAAAATTACAAATTCTTTAAAGTGTTTTTGTTTTATGCTATATCATTTTATACTTGTGTGTTTTTCACAAATTAAGGATGTATGTATGCTCTCCCCCATCCCCTTTAGGGAATTTGGGTGACCAAAAGTGCTTATTACTTGAAATTTGTGCCTTTGTTCAAGGTATGAAAAGAATGTTGTTAAGGCTTTCCCCAAAACCTGTATGGTTTGGGTGATCTAAACATAATTGTTAAAATATTTTCACTAAGTCATTTATTTTATGCAACTTAGCTTATGAGCAGGAGTTCATAGCCTCCTCACAAGTTTTTAGGGAAGATTTGACCCAAGGTTTCATCTCTTGAGATTATTTCAAACTCACTCTAAGGTGGGATATATAAATAAGGTCACATATACTACAATTGCCAGGGGTTTGAGTGGCTAATCTCTCTAATTATAATGAAATCCTGAGTAAGGTCTGGTTAACCAGGGGATTCCACTAAGTAGTATATGGATAGAATTTCTATGTAAAGGAATAAACCCTTGCATAATAAGTTAATTGGTATGAACTCAATTTATGTGAGACATATCTAGTGTTAATCACACTTAGGACTATCTAGACAGTCAACAATTTAAGTTTTAGAACAACCACACTTAATGTGGACCTATTGTTGATGCAGGGCAAGTAACCTAAAGTTCCATGTTACAATACAATATATTAGGAGAAGGGGGTGTAAAAACCCTACTACTTCATGCACTTTTATTTTTGGATTAACACTAAAAATCCTCTGAAGAACATATATATAGATGGAATTTAATGATATGATGCAACTTTGTCAGTTTTAGGGATTTGGACGTTATACTTAGGTGTATTTTGTCATTATTCATTTACTTGCTTGGTCTTGAGTCTAAAACCATTTATATGTTTATGCCATGTCAAAATAAGTTTTTTGTCCACATTAATCCATTATTTGAGGAGTTATGCCATCTATTTGACACCATACCTTTTCCTTATTATTTTTGTCAAAAATGTTATGTATCACTTGATTGAAATGGGTAATGTTACGTTACCTAAATCATTTCAAGTTTTATGCCTTGTAGTCTTAAAAAAAACTATCGATCTTACCTTTATAGAGTGATAACATTATTACACTACTCATTTTATTTTATAGACTTGTCTTATGTCGAACTTTCTAAATTTAAAACCAATCCACATGTGCCTTTCGGGTCTTTGTCTAGTACTGTTATGCCATTTAATTTTGTCTAGCTTATTGTTTGTTCAAAGAAGCCTATTTTTCCTAAATTTAAGTTTTTAATTAACCTTGACAAGTTCAAATCTAAATATTAATTGATTTATATTTATGCCTTGTCTAATTTGGGCTTAGACATAAATCTTTCTCTTTTGGGTTGGGTAACTTAGGTTAATTCTTTACCCAAATTTAAAAACTATTATTTGTGCCTTTATTTGGGAGAAAATAGTCTATCTCAAAGTGCCTTTTGTTTCATACCTTATGCCAATTGACCAAGTTCATGTTTGAATCTATATACCTAGTCTATGCCCAAGCATTTCAGATTTGTTAGATTAAATCATACCTTTTTGTTTAAGGTCTAGCTTTTGTGCTTGTTTTGCCAAAAGTCTTAATGCATAGCTGTTTTGAGCCTAGATTTTGATGCCACATTTGGACAAAAGACCTAGAAAATTTTATTTTCTTAGATTAGACTTGTTTGGAACACTTTGGTCTTAGAGTTTGGCATGCTAGTTTTTATTCAACTACTTGAACTTTTGGTTAAGACATTTGACATTAGGCTATTTTATACCAAGTTTTAGCATGTACCATTTTGGAGATACAACTCAATTCCTTTAACCAAGTTAGACCAAGTATAAACCATTTATCCTTTGGACATCATTTTTAAGAGTTTTTAGAACTCTAGGCCTTTTGTCAAACTTTCATCATTGATGTGGATATGTCTCACTACACTTATGGTGGAGTCCCGTAAAATCCAAGTTATGATATAATGGACATATAAAGTGACTTTATTTAATACTCCTATGGTGAATATGTGGTTTGTGAGATGGATCCTTATCCTCCTTAAAATTCTCAAATTGGGAAAGATAGCCAAGATCCTCAAGAGTAGTATGTGGTGATACTTTCTTTGGGCATATTGACATATGATACTCACCCTTTCGTGACCACCTATTACCCCATATATACCATTAACCCTCCTTTGGATTGTGTGAGTAACCAAGCTCCAAAACATCCAAGGACTGCCATTTCTATTCCAAAACCTCATCCTATGGCTTGTATGAGCAACTGATTTTTGTAACACCCCACCATTTCTATACCAGGACCTCATCCTTTGGCTTATATGGGCAAAGAAGATCCATAATGACACCATTTTTATTTAGGACCTTTTACTTTGGATTGTGTGAGTAACCAAGATCTACAACCCATACCATTTATATACAAAGACCTTGTCCTTTGGCTTGTGTGAGTAACCAAGCTTCACAATGCCCTAACATTACCATTCTAGGCCATTCCACATATGGTAACTCATCGAAATAAAGTTTTCCAATCACAACTCGATGGGTCATAGTTATTGTCCTAGGCCATAAACCAACCCTTGTTAATCCTATCATTATACAACCCTCGACCATCCTTCATCCATTGCCAACTATTCCCCACTTTAAAAAATCCAAGAAAATTATCAAACCTTGACCGAGCCAATCAGTACCTCTCTAACTAAACCAATCATTAGAAGACCAAACAGTGTTCAAAATTGGTATTTTACAATTGATTATAAATGAAGGCCAAGACAACTAACCAATCTGAGATGTTTTTATTGAAACACTTATTTTTGACAAGTCCACCTTGATGAATCCCCTTTTGATCCTATACCTGTTGTCAAGGAGTCTCACTTTGATAAGCTAGTCTTTGTTGAGTCACTTCTTAATGATTATAACTACCTTTGGGTAAATCATTACCTTGACCATATGCCTATTTTTCAAGAGCCTCCCTTTGCCAAGCTAGTCTTTATGGGATTGTCTCTTGACCCTTTTCCCCTCATAGAGGAGTCTCACTTTGACAATCCAGTCTCTATGGAGCCCATTATGCCATCATAGGTTGTTACTTGTCCAATATCAAACATTCAATAAAACATCATTATAGAAACATCCACACCAAACAAAAAATCATAATTAGAATCAAGTTTTATTCTTGAACCAACATCAAATTTAGCATGAAAATTAGAATCAACATTACTCTCAACATCAAATTTAGATTCCCTTGAATTAGACTCAATTTTAGAATCAAAATATGTTTGTGGATATTACAACATTGGTCTAGGCCCATGTCCTTCCACTTGCACTTAAATTATTCTTTTGTCAGTGTGCCTAAATGTGTTGCTTCCTTGGGATCTTCTCTTATTTATCCTTCCTTCTTTTCCCTTCACCATCTGTACCTTACACTCATTTTTCCTTCATTCTTCAACCTCAACCATCTTAATGACCTCTTTTGACATCCTAGCCTTTGTCATTTCTTTTTTCTTCTCCTCCAACTCCTACACCCTTGGTATTTTGGCTTCACTAAAGCCAAGTTTCTTCCTTCTCTACCTTCACTTCTCTAACTCAATCTGAGGTGGTAGAGAGGGGGTCTGTTCACTTGATGAGGAATCTTCATTATTGGTTATGATTTATGTGCCCCTCCCACTCTCTTCTTCCTCCAACTTCTCTTCCTCCTCTTCCTCCTCTTCTTCCTCTTCCTCAGACATGATTATCCTTTACACCACATGAGGAGCCTTCCCATTTCCCCCCTATGCTAGGGGAAGTCTTTGGCATGAATCAAAAACACTTTTATGTAGAGGTCAAATAATATTCTTATCCTTATAAAGAGATATTTAGCATTATTTTTGCTTCTATTTCCTCCAAAATTTCCCCCATCTTATTCTTTGGAGACTTCTTCTTTCAACTGGCATTGACATTCCCTCATCTTTGATCTAGACTAGGGGGTCTTCCCTCCACTCAACACTCTACTCAATGTTATAATCCTTCTTTTATGGCTTCATCTCATAGTATAATCTATGGATGTAGCCTAGGATGGTGAATTCTTAGATGGGACCAATGGCTGGGTGATTCGATGCATTTTATTCATCTTCAATGGACTTCCCATCTATGCAAGGGAATCAATGCCTCAACCTATGCCTCTTTTTATCCACTTCCTTTAATAGAATTTCCATCTACTATGCACTATGGATCAAGTGAAGTGTATCCCTAAAGTACCCTATTGAGAAGGCAAAGGGGAGATTTAACCATCTTGACCTATTCCCATTTTGTAGTGATAAGTGTACTATACAATAATTCTACACTAAAATAAAAGATGCCATCCCAAACATACTTTGGGGGAGCCCTTGAGGAATGAACCACTCCAATCCAAAATATTTTATGTATTTTTCACTCTAGCACATCATATGTGTCTTGTACTTGGGGTTGAAGGAGGTGGGGAAAATGTAGTCTTTATACTTTTGTGTCAGGGATTCATGGTGTTCTGAGAAGACCTAGAGATTATCTTTGTTCCCATATGGGATCCCAATTTCCTCCATAATGATCAAGATAAGGATGGACCCCCACTTGAAGTCCCCTTGGTGCTATGGAACTCTAGTGAAATTTTCACTAACTCATCAGTGATAAACTTTGTGATGTTGAATTGTATGCCCTACACCATATGATAGACAATACAAAGATATGCCTTTGATATATTAGTCCATCGACCACCCGGACATAATTTAGAACTCACGAGCATCCCACCAACCTCATACTGAGGTCCTTACACTTATTGATGGGGAATGTAAAACCCCCCTTAAATTAATTGAGGAGCTTTGTGATGTACTCCAACTCTTCATCAGCATCCATAATTTGATGGATGTCCTTATCGATATCTTGGATACCAATTATCCTCTTGATTAGCTAGGATAAAATATTCATGCATTGGCCTATAAAATGTACATGGTCCTCATACACACATGAGATTAAGAAATAGATAAGTTCCTTTGGCTTCTTGAAGTAGGGAAACTCATAAAGCTGATTTGTGCCAAAATTAGTTAGCTTCTCTCAGATTGAGACATCAAATAGGGCATCTCCTTATAGCATCTTAAACCCTATGTCTAACATCTAATCCTACACCAAGTACTACAAGTGGCTTGATGTCCAATGGTTATACTCCTTGAGTTATCAATTATGTGAAAATGAGTGCCAACTTTACCCCACCTCAACCTTTAGGGGAAATTTTTGAAACTGTTATGACATCATTATTAACACCTCAATATCTACCTTTGTGACATTAAAAATTTCAAATGACTATGCCTTATTTTTTGTGGTCATCATCTCTTCCATAATATTCACTTGCTTAGGTTATTACTACATCTACATGGAGCTTGCTACCTTTCACTTCTTCACCATCTTAAATCTACTTGTATTGAATCTTGGTAAGTGTGGCTTGCCAAAGCCTCAAATGATGGTTGGTGCTTTTACAGTCATGGGATATATGACTGTACCTTTAGCCCTTAGCCTTTTTGGCTATTAATGGTGGCATAAGTGATATATTCTCATTATAAATCTATTTTATACACCAATTTCTCTCCCTAATCCTTTAAATTGGTCTCACTATGAATGTAATCTTTCTCAGAATGCTATCATTCACTGAAGTGCCCAAGTTTTCTCTATGATAGGGTTGTTTCTCTTTGGTCATCTAGGTTCTGCTTAGGTTCACTCTAAGTTGAATTACTTTAAACTTTGTAACCTAAGCAAGTCTGTCATTTGTTATTTTATACCCTTATTTCTGAACTACCATCATTAATGTGGGATTTATGGTGTAGGCACCTTGATTTATTGGAAACCATGAAAATCTAAGAAATCCTCAATAATCTCTTATCCTTAATGCATTAATTGTGTATCTTTATGCTATTTTCACCACCTCATTGACTGCTTCTAATGGATTTTTTGGAAAAGTGACATGTGGTTCAAACAGTCACTTCTCACTCATTTTTGGGTAGATGCCAACTATCTTAGACATTCTCCTTCTACACATGTATAATTGGCACAAATTTCACCTTCCTTATAGCAACCTAGGCATAATGACTCACATGCATGTGATTTAGCCTCCTTGGTTCCACTTTTCTTCTAGCTACACTCCTATTTTAAGCACACTTCTCTATCTTGGTTGATTTATTGCATGTCATCTTGCCTTGGTCTATCTTACCCCATACAAATCCCTTTTGTTGGCCCTTCAATGCTTCATTTCTCATTTGATTCTCTTGCATATTGTTAGATGTCACATCTTCACTTTCATCCTTGCACTTAACCATGGTGAAGATCTTCACTTTACTCTTAGGTTTCTGGCATATGATCAATTGATGTGCCTTATTTCAACTTAGGCACAAAGATAATGCCATAATAGTTCATTTTTGGGCCTTTAAGCACCTTATAATATCCATCTTTATGTACATGGATATTGTGCATTTATTTCTTACATCTGAAGAGATTCATGCACCCACCACTTAGATATCAAGCCTCATACATTTAGAGGGTACACGTGCTCAACTCACCCAATTGAAATTATGCATGACGTTTCAAAAAATAAGTCCTTGTAGCTGTCAGGTGTCACTTACTGCCTCAATACACTATATAAGAAATAAATAAAAAAGAAAATAATGGTTTGGCTTGTGCCAAATTATAATCTATTCAGCTCAATATCAAACTAAATAGTGACTAAGAAGTTGGAGTTTTTATGATACAAGCACCATCCTATTACCTATATGGATTTAGTTAGTTGTCATTGAAATTCCTAAGGAGCATTTCATTGGATAATGTGCACAATTTGCATGTTCCTATTTCCAATATATGGTGGATGATGTAGGGGTCCATCCATCATATTTGAATTTTTTTTGGGTGATTAAAGTACTTTAAATCATAGAGCAGTACCAATACTCCTTCAATTAGCTCCTTGTGTTTGATATGCTTGTCATGCCATTATTTCTAGCATGCCTTCTCGATTTACTGATTCTACCTTGCTTGGGTGCACTTTTCATCTAAGAACTCCATGTATTCCAACCTTGTGCTTAAATATTATTGGTCATCTAAATGACCAATCCATGCAATATGTAAGGAGGGGACCATTAATTCCATGGGAATAACTAGTTCAATGCCAAACACCAATTGAAATTATGTAGCCTTATTTAGGTGCTTATATGTCATGCAGTACGCCCATAGTACCACTAAAACATGATCATCCTAATCCTTACAACCAACATCACATTTATTTATCAAGAATATGCCCAAGATATTGTTGAATGCTTCAGTTGTGTTTTTATCTTATAGATGATAGGGGGTGGTCTTGTGGTGCACCACTAGGTATTTAGTTAAGAGGATGCACACCATTTGATTGATAAAATGAGTACCCCTATTTCTAGTTAGACTTAATGGGCACCCATACCAGCTTATAATGTTCTCCCATATGAAGTGCATGACTATTATGGCTATGCAATCTTTTGTTAGCATGGATTTGACCTACTTGGTAAAATAGTCAGTGGCCACTAAAATATATCTTGCACCTATACACCATGTTGTGGGAGTTATTATCCCAATAAAGTCAATGGCCCATTTTTGAAATGGTTCCTAAGAAAGAATGGGTATGAGAGGAATCTCATCCTAGTAATTAGGCTTGTTGGTATGCTGATATATATCACATGCCTTGATATAATCCTTTGTGTCTTGGAATAGACTTGGCCACCACAAGCCTGACTACAATACCTTTCATGTCATTGCATCTCCAACATAATGGCCTCTTATGATTACCTTATGTGCTTCCTATAAGATGGAATTCATTTTGTGTTGTAGAACACATTAGTATAAGAATTCATATCTACTTAGTTTATATAGCTCCCCCTTAATGAGTTGGAAGGGGGTGGTGCAAACTGTAAGTTACTGAAAGTCACTAAATCTTTAGGGATGCACTAGACTCTATATAGCTATGCATCTAACATGTTATCCTCAATTTGCACCATTTCATCACCAGAATTGATGTAGGACAAATGGGTTGGACCCAAGTTCTACTTTCTAGGTTTAACAATAATAGAGAACTAGAATTCTTAGAATAAAACAATCCATATACATATGCACCCATGTAAAATAGGCTTATTCATGAGGTACTTGATCACCTCATGATTAATGAAGAAGATGAATGGGGTTTCCAATAGGTAGTTCCTAAATTTTTGTAGGCATAAACCATTGCTAACACCTCACACATAGTGGTGATGTAATTCTACTCTTCCTCCATCAATTTACTACTTGTGAAGGAGATGGGGTGGTCCATCTTGCCCTCGCCTAGTTATGTGAATATGGTGCCAATAACATATCCTAAAGCATTGACATAAATGTGGAAAGGAGTAGTTTAGTCTAGAAATTATAAAATTGACACGCTATCCAACTTTAGCTTTAATGTTTTAAAATCCTCCTCTTATGCCTCACCACAATAGAACGGGCCATCTTTATGCAAGAGTTCCTTTAAAGGCATTTTGATATTTGCATAGCTCTATATAAAATTATTGTAGTATCCATAATGGCATAAAAAGGCACATACATATTTCTACATTAAAGGAGTCTGAAGCTAAATTATTATGGATATCTTCATATGATCAATAAGTACACCATCCTTATAGATGATGTGCCTGAGAAGTGTTTCAAAGGTGGTTGTAAAGATGCATTTCTTTATGTTTAATGATATCTAGAATTTAGTACATCTTTCAAACATGAGGAACAAACTATCATAGTGGTATTTTACAAGACCATACATAGTCCATTCATCAAGATAAACTTGGAGGAACTTATGGATGAAGTCCTTGAAAGCAGTCATCACTACCCTAGAAAGTATGGGTGATACATTATTGAGTCCAAAGGGCATCACATTATAAGTGAAATAACCCCATTCAGTTGTAAAGGTCATTTTGGGATTATCCTCCTCCTTGATCTAAACCTAATGGTAGCTTAAGAAACCATTAGTGAAGCTATAAATTTTATATCCTATGACTCTATCTAGGACCTCATTGGTGAATGGGGTTGGGAATGGGTCATTGATGTAAATGGTGTTCAAAAGCTTGTAGTCAATGTAGATCCATATGCACCCATCCTTCTTGATGTTGATGACCATCAAGATTACCCAATTAAATTCTTGTACATGGTAGATGATGTCAAAAACAAGCATTCCATCAATCTCCATTTTTACCTTGGCACAAAGATTAGGATTCATCTAATATGGGTACTTCTTGACCAGATTCATGCCATCCACTAGATTGATACTCATTTTTCCAAGGGAAGGGTGGGTGACTTTCATGTCCTAGTAGCTACACATGAATAATTCCTAAAATTCCCTTAAGAGGTCTATGGTTCATGCTATCTCTATTTCAAACCAGTAAGCACCTATAGTGGCAATCTTTGGTTCTCCTTTTACACTGATGTCTACTTTACTAGTCTTGAGTGATGCATGGTAGGGATCATTCTTATTTTGATGAGAGTATTCAACTTTCATTATCTCCTCAGTTATTTCAATTCAAAAATATGCCAAATCTTCTTCATTTGGGGCACTATCATCCACAAGGTGCACAAGTTTATGTCTACTTGTTAGAGCTTTCCAATTATGCTCTTTTTAGGTCTCATCATCTTCTGCATTAGAGTCACTATTGAGAACCTTATCTTCAAAGAATTTTAGGAGTGCTATTAATTTCTACCTAAACATTTCCTTAAGATGGTCTTCTAGGATGGAAGTGTCCTCAGACATTGCCCTAAAAATGACTTATAGTGGGTACAATAGCTCTAAGTTCTATGAAGAAAAGGAAAAGGTGTGCATGAACCTATGCTTGAGTATCTCCTAGTTCCCTATCTCGTGGCATGTCTCATTTATAATGTACCATGCTCATACCCATGTTTTCAAAGTCTTCTAGAAGGTGTGTACCCACAAGCCTTTTGTCATGTTCTCATCATACATAGTCTAGGATTTTTCAAACAACTTCACATACATGGTTAGGTTGAAATCACCAGAGTAAATGGGTATGTCTAAGTCCTCATTACTCTTTCCAAACTTAGTGCATATTGTTGCCTTCACGTCTCACCACATTGGCAAGCTAGGTCTTTGCACTACCCACCACTGAGCAGTAATGTTTTTCAAGGTATGCACTAGTGCACCCATTATATCTATTTCCTTGGGGATGAAATATTTAATGTCATGGACATACTTCTCTATAGGATGACTCCCTTCATACTTTAGGATCACTACAATCTTCCATTTACTTAGCAAAAACACCCATTTTTTGGCCTTTTTGGCATGGGGAACCCATCTCTTCTGATTGTGCTCAATCTTAACCAACCCCATTTTGGCTGGCCTTGGCTTGATTATGTGTACTAGGTGGCACCTTCGGTCAGTGACCTCATAATCCTCTTCTACCCATCATTTATAGACTACATCAATGGTATAAGAGACTAATTATCCTTCTTCCCATTTGAGCACACCTTGTTCACTAGGGTTGAGCTTCTTAGTGCCCTATGCTATGATGTTGTAAATGTGGTTGATCTCATCCTTGAGATCAATTATTTACACATATGGGGTCCCTTGATCCCTTGATAGAGGGATAACCACCCTCTCTTTGCGAATTTCAAAAGTCATGTAATACTTATTAAAACACATGTCTATGTTATGAGCATATCACCATGGCCTACCCAAGAGTACTGGATAGTTATCCTTCTCTACCAAATCGATGACCTTGAAGTTGGTTCATAACTCAGTGCCCATGATATTTATAATGACACCCTTTGAGATCCTAAAAGGTTGCATTCAGGGTTTGCTAGCTATGAACACCATGTGAGGTGAGGGCCTTAAGGGTGGCCATCCCATATTTTCCCAAGTATTTTGGTTAAAATATTAACCAAAATCCCTGTGTCTACAAGTACTTCACAAACTAACCATCCATTTCTGGTGGCATTTATTAATAACTCTTGGTCATACTCTACATTTTGAGTATTCCTTAATTCACGTGCCCTCTCCATATGTGACACAACTTCAATAATTTGAGGTGAAGCCTCTTCTTCTAGTTTCTTTGTTGTGTGCTTCAACAAAAAATATTTTAGTGGGGGAAGCATCCCTTTAGTTTGTAGGAGGTGCAGGATCTTGGTTAACTCCTATACTTTAGCCTCCTAGTTGTCTTATCTTTTATGCAAAGCAGTGGCCTGGGCCTATAGATTTTTGGCCAACTAGAGCTCACCCTATAAATTCTATATCATGCTCATGGCTTATTGTAAGAGATCTTTCTATCACATAAGGTTAGGATAAGGTGAAAATTTTGGCTCAGGTCATGCTATGTGCTCGATGTCACTTGAATCACCATACTCCAAGCATAATTCTTGGTTCAACATAGTGGTTGGATGAGTGGTGAACCCACTCTAGGTTATGGCATGCACCTTAGACAACTCCTTGTGAGTTTTTTATGGCTTGGGAACCCACATTTATTTTTTGCATTCACACTTATCCATCATGACACCTTTATTTGTGCCATGCCAACCTTGAGTTAGCTTTTTATATAGGTCTTGACATTCCTTGACCACATGTGATCCTCAACAACACTTGCATGTTGGGTACGTGCAGTAGTTATGCTGATAATGCTCAATCAACCCACACTTGTAGCATGATCATGATGGGAATCTTCCTCCACTAGGTCTTCCTTTTTGCCCATACATGCCTCACTAGTTCCCATAACCCATATTATGCTATCCATAGCCTTCATTTTCTTGACCCACCTGACCGTCAATGAATGTTATCACCTGCCTCAAACCTCTTTTCATATTTTGGTGCATTTTATCAGTGAATCAATAGTCTACTATTTAATTCATATAGAAAAAGCACATTTTGTAATAAATGGTAGTGTTCACTTTACTGATGCACTATAATAGAGGGTAGTTCCAAGATTCATGTAGCCCATTATTCATAGGCAATTATTATTATTATGCCCCTCCATCTCATAGTTGGTGCACTATAACCCATTGCAAGTGTCTTGTACCAAACCAACACTCAAATTATAGAGTTGGAAGGCCACTGACATGATCTATAACTCTATGAATGTGTTAATCTTGGTATTGGCACTGCCTACTACCTTAGCCTAAAGTATGGATTCAAGCACTTCATTGGTTTTCATGAAAGTATTCATGGACAACACTCATTTGAATGGTACTAAAAGGCCTATGAGAAACCATTACACATGTTGGTATGGGTGGATTTCATATGGAAGCTTAGAGAGTAGAGTCTTAAACCATGTGTTATATAAGCACATACTCTTGGATAACCCTTGGCTGATTTCTTTGAGTGTCATGATGTTCTACTACTTAAACTTAGGGATATCAAACTCTTTCAAGAAGGCTTTCTTAAATAAATCATAGTCAACCATAGCCTATTTTGGATCAAATTTTTAATACCAAGTATGGGCATGATCTAGCAAGGTGGTCACAAATTGAGTCACCTTATGTTCAGGCTAAGTAATGCCCTGAGTGCACTACTATAGTTCATACTTAAGCACATGATTTGTAACATTCTCTACATCATGACACTCATTCAAGTGCATCATCATCTCATAGTAGATCTAATAAGGTGGTGATTTCAAGTTATAATGTACTTGGCCCCCTTACGTCTATGTTAGAGGTGGCCCCTTAGTGCCTCTAATTATAAGGTTGAGCATTTAACCTATTGTTATAGGCTACATCATTGAACTTATCAGTATCATACCAATCACTTGTGGTACCATGCCACTTCCTTTGGGTTGTTGCCCAATTAGTGCAACTGACATCCTCTACACATGAATGCTTTCACCTGTGTTTAGGGTTCTTAGGTTGGCTTTTTCTAGATTCATCATATATTCACTCAATTCCTTATAAGGAATCACTTGCTCAATCATAAAATCTTGATCCAAATCTTAAATACTATAAAATTTAATGTCAATAATAGGGTTAGTTACCATTTTTCTATCTTATAATGGATAATCCAATGTATGAGCTTGTGCTTCAAGTTCAAAGGGGGTAGGTGATTCTAGTACATCCTTAGTCAACACATCTTATAGGAACCCCCTATATCCCACACCCAATTGTCGAGTCTAGTATCTTGTTTCTTCATATCTCTCCTCATGCTATTTTATTTCAAGGGATCCTTCCCCATACCCTTCCCACTTGTTATGGTTCTCCTCAACACTTCTAAGTTCTAGATGCTCCATCACTCTATACCTTCACTTATTATAGTTCAACTTATAGATCTCTCGGGTGTCAAGTTACTTGTCCTCTTTCATCATGCCTCACCTACACTTCCCCTTCTCACCTTTTGTGCTTACTCATATGCATTAGGATTTTAGCCTTCCATTCTTATAGTTTCTATACCATAATCCACCAAAATCTTATTCAATTTGGTGTTGAGTCTTTTTATGAATATACCCCTTAGTTTACAAAGAAACTTGTACTCTACTTCTTCAAGGCATGAGAAGTCTGACACTACAAACTCTAATACATAGTTGTTCAACACGCCACTGCACCACTTTTCTATAACATGTGTCTAGACTTCATCTAGGCTCTCAAGCCTCCCTATGTGCTCTATTATCCACTTAATCTACTGGTCATAGCTTCACCTTCTATAGGTAGTATATGCAACCAACCACTAGTATACATGTTTAGGTAGCTTGTAAAAGAACACCTCATACATAACATCGTATATGTTGGCTTGCCACCCATTTTCTTAGCTCCTATCCTTTGCATGTAGGATGATTTTGCATGAAAATATCTTTCACTTGATCTATCCAATGCTTAATGTTCTCAAGTGATAGTCAGAGCATCATTTTGTTGCACCATTGTAGTAATGAAATTTAACATGTGTCTCGACAATAGAACCAAAATGTTGTAAAAAATTTCACTTGTTTAGCTTTGTACTTAGTCATGCACTTAGTAGTCAAGCCAAGTTATTTTTATGATTGGCATAGCTAAGCATGAGCATAATAGGGTCTAGCACACAAAATTTAACACACTACTGCACTGGCATCAATTTCACACAAAACACAAGCCTTGTACACTCACCTAAAGTGCATCAGTGAAGGGAATGGGTTTGTGTTAGGCTAATTGAAACATGACACAAATCTGGGTTTAAATGGAATTAGTTATTAACAATATGTGTTTAGGTGGCCTATTGGTGTTAAGCTATTCTAAGAAGCTCAATAGGCATGAGCTTTCTCAAGGGAAAAAATCTAATGCGTAGGTTTATATCTGCTAGACATAGTTCTTAATGGTACAAGCCATAAAGATGGTAAGGGTCATTCAAGAACTTAACTGAGTCATGGGGATGGCTTGGATTTAAGTGCACCTTCTTCAGGTTAGTGCTCTAGGCATGGGTATTAGGGCCTCAGTGCATGATGGTTTCAATACTTAGTGTATTTTATAATTAGGCCAAAGTCACTAGATGGCATAAGGATGCCATTAACGACCAATGATGAACCTTAATACCATAATACATTTAAAGTAAAGAAACTATATCATTGCTCAAATAAAACTAAGTCACAAACATATCACAACACAAACTATAATGCATGAATCATCATTCCATTGCTTTAATAAAATACTTCATTGACTCATAGTTTAAAATATAAAGTATAAGACATGAAAATAGAGAAAGTGCTCATATTTAACCTTCATCATGCCTAATGGATCATAGGTGAGCTTGGGATATACATTCAAAGTGCATAACCTAGTTCATATAAAATACAAATATGTAATGGTGGCTCTTAAGTTTAGCAAATCTTTGCTATCTCAATTGCCTCTCTTTTTCTTTCGATACAAGCCTTATTTTATAGGCAATTGGACATCTTTATAAGTCACATGGGAATGTGATGAATGATGAAATATCATTAGGGGTTGCTATTCCACTAGATTTACTATGCTACCTAGGTTGGATGAGTGCATGTTTTATGTTGAACTATCATCGGGGGGTTGCTATGCCACTTGCTCCACTATTATAACACCCGTGCTTCTTGAGCTACCACATACAAGTTCTTGTAGGGATGTCCTATGAAGGTTGACACCATGAAACTACCTACCATCTGGCATGGGATTCTTGAGGATTCCTCTAATTGATGCCAAAAGGTATAAAATGAGAGCAATCACTCCACAAGATTGCCTCATACTGAGATAAGTTGAGTTGGCATGGTCTACATAGTTTGTAGAAAAGGGGGCCAATAAAGAAGGAATAACTTGGTCATTGCATATTACTAGATATTCCTTACTTGTATGCCCTATATCACCATTTAGTACAAGGGCCATATTTCTTAAAATATTTCTTTGCCACTTAGAAACCACACTAGAGACACTCAACTGAGAGCAAAACAAATTTACTATGCTTCACAACACCCACATACTTGCTTACAAAAATATGGAAAAAGTTATTTATACTTTCATTTGGGGTGGTAATCATAGTAAAAAATATTTTACTAGATTTGTCTGACAAAATAATATGATGGAAAGGGAAGCAAGGACTCTTATTTTTTCTATTTCCTATTTGCAAGCTATTTTAATTGCTGCCAAATGGATAATTATCTCTCTATAATTAGGTGAGGCTTGAAAGATTATTATGCGCTATAAGGTTTCCAAAACATTTTTTTAGGGTAGTAAAATAAGGGGCATACCCATTGATTGAATTGGTTAGTTACTCCCGCATAAGTAAAAATTCATAGTTTTATAATGTTACAAGAAATATGGAAAGGTTGAGATAAAATCAAGTCTTTGCTTACTTGGGACATGTCAAAGTGTGATTATCAACAAATTCACCTTCACTCCATTTGACGGTCTCCACTCTTGTCTAATATTGAGGGGCCATTCGCATTGGATAAAACTTGTTAGAGTATTTGATTTCTTCACAATGGTATAATGCATGTAGGAGATATTCTAAATTTACTAGTGGCACACTTTTAGATTTTCCCTATTTTAAAATAAATTTCAATCTTATGGTCAAATATATGAAAACTTTTGAGGTCACTAGGAATAAAGTGAAGTCATTGAACATGTCTAGAGCATTTTCACTCCAGCCATTGATGGTGGGAGATTTTGTGTTGGCTAAATCAGGATGCATTATCTAAAGTTTTCATCAATAATGCTTCATATTGGTATAAGAATAAATAATTTTTGTTAGTTAAGTGAAATCAATTTTGGGGTGTTCATGACAAAAATACCACATGGGTAAAACACTTATGACATCTTTAGAAGCTTGTGTCTTAGCCAAAAGTTAAGTTCTTTGCTTGGTCACTCATACATCAATGATTTCCAATTGGTTACAGATTGCAACATTTGGGAGTGGAAGATCCCAAATGCCCAGTATGAAGAGAATTAGATTCCTTTCAACATGTTTTTATGTCTTGCTCTATTGCTAACCAAATGTGGCATTGGGTGGATTTAGTTACAAGCCTCACATGTGTCACTTTTTCTATACATCATGTTCTTTTGGGAGATAATATTTTTGGTGCAAGTTTAAATGTGCTTTGGCATGCTCTCAAATTGCAAATTTTATTTTAAATTTGAAAAATTAGATTGAATTTTCATTTTCAAAGATAAGTATTTGATCCTTTATTAATCTCTCATTACAATTGGGAATCCTTGCCTCACTCACCTTGTAGTTACACATTTGGGTAGAGAAAAATCCTAAGGATTTTACTTATTTCAAGAAAATTTTGAATTCAGTATAGTTTTTTTCCCAACTTGTAATTTATTATTTTTGCTTGTTGTCACTTTTGTATTTTTTACACTTTGTAACTTCTTTTATATTAATAAAAAACTCAAGTGTTTTTGGGCCACCTCAACAACCCCATTCTTGAAATTAATTTTTACCACCAAAAAAAAA
The DNA here is from genome assembly GCA_037957365.1 of Torreya grandis. Lineage (NCBI taxonomy): Eukaryota > Viridiplantae > Streptophyta > Pinopsida > Cupressales > Taxaceae > Torreya > Torreya grandis. Next base: position 1,329,686 of record JARHVA010000473.1, read on the forward strand.
AAACAAAGGGTAATTTTAATATTAATTCTAACAATAATCTATTTGTTTAGTCACAAATTACATGAATATTATATGACGGAGTAAGCTACACCAAATCTATTGGCCAAGTTTAGGTAAGGCTGTGACACTTTCGATTATTTGTAACACATTAATACTAGTGAATTAGTGGTAAAACTATGATACAATCAATTATTTCATTTCATATTTTAACTAGAGGTTAAAGTCAATTAATAATAACAACTAGTTTATTTAATATTTTTATTTTAACTATTTATGGTGTATCAGCCAGGAAGATATTGTAATAAACTAGAGTTATATAAAAACATCTAGTCTGATATCTAAAAATAACATTTGTATCCTAATGATGGATTACATAGTGTGATCCAATCCAAAATGTTGATCCCAAAAATCTTCTCAACAGTTTATAACTAAAGTTTGTTATATCAATCCCTTATCTAATTTGAGATTCGTTGTAATATGACATCTAACTTTTATTGATATCAATAATAATGCAAAAATAACACTATTAAATAATTTGATTCATTATATTATTGATAATGCTAGTGAGTTATTAGTCTTTAAAATTTTCAATATATTTAAAAATAAAATTTTAATATTACTAAAGTTATCATTGCTATATTTATAGTTTTTAGCCCATATTCAGAAAGAGAGTGAAGGCTCAAAGTGTACACCAACACGATTATCTGTCAATCATCTTCAACATATTATTAATCTGAAATAATACAATATATAAGAATGGCTGAATAACCATTCATACTAAAATGAGTTAATTATTCTAACATTCAACTATTCATAATATATTATTTGTTATAATAATATATATGACTAACCAACTAACCAAAAATATTACCGTATTAACCACATAGTAACGAAAAACTAATTACATACTAGTAAATATTATTTACCATATGGTAAATAATCTTATAGTAAATTGTTTTTACAACACAATAAATAACTAATGTAAATACTATTTCTTAGCATTCCCCTCCTTAGTGTTTACATGTAGTGAGGAATTCAAATGTCAATTTCAACTAATAATGCATTCAATTATAATATAAAAAACCTTGTCTTATTGAAAAAACCTTTAGGACTTATTTTTGGGCCCCTATCTCAATTAAGTAAAGGATTCATGCCAACATGAAATCAAATTACGTACAAAGAAATAATTTTGTGCAATGGTTATCCCTTTGGAATTTTGGCACCAAATTAAGGGTGTAGTGCATATCTTGTGCCAGATGACAGGTGACTAACTATCTCCTAGATTTTTAGGGCATCTTCTAGGATTGGCAAGATGTGGTAACTATAACACATACTTCATGGAGTCATGGAGATGGTGGTTATGATGACCAAGCTCTAGCTTAACACTCAACATGTACCTTTCACCTTGGCGAGGATGGTCTTGAAAGATATTTAAGGAGCTTGATCCAGATGAATTGGGGAGATGAAGAATTGTAGTGGAGCTTTGGAAAAATGAATCCTCTATAGATAGTGCTTTGACAACCATTAGTCTTAAGAATGTGATCAAGGAATCTAAGAAGGGTGGTTAGATAAAATGTTAGCTTCATAATGAAATCCAATCAAAATGAAAACAAACACACTAACAAGCATAATATTATCTTGCCTAGATCAAAGGGAAGAACATAGTGAATAAAACCAATTGACAAAGCACAACTAAAATGCAAGAAAACATACCTTTCTTACATTATTTGAATTTTCTAAGGGATTTCTTTGTTTGGCTTGCTCATCTTGTGCTCAAGATATCTTTGGAAAATGGAGTTGTGTGGCTCCTTCTCCCCTTGTTACCATGGTTTGGCTCATGTTTGCTTGATGTAGTTTCATGGCTTGTGATGGATTGGATTGTGATTCAAAATTTTGGCATTATAACTCCATTGTTTCCAACCTTGTCATAAAACTAACATTATAACACTTCTCTATCCAAGCTCTCCAAATGTAGAGGTCTAGGTTTGTATTTATAGGTTTAACAACCAACCCCAACCCAAGGTGAGCTAGGGTGTAGTTGGAGCTTAGAACGGGTTCAAACTTAACATTTTTGAGTTAACTAACCTTGGTGGAGTCAAAAGGTGTCCAAATCTCATGATTAGCATGACATATGTGTGTTTAAGATATTTTGGATTTTGGATAACTCTTAAAAGGTAATGATTATTTCCTAGGATATTCTTTGAATTTTGAATTTCCTTTTTGATAATTCATTAAATTGCTCATGGATAACTCAATTTAGGAATTTGATTTGATTTTGCATGTTAATTAATTCTATTTAAGAGTTTTGACATTTTGAAGATTTTGAATTAATTGATGTTTGCATTTGTCCCATTTAATTGATTTAAAGGCCAATATTGCATGTTATGAATCCAAATTTGAGATGTTTATTGGCACTTATTTCCATGAAAAAATTGTTTACCTTTGATCCTTTAGTCAAATCACATAATTTTAGCTATTTATGCATTCAATAGTGATTAATAAACAAGATTAATCAAAATGTAGAAAAATAATGAAAAAATAAAATCTACTCAAGACAAGCACATGATAATAGAGTTCGACAATGCCTACATCTCTGAGTTTACTTATAGTACAAACCAATCCATTTCTTTGAAAAGTGAGTACATGAATGACCCTCACAATTGTCAAATGGATACTCTAAGATTGCACACAACTCAAATAACAGAGCTTCAGAAAGTCCCGATAAACCCATGAACAAACCTTCCACCTTATTGTCATGCAAATTGAATCTCATAATTTTATGGATTTATGTCAAAGGTCTCAAAAATATACTTATAAAATGATCTTAAAAAATCATCATAAGTATTTCAACACACCGTTGAAATCGTCTCAGAATCTAGGACATTTTCCTAGTTTACAATGAAGTCTCAAAAGCTCTATATTGACCATTACAAAATTTTCAAAGCTTTAATTTGAGGTATCAAATGACCTCAAATCTAGACACTCAACATATGGCTAGAACCTCTAGCTCTGGATCATGACTCTTGGCTCTTGATTCTTGGCTCTTCAGCTCTTGGCTCTGGCTCTGCCATGAGAGATTTGAAACTTTGGAATGAATTCACTGAATTTCAATTATAATTACCAATGATTTACAAATAACCCCTCAACCCTTTATATACTTGTGGGAGGTCCACTTTTTTTGATTGGGATGATTATCCACAATATTTTTTAATAAATTTTATAATTATCCCATACCTAATTTTTATGGGATTTTAAATTATCCATTACATTTAAAAATATGGGGTGATAATTATTTCCCAATATATTATGGAATATGTTTATCCCCAAATATTAAATGCTTGGGTTGAACCATATTGCCATGTCACTTTATTGCCACATCATCAGGTTTGACCATAACTTTGATTAGTCACAACTTATATATATGGACTCCATTTTTCAAACTGTAAAATGTGTCAAAAAGATTACAATGAGATATACATCATGGAACTAAATTTTCAATATTACATGATGGCAAATTTTTTTAGTTTGACTAGATTTGACCACCTATTGACTAGAACTTTGACCAACTACACAAGGAGCATACAAGCTCTATTTCTCACATTCTATATACCATTGAAAAGGTCTCAATAGGCCCCACATAATGGTGTAAGTTTTGGTCTATTTTAGGAAATTTTATGAATTGAACTCCAGATCAATCCTCCCCATAGAGGGATTTTAGTCCACCAAAAGCTAGTACCCAACTTGATCCTTTAAAATGCTAGTCAATTCTAAAGAATTCTGATGGGTCTTTTATCGGTCTACTCAAGTTCCACAACTACATCTAAAATTCTTGGAATAACTAGCTGATCACACCTTTTACAATTCTTCTACTACTACATAGCCATCGATATCCTCTACACAGAACTAGGGTGTGATGACTTCTTTTGCTACATGGCTTCACAAGATCCTCTACATAGATAAACCTAGTGATCTTCTCTGATACTATGAAATGGTCCTTTGTAATATATCAAGTACACAACCCAAATTATAGCATAGAGATAATAGTGGCAAAATATGATTCATAATTCAAAAAAATTAAAAGGCCTAAAACAAGGCATGAGTTGTACTGAATCCTGTAACTACAAATAAGGTCACAATATATAAAACTATCTACCCATTTTCGCATCTTGTAAGCGGTGAACTACCAAATACTAAAACAATCACCAATGCAAATTTAAGACAAATTTGTCAATGTAAACAAAATATAATATTAGTTGTGATCATGTTGCAATACATTGCCCTAGTGGGTCTTATCAATACATATAATCATAAATATGCCATAAATAGATGCATTCCAAAATATTAGTTATTCTAAAATAAGTACTATAGGAAAGTTGAATCCTGCCCAACAACTTGTGCGACTATTATTAGTTAAATTCCTTAATAATTCAATAGGAAACTCATAAAGCTAATACTAGAGATTCAAAAAATAGATCTAATCATAAGTGTGAGAATTAAAAATTTGCATGATAAACTTGTCTTGAAGTGTTCCCACCATATTAGTTCCAAAAATGCATATATCAAAGCATGGGTAAATGTCCTTTGTCAACATACAACAAGGATCCCAAAATTTCTTTGCCACATAAATGCATATATCAATCCACTAATCATGATAGCATGAAATTTGAGAAACTATTTACTAACTTTTTTTACCAAATTCTCTAGTTTAGGGTGTTCAATTTTCTTAGTGGATTTACTAACACATTTTTTACCTGATTTCTTACACCACTCATCAATCATTCATAAGGAATAATTCTAATCTACTAGTGGCCGTAGATCTTGGCTTTTAGAAGCTTGTACTCTTCTAGAAATGGAGGAACTCTCTCCATTATCCATTTTATCACTAGCATAACCCAATCTTGCATAATGAGGTCTATGCTCTACCCGTATTGGGTTAACAATACCTTAGCCATTCTTTCCAAGGCCCCTTCCATCAAATCCCATTTTCAATAATAGTTTAGATCTAATGCCCTTAGTATGTTTTTCAAAACTACCAAAAGTAATATCTAAAACATTTAAAACTACATGAAAGGAATTAACAGATGGACAACTTATAGTGCACTCATAAGTTATAGTGCTTGCATCTGCAGTGGAAAGTAGTTGATGAAGACAATGTTTCTCTTCATCCTACATCTGTGATAAGATCTCATCTTTGGCTTGCATATCTAATTTTAAGTGGGTAATCTCCTCTTCCAAGGAGTAAAAATGATCTCTCAAGAACACATTCTCTTCCTAAATCTGTCGATTAATTGTTTCAATCTCATTAAGCCTCTCTCTTTTTAAAGCTTTGCCCATGGCATCCTGTTTCCTACAAACAACCTAATTCCACAAACTAAAAATGGAATATTAATAGGCCTAAATAGTCTGAAATAATATGGAAACCAAAATTAAAACAACTGATATCAATCTACACAATCAAAAGCTAACCCAACATACTAACTACTCTAATACCAAACCTGATTCATAAACTGGCACTTATTTTTGTACATAAATTATTTACCTTGGATCCTTTAGTCAAATCACATAATTTCCCAAAACATTCATAAAAACTAAACTAAAATTTACCTTTTATCTTATTTTATCTATTTATGCATTCAATAGTGATTAATAAATAAGATTAATCAAAATACAAAAAAAAAAAGTAAAAATAGAATCCACTCACAACAAGCACATGATAACAGAGTTTGACAATGCCTACATCTCTAAGTTCACTTATAGTATGAATTGATCCATTTATTTTAAATTTGATTAAATGTCCAACCCTCACAATTTTCAAATGGATACTCTAAGATTACACACACCTCAAACAATATAGCTTCAAAAAGTCTCGGTAAACTCATGAATAGACCTTCCACCTTACTGTCATGCGAATGCAATCTCACAATCCTATGGAATTTTTCAAAATATATTGAAAATGGACTTATAAAATGGTCTTAAAAAAATTATCATAGGGATTTCAACATACTATTGAAATCATCTTGGAGTTTAGGACATTTTCCTAGTTTACACCGAAGTCTAAAAAGCTCTATAAGTCCTTTAAAACTTAGGATATATATAGACTGGTCTCTATATTGACCATTACAAAATCTACAAAGTTTCAATGTGAGGCATCAAATGACCTCAAATATATACAATCAACATATGGTTTGAACCTCTAGCTTTGGATCTCGGCTTTCAGCTATAGCTCTCGTCTCTTAGCTCTCAGCTCTTGGCTCTTTAACCCTTGGCTCTAGCTTTGCCATGAGAGCTTGGAGAATTTGGAATGAATTAAATGAATTCAAATTCCAATTCCCAATGATTTAAAAATAACCCCTCACCCCTTTATATACTTTTGGGAGGTCCACTTTTTTTAATTGGGATGATTATCCACAATCTTTTTTAATAAATTTCATAATTATCCCATACCTAATTTTTATGAGATGTTAAATTATCCATTACATTTAAAAATATGGGGTGATAATTATTCCCCAATATATGATGGAATATGTTTATACCCAAATATTAAAGACTTGGGTCAAACCATATTGCCACATGACTTTATTGCCACATCATTGGGTTTGACTGTAACTTTGATTGGTCATAACTTACATATAAAGATTCCATTTTTCAAACCATGAAATATGTTAAAAAGATTAAAACAAGGTATACATCATGGAACTAGATTTTAAATATTCCATGATGGTCAATTTTTGTATTTTGACCAGCTTTGACCACTTGTTGACTGTCTTTGACTAGAACTTTGACCAACTGCATAAGGATCATACAAGCTCTATTTCTCACATTCTGCATACCATTTGAAAGGTCTCAATAGGCCCTATGCAATGGTACAAGTTTTATTCTATTTTGGGAACTTTTTAAAATTGACCTCTAGATCATTAGAGATTCTTAGATTGGATTTTCAAAGGTTGGTCAGAATTAGTGTAAAATTAGGTATGAAGCCATTGGTGGCTAATTTTAGATGACTATAATTTATCCCTATTTGGGAAGATGTTGTAAATGATATTCACAAAAATGTCTTCTCAAATAATGTGAAAAGGCTTGTATGCCTAAAAGAAGTTGATGGTTGAAGAAAAAGCTCAAAAGTATGTTTGAGAAGCCTATAATGATGCCCCCTCCAGGGAGTGGCTGACACATTTGTGGATAGACGGTCCCTTAAAAATAATAAAGAAGAAAGGTGGAATTAATCCATGGGTGAGATTAATCCAAATGATAAAATGCTTGCATGCATTGATTTTGAAAAAAAGAGTATTGATTTACCTAAAAGTAGTTATAATCAATAACAAAGGATGTGACACTAATTTGCCCAAAGGAGGTTATAAGCAGTGGAAATGATATATGCCCTAGTTAGGGCTGATGAGTGGAAAAGTAATGATTTACCCACATGTGGTTATGATCATTAAGATGATTGAGATGGAATAAATATGTTTGATTGTGCCACAGTAGGATAGATTAATAAACATAACTCAATGATATAACCTATTGCACATATTAAAGATGAGTTGGCACAAATGTAGATGTGATGATCTAATGACTAAAGAAGCCACAAATAACCAGGCATATGAGGATGCATAAGGTGATGAAAGATATGAATAGAAGAATGAGATTGATCAATATAAATGATTTAGTTGTACCTACCAATGTAGATATTTTCATCTTTATTAGCATTGATATAACTAGAATGGTCAATGAGTTGATTTGATCAAGGTGGGAGGATTTTCCAAGGGTACCAAGGAGAATTCTCTGCCACTCTATTGCTTATAAAAATTTCTATGCTGATTTTTGTTGTAGCATGTGATGATATGCCTCATGATAAAACATCATGCAAACATTATTGAAATATGCATAAGGACTAACTCCCAATCCAATACTCAATTGAAAATAATACACCAATGATAAAAACCACAATGACAATATTGAAAAATGAATATGGATGGACTCAAGAATAATGTGTAAGGAATCACCTAATAAACACCTATAGACTGAGTTGAGACAACAGTACTAAAAGCAAACAAATAGGTGAACAAACAAATAAACAATAAATAGAAAATAAAAAAACAAACAAACAATTAGAAAGATTGAAAGCAAAATCAAAATAAATCATCCTAAAATGGATTTACCCTAGTAGGGTAGATCAATGATAACTAACTAGGCTTAGATAGGATAAATGTTTTTTGATTTTGAAAATTTTGAATGTTTTTGGAAGTTTTTAAGCATCTCAACTGATTGGGAAGTGTGAGGTACTAAATGGTTCAACTCATAAAATGATGAGAGTATATATCAAAGGAGGATTGAGTTGACCTCAATGAGTATCAAACACTACCCACATAGTCCCAAAATGGCATCAAGTCACATTAGTTCTACCTTACAGTGAAGGAATCTGACTAGTGTAGTAACCAATTCAAATAAAATAGGCATAGTTGGTATAATGACATAGTATGAAATAAGAATGGCAAGTTGTTATGTCAAGGCATAATAATAAAAAATTCCCCTAGTTTTCCCATAGGTGGTTATAACTAGGAAACAATGACAAAGATCAATGATACTAATTTGCCCACATGTAGTTATAATTAGTAGCAAGATCGGTGAGACATTGATTTGCCCAAAGGCAGTTATAATCAGGCCCACACAAATAGAGCATGATATAGAATGAAATAAGAAATGAAGGATCCAAATTTTTAAACTTTTATCATAATACTAAAAAATAGGACCTTTGTCTAGAATATGTGAAACAATTGCTAAAACTAATCTGAATCTTTATGCTGAAAGTAGAACCAATAAAACCAAGATCAAAATAGGTTGGGCAGGATGGCTAAAAACATGCTTTGGTCTAGTAGGAATGGAATGGTAGGATTACATGATAAAATGGCATGGTATTGTTCATGGTGATGATAATATGAATATTGGATAGAATGGTAAGAGGGTTGCCCCTAAGTGATAAGGCAAGGTAAATAGCATGGTATGGAATAATAGTAAAAGGAATGGAAAAATGAAAAATGGCAAATTGAAACATGGTACATGTTTTTTTCCTAGGTGTGGTTTTTGATTCTATTATTCTTTTTGATGTGGAGATGCAAATCCTAATCATCAAATGATATAATCGGAATAATCAATCATGTAAATTGCTAGCATACACCTCATTTGAATAACTACTTTATCAAGAACTGGTTATAGATTTGGATGTTGAGAATGTTGTTGTGATCTTCCTTGGTTGTTGATTATGTTTACTTCAAACATTAAGACAAGGTATCTTTGTAGCTGTTTCAAAGGAAAGTATGGCCAGGGATGGTAGATATGGATAAATGTTGGATGATAGGTTTGTTTAGGAAATGGAATAGTGGAGGATAATGGAATGGATGATGGGTGGTAAACAAATGAAGATCAAGATATTTAGGTACACACAATGTTATTGATTCTAGATTTAACATAACATTGGATGTGGTAGGGCTAAAGGATTCTAAATGTGTTTTTGATAAGACCAAAATATTTTGTTGTTGTTTAGGCCTAAGAGTAGCTACCATTTGATTAGGATGTATATTGGAAGCTATATTGATTTCATCTTTGAATTTGTCTTCATCAACCAGTGAAGGATTTTTGTGCTTAGCTATTGGTGCCTCAAAGAAGTTTTCACCAATGAAGTTATCTTGATTGTCCCATAGCACCTCTAATAAGGTTTCAATAAAGAGAATCAAATTTTGAATTTGATTGTCTTCTAATGCCTCCAAAAAGGTTTCACTAAGGAACATTGAATTTTTGACTTTGATGTCTTCTAACATCTCGAAAAAGGTTTTACTAGAAAATGCTGAGTTTGAACTTTTATTGTCTCCTAGCACCTTCAAAAATATTTCACTAGAAAAGTATTCTTATTCTACATAAATTTGGTCTTGGCCTCCTTACTATTCTTCAACTGATATATCACCATGGATGTAGTTAAACAAGTTATGATTATATCGGTCCCAATCAACACTTGTGGGAGGTGCAATGCCAATAACATGGCTATGTTGGTTGGTGGTAATGGAATTTGGAATGGTAATGGAATGGGGGTTGGCAAAAAAATCCTCATAAAATATACTAGGATAACTTGTGTCGATTTTGAAGTACTCATCCTCAAAAACTATATAAGAATCACAAATGTATTCAAACTAGTCTACAAAGCATGGATAACCAATATTGTAACAATCATGAAAATATTTTGATTCTAAATTTGAATTTGACTCAATAGACTCTGAATCTGACATTGAGATTGATGTTTTTCTTCTTCTGATGCTAAATCTGATGTCAATTCAAGAATAAAACCTAAATTCAATGTTGATTCATCATTTGATGTGGATGTTGCTACAATGATGCCTTGTTGAATACTTAGAATTAGACAAGTAATGGCATCTAATGGCATGATGGGCTCCATAAAGAATGATTTTTCAAAGTGAGACTCCTTAATAATGGAATAAAGGTCAAGAGACAACTCCTCAAAAGATGTCTTATCAGAGAGAGGCTCTTGAAAAATAGGCATATGGTTGAAGTAATGATTTGCCCAAAAGTGGTTATAATCATTAGAAAGTGACTCAGTAAACACTAGATCATCAAAGTGAGACTCCTTGACAACAGGCATAGGATTGAAAGGTGATTCATCACAAGTTTACTTATCACAAATGGTTGGTTCAACAAAAACATCTTAGATTGGTTGGTTTTCTTGGTCTTAATTTATGATTGGTTATAAAATGCCAATTTTGAATACAGTTTGGTCCTCAAATGATGGGCTTGGTTGGATATGTATTGATTGTCTTGGTTGAGGTATTGATTGGATTGGTTGGGGTATTGATTATCTTAGTTGAGGTACTAATTGGCTCAATTGGGGTAATAATTGGTTTGGTTGAGGTACTGATTAGATTGGTTAGGGTACTGATTAGCTTAATTGAGGTATTGATTAGCTTAGTTGGGGTATTGATTGGCTTGATATAGGTATTGATTATTACATTTGGGGCTATAAAATTGGTTGGGGTTTTCTAAATTGGGGAATATATGACAATATTTGAATAGTGATCAATGGTTGGATAATGAGAGGGAATTATGAAGCTTTATTGATCTCATAAGCCAAAGGATGAGGTCTTGGAATAGAAATGGTAGGGCATCATGGAGCTTGATTGATCACATAAGCTAAAGGATGATGTCTTAGAATGATAAGCCTAAGATGTTGTGGATCTTGATTTCTCACACAAGATAAAGGACAAGGTCCTAGAATGGTAGTGATAGGGCATTACAGATCTTGATTACTCACAGAAGCTAAATGATGAGGTCCCAGTAAAAGGAAAGGACATTATGGAGCTTGGTTTCTCACATTAGCTAAAGGAGGAGGTCCTAGAATAGAAATGGTAGGGCATTATGGAGCCTGATTACTCACACAATCCAAAAGATGAGGTCTTACAATGGTAATGGTATTCCTTGGATGTGGTGGAGCTTGGTAGCTCACATAATCTAAAGGAGGGTTAATGGTATAGGTGGGGGATTGGGTGGTATAATTGGGGTGAGCATAATATAATAATTGGCCTAAAGAATGGATTAATACACCCTACATTTGAGAATTTTAGCTTTGTTCCCATTTGGATTGATTATTATAAGGAGGGTATGGATCCTCCTCCCAAATAAGATCATCCTTATACCCATAGGGGTTCTAACTTAGATCGTAAGTAGGTTTTGGACTTTGTTACCTAGATTGATTATGGTAAGGAGGATATGGATCCTTCTCACAAACCATATTATCTTCATAAGGGTCTTCAACAAAACCATAAAAATCAACATCATTTTATGTGGCCATTCTATCATAACTTGGATTGTACGTGACTCCACCATAAGTGTAGTTAGACATATCCACGTTGATGATAATGCTCTATAAATTTTTTTGGAGTTATATGAACTTTGAAAATGATGTCCAAAGAAAAAATAGTTCAAACTTAGTCTAACTTAGTCTAGGAGAGCTGTATCTCCAAAATGGTCTGTGCTAAAAACTTGGTATAAAACAATCTAATGTCAAATGTCTAACGTCAAATGTGTTACACACAAAAGGTTAATCATCTGAATAAAAATGACATGTCAAAATCTAGATCCAAAATGTTCTAAATAGGTTTAAGCTAGGAAAGGTAAAAGTTACTAGGTCTTTTGGCCAAATGCGATGTCAAAAGCTAGACTCAAAACAAGGCATGTGCTAGGACTTTTGGCCAAACATGATGCCAGGGTTTAAAAACAAGGCATGATGATTTTTAATCTAAAAAAATTCTAAAACTTTGACATAAACCCAACATATAGAATCAAACATAAACTTGGTTAATTTGTATAAGACATAAGGCAAAAGGCACATGAAGAGAAACTATATTCTCCCAAATAAAAGGTATAAAAAATGATGAAAGATAGGCTCTTTTGAAAAAAAAAGCTAAACAAAATTGAATGGCATGAAGGCACTAGGAAAAAATCCAAGCAATAGTTTTCAAAGTTGGGTAATGAATTAACCTAAGCTACGTAACCCAAAAGAGAAAGATCTGTGTATTAGCCCCTACGAGATGAGACTTAGATAGAAATCAATCAATGTTTGAATTCAAACTTGGAAAGGTTAATTAAGAACTCAACTTGGAAAACTAGGCAACTTAAAACAAACAATAGGATAGGCATAATGGAATGGCATAATGGAACAAGACAAGGATTTAAATGGAATACATGGCATTAGTTCTAAAAATTGACAATTAACACAAAGTGAACAAGCCTTGAAATAAATTGAGCAACGTAAATGCGTTATCACTATCAAAAGATGTGACAATGTTTTTTTTCAAATGCTTAAGGCAAAAAAAACTTGACATGATTTTGGGTAGCATAAAATTACCCATTTCAATCAAGACGTGCACAAAAAAGTTTGGCAAAAAATTAATGACAAATGTGTGTGATAAAATGACCAACATAACACCTCAAACAAAAGAGTGCCATATAAAAAACTTGTTTTGACATGGCATATAAAAAAATAAAGTTTTAGTCTCAAAACACCCAAATAATAAAATAATAGATGGCATAAATACAACTAAGTATAATGTCATAAAACTTATAAAGGTGTGGCAATTGGGGTTAAATAAAACATACAAGTTATGACTATCTAGATTGATCCCATGTGTGGATAACACAAGAGAAACATCATGCCACTTGAGTTCATACCGATCAACCTATCATGTAAGGGTATATTCATTTACATGATAATACCATCATTGGAATTCTTAGTGGTATCCCTTGGTTGACTAGTCATGACTTGGGCCTTCATTACTAAAGGAGAAGTTAGTTGCTCAACCCCCTAGCTTTAGTAGTATGCATTCCCATCTTTGTATACCCCATCATAGAGTGTGGTTTAAACATTATTTAGAGATGAAGCCCCAGGTCAATGCTTACATATATAACCCATGAGAGGTAATGACATCCCCTTCACAAGCCAAAATGCATGAAAATAAAGACATACTAAGTAGAAAGACTTTAGGGTTGCTTTTAGATCACCCAATACCATGCAAGTTTTTGGGAGAGCCTAGGAAATTTTCATTTTATGCTTTGGAATAGGCACTAAATGAACTAAAAATGTGATTTTGATCCCATGATTTCTCTATAGGGGATGGGGGAGAGCATACACGTGCCATTCTTTTACAAAAAAAATAAACAATAAACAATTTTTAAGAAATTGCGAGTGAAGTTTGATTTTAGGCACCAAATTGAAATGTGACAATTTTATTTACTTGATCACTTGGTTTAAGCACAAAAACTTGAAATAAATTGCATGAAACCACTTAAGCAAAACCATCTAGTTCATTTTAATCCCAAAACACAAATGTTCAAGATATGACCTATGTTCATTTTTAAGTACCAAAGACAAGTGCTCAATACTTAAATTAATTTTAAGGCATAAAAAATGAAGTGTTTTTAAGACTTATCCATCCTAATTCATTTTAAACACCAACATCCAAATGTACAAAATATAACATGTTCATTTTAGTACCCAAATTGAAATGTGTAATACTTAACTAGATTCCTTTTAAAATCCTAAAATGAAATGTTCTTTAGCCAAAACTAGCAAATTTGTGTTCCAATCACGTCCTTAAATTGAAATTGTTAGATAGTAACATCCTACTTTGAAGCACTTTTGATTGTGAGAAAATGAACTTTGGAAAAGAGCTCTTAATTTTTTTTGAAAACATAGTGATCAGGGTTGGTCAAAAATGATTGATCCTAGTTTCAAGGCAACCATCACCTGTCAGTTCATAGAGAACCGGTGCCAGTCATGAAAAAATGATGTTGATCGATTAAGACCATCATAAATCACATATAAATCCAAAGTCAAAACCATAAAAGATAAATGCATTAAGTTAGGCCATAGTTAGATAAAAATTTGAGAAAACCTGTAAGGTAAAGTTTAGTTAATGGATTTAAATGCTTTTAAAACTTATAAATCACAACTTTGAATTATAGAAAGAATCAACATTGAAGTGTTATGAAAATTTTCCCACTACAATCCAATGGTCGATGGTTTACACAGTATCAAGGTTGGTTAATTAGAACCATGGTCAGTTTAGGCCAAACTGATCCTAGTTATACATGACTATTGCTTGTCTCTATGTAGATCTAAGAAATAAAACAAAATAGAATATGACCAAAACCAGGTTAGAAATGCAAATTTTAAAGAGAGTCAAGCATCCACTCATCATTTTTTGACTGGCATATTAATTTCCTTGGTATGTGGGGTGCTCATGGTCCCACTGGGCATGCCATTTATGATCAAGGAATCTAAGAAGGGTGGTTAGATCATATGTTAGCTTCATAATGACATCCAATCAAAATGAAAACAAACATACTAACAAGCATAACACTATCTTGCCTAGATCAAATGGAAGAGCATAGTGAAGAAAACCAATTGACAAATCATAACTAAAATGCAAGAAAACATACCTTTCTTACATTCCTTGAATGCTCCAAGAGATTTCTTTGTTTGGCTTGCTTGGCTTGTGCTCAAGAGATATTTGGTAAATAGAGTTATGTGGCTCCTTCTCCCCTTGGTACCATGGTTTGGCTCATGATTTCTTGATGTAGCTTCATGTCTTGTGATAGCTTGTCTTGTGATTCACAATTTTGGCATTATAACTCCATTATTTCCAACCTTGTCATAAAACCAACATTATAACACTACTCTATCCAAGCTCTCCAAATGAAGAGGGCTAGGCTTGTATTTATAGGCTTAGCAACTAACCCCAACCCAAGGTGAAATAGGGTGTTGTTAGAGCTTGGAATGGGTTCAAACTTAATGTTTTTGAGTTAACTAACGTTGGTGGAGTCAAAAGGTGTCCAAATCTCATGATTAGCATGGAATAGGTGTGTTTGAGATATTTTAGATTTTGGACAACTCACAAAAGGTGATGATTATTTCCTAGGATATTCTTTGATTTTTAAATTTCCTTTTTGAGAATTCATTAAATTGATCATGGATAACTCAATTTAGGAACTTGATTTAATTTTGCATGTTAATTAATTCTATTTAGGCTTTTAACATTTCAAATATTTTAAATTAATTGATGTGTGCATTTGTCCCATTTAATTGATTTAAAGGCCAATAATACATGTTATGAAGCCAAGTTTTTGTCCCATTTAATTGATTTAAAGGCCAATAATGCATGTTATGAAGCCAAATTTGAGACGTTTAGAGATTCTTAGGTTGGATTTTCAAGGGTTGCCAGGATCAGTCTAAAGTTGGGTAAGAAGCCATTGGTGGCCAATTTTAGATGTCTCTAAGGAATAACATGGAAGCCATGAAGGCTCCATCCGTGTGTGCCTAAGCTCACCTATGAACCTTTGGGTTGTTTAGTGTTATAAACATTATGAACTCTATACTCTATTTTGAAATATAATTAATTATAAAGGTTGCAACATTAACACATAATCTATTTGATTTATGCATCTTTTATATTGCTAGTGGAATGAGTAATGGTTGTAATGTCATATTTAAATTATGTTAAGAAATATTCATGCATGCTACTATTTCATGCATATAATAGAGTCCTTGTAAAATTTCATGATGTCATCTTTATTTTGTATAAAGAATGAGTATAGGTTCATTGCCAAGTATTTCTATCCTTGTTAGGAACACATGTCTAGCATGAGTATTTTGAGTGAAAGAAACCTTTTGAGCCTTCAAGATCCTACATGACACTAGGATGTACATGAAAGACTTGTGCCCATATGACATTAGGATTATTCCATGAAAGGATTACACCTATGGATATACATAAAACTTTAATAGGATTGATAAAGTACCCACATTGAAGTCTCACACCATGACACAACTAGCCCAATGCGGGCCCCAATTCCTTCTCAACTATGATTTAGGTGAGTGCATAAGGATTATGCCTTATGTGGATTGATGTTGGCACAACTGAGTGTTTAAATGTTGAGCATAAAGTGAATATCCCATACTTATACCTGGTCAAAATAAAATAAAGATAACACTCTTTTCTATAACATTTTGGTTCTATTATAGGGATCCATGTTGAATTTTATTATTGTGATGGTATGATACAATGATGTACCAAATTTCCATTGAAAACATTGAACACTAGCTAAAATAGGTGGAAGATAGCTTTGTGTTGAAGCATCCAACCTATAGAGGAAAAAATAAAAAAATATGGGTTTAGAACAACCTATATGATTCTCTGTATGAGGTATTTTTTTGTGAGTTGCCTAAGCATGTGTACCAGTGGCTGGTTGCATATTCAACCCAAAAAGAAGATGATATAGATGGTGCTATGAGTGGATAAAGGATCACCTAGAGAAGCTTGAGACCTCGATGCTACATGGACTAGAGTAGTAGATAAATGGTGGCAAGGAGCTCTAAATAGTTACATACTTAAGTTTGTAGTCTCAACATACTTGTGCACTGAGGAAGTAGAGTACCAATTTTTGTGTGACCCTAGGAGCATGTGTGTGATTGAATTCAATGCAAAGATAAAAAACTAATGGTGGATTATGATTTTAAAACTTTGGGAATGGAAATATAAAGTCCTTTCATGTATGAACAATGCAAAGGGGGAAAAAGGGATGTGTAGGTGAGGCATAATGGAAGGGGATGAACAAATTGACACCTGCAAACTCAGAAGACAAACCTATAATATGAGATGATATTGACTGATAGAATATATTAAACCTAGAAGTGTTGAGAGAACCTATAGTGAGTGGGAAGGGCATGGGGAAGGATCTCTTGCAATATAGTAGCATGAGGATGAGAGATATAATGAAGTGATGGATCGAGATCAATACTTGATAAGTGTGGAATTTGTTGGTTTTATTTAGAATTTGGTGACTAAAAATGAAATTGAAGTGATTACCCCATTTAAAACTATAATTCATGCTCATGCATTATATTCCCCACTTAAATAAAGTACATAAGTAATAATTGACTCTACCAATGACTTAGATCTTAGACATTTTCTAGAATTGGATCACAACTTTGTGATTGAATAGATTATTCCATACAAGGAGGTGAGTATAAATATATCTAGACCATTGGGTGTTAGCTCACCATAATTTAACTTGAACATGATCATACCAAGTCAATCAATGTTAGCAATGCAAAGTGGGAAATAATCCGCAAGAAGTGGTTTGATGTTATAAGTAACATATCACCAATGACATCAAGTATGATAGTAGTAATGATAGGACCAATTCCTAACCCCATGGTTAGAGGCATTAGAGGACTACTACCAAGATAGGTACTTAAGGGACAAGAGTATCAAATACCAACTACCCCCTCACAACAAATCCACTATGAAATGGCTATGCACTTTGTAAAGTATCACAGTGTGGAGAATGTTGAATAACATGTGCCAAAGTATGAACTATAGTGGCACATGTGGGGCATACCCAATCAAATCCCAAGGCTACTTAATTTGTGATCACTTTACTTGATCATGCCCATACCTGGTATAGGAAATTTGATCCTAACTAGGCCATGGTTGACTATGATACCCTGAAGGATGCATTCCTGAAGGAATTTGACATTCTAAATTTTAAATAACATAGCATAACCATGCTAAAAGAGATTACCCAAGGACTCTTAGAGAGTGTGTGCCTATATGATGCAAGGTTCAATACTCTCCTATCAAGGATCCCATATGATATTCACTCTTACTAGCATGAACAATGGTTCATTAGGGGGTTTCTCATGTCATTATGAAGAATGCTTTCCATGAAGACTTTTATAGACCCTTGAAAAACACTTGAAGTTATGTTAAGAGATGAGGAAATTAGAAGTGTAAATACTAAGATAAACCCATTTATTGAAGCATATATTACATATATGGACTCCCAGCTCTAGAATCTTACCATTAGATCCTTGCATGATGCTCAAAGTGGAATATGGTGCACCGACTATGAAGTAGAAGGAAATAATAAAACTAACTTCCCATGAAGGAGTATGCACATTTTACTTCTAAGTTGTGAAGTTTGTTGAGAGGTGCATGACTTACAAAATAACACTTTTTTGAAATGTAGCATCCAAGTCAACACAACCATCTATTATTGGTTGTGTGATGCCTACACCCATATCACTATAGATTGTCAGGTGATTGATAAAATGCACAAGAACATTGAATAAGACACACAATAGGCCACTATAATAGTTAAAGGGTAGGCTAACCAAGGTAATGATGGATATTACCAATAAAACATAGGCTTTTGGATACAACGAGGTGCCATAGGTTAGGTAGAGGATGAAATGATGGAAGGTTCCCACCATGCTCATGTTATAAGAATGGCTCAATAAAGCATTATCAACATGACTTCCCTACATGTCCTTCATGTGGGTATTATCAAGGGTCCCATAAGGTCAAAGAATGCCTTGACCTATATAAAAAGTTAACCCAAAATAAGCCTAGAATAGATAAGGGTATAAGAATGATCAGGCATAAACAAAAAATGGAGAAATTGACCCTAAAACAAAAATCAACACACAGAGACAATCAAGGTACATGTAAATATTTACAATGGATTCACCACTTAGATACCAATTACACTAGTACTTGAATTATGCTAAGAATATGGGGATAAGGGTTTTAATGAGTGTATAATATGGCCTAAACCAAAAGCTTTGCCATACCCAAAACCAACATGCTAGAAAGAGGTGTTACAAAAGGCTATGAGTGTCATCCAAAACCTATAAGGGGAGATCCAATTAGCATGAGACCTAGAAGCATAGGATACCACCTCTCATAAGAAGTATGATAGACAAGAAATTGAGATACAAGAATTAACTGATATCTTATGCCTCATACAAATAGAGGGCATACTACCCCTATTGAAGAACTTGCTCTTAGAGCATGCAAGACAAAAATAAATTAAGGTCATTATGTCATGCATGGAGAAGGTGAAATAATTTTGACACACACAAAATTCTAAATATGACCAAGAACTCTTAGTGGATGTCACTACTAATGGATGGTCTATCTATGAGGTTCTTATAGACATAAGCACTGAGGTCAACATCTTAACCAAGAACACCTGGGAGAAAATGGGTAGGCTAGTCTTGAGACCTTACCCTCATGTACTCTTCATGGCTAATAAGACATGAGCATAACCTATCAAAATGCTAAAAATTATAGTTGTAAATATAATGGGTGCCAAATTCCATGCTAAATTTGAAGTTATTGAGTTAGCAGAATAGGATAACTACCCAACATTGTTAGGAAGGCCTTGCTGTTATGAAAATAATGTAGATATGCAATTAAAAAGTTGCTATATGAAATTTGATAATGGAAAGGAGAGGGTATTTATACCCCTTTTAAATGACCAAGGACCCCCCTATGTTGAAAGTGTGGATATTGAGGATGAGATCAACCAAATATATAACATCACGGTGTAAGGTGCCAAGACTCTAGACCCAAATGATCAAGGAATTATCTCTTAGGAAGATGGACAATTAGCCTCAGACACTACCAACATTGATTAAAACTGATGGGCCAAGGAAGTATATGAGACCACTAGTCGATGGTGCTATTTAGTGCACACAAAGGTGCCAAAACTAGTAAAAATAAGTTGGGTATATATTAGTGTGCCTCCAAAATATGGGTCCCTTATGAAAAGAAAAGGGGAAAAAGAGTTTTTCACCTTAGTAAGGGTAAACTTACAATGCTTCCAAGATATGAAGGGAATTATCCAATAGAAGACTATATCTGTGACCTTTAGTCATGTGTGCCAAAAGAAGTGGATTGAATGGGTGTACTAGTATACACATTAAAGAAAACTACCACTCATTAGTGGGCAATGTAGAGGCCTAGCTTGCCAACTTGGCAAGATGTAAAGGCAACTATTTGTGCTAAGTTTATAAAAAGCAATGAGGACCTGGATATTTCAGCCTATTCTATTGTCTCTAACCCTATCATCCATGTACATCTTTATGAAGAAATGTGGCCTATTTACAATGAAAATGCCACAAAGAATTTATGGGTACATACCTTTTATAAGACCTTGAAGACTTGGTTATGGGAATGGTACATAGCCAATGAGATGTGCCACGAGATAACTAATTAAGTTGCCCTTAAGGAGTGGTTTGTTCACACCTCCTTTTCTTCACAAAACATTACATTAATTAAGCCATATAGGTAGTTTAAAGGTTAATGTTTGAGGACATTACAATATTGGAGGATTGAATAAAATACATGCTCAATAAAAGGGGGTTAATGCTTCAAACCTTATTTGAAGAGAAAACTCTTAACAGTGACTCTAGTGATGAAGATGATGACACATGGAAGGTGTGAAAATAGAAGAGTTTGACTCGCAAAAGGAAGTTAGTGCACTAAGTTGATGATTCCACCCTAGAAGAAGACTGTACCAATCTTTGAGTAAAAACAATCAAGGGTAATAGACAAGTCAAGGATTCACACTAGGAGAAGAATGAACCCTACCAAATGCCTTTAAGAACTACCAAGGTAGATATTAGTTTAAAGGGGGAACCAAAAATTGCCACTCGAGGTGCCTAATGGTCTGACACAAAACTAGCACATATCATGGATCTCCTAAAGGAATTCTAAGACTTATTTCCTCATAACTATAATGATATGAAAGGCACACATCCATCCCTTAGGAAGATGAGCATCAAACTAGTTGACAATGCAAGATCCATAAAAAAGCAACATTATAAGATGAACCCAAATCTTTGTGCCAAAGTAAAGATGGAGATTGATGACATGATAGCCATAGGCATCATATAACCCATGTAATAATTCAAATGGGTTAGCCCCATGGTCATAAAAATTAAAAAAGATGGGCACATACAGATTTATGATGACTATAGACTATTGAATTCGACCTGTGTAACTAACCCCTTTCTAACTCTGTTCACCTATTAAGTATTGGATGGCATCATAGGTTTTTAGATATACACTTTACTAATGGGTTCTCAAAATACCATCAAGTCTAGATCAAGAAGGAAGACAATCCCAAAATCACCTTTGTGATTGAATGGGGTTATTTCTCTTATAACATGATGCCCTTTGAGATGAACAATGCACTAGTTGTGTTCTACCAAGTGGTGATTACCGCTTTCAAAAAATTCATTCACAATTTACTCTAAGTATACTCAAGAAATTTGATAATGTATGGGTTAGTGAAGGATCACTATGACAACTTGTGCCTTATGTTTGAAAGGTGCAGACTATTGAAAATTTCATTGAACTGCAAGAAGTGTGTTTTCACAACACCATTTGGCATTTTACTCAAGCACATCATTTGTAAGGATGGTCTACTTCTTGATCTAATAAATATTGTAATCACCCTCTAACTCCATACCCCATCAATTTAGAAATACATTCATGCCTTTTTTGGACATTTTAAGTACTACAAGAATTTTATAAGGAACTATGCCAAGATTGT
Organism: Torreya grandis; assembly: GCA_037957365.1. Taxonomy (NCBI): domain Eukaryota; kingdom Viridiplantae; phylum Streptophyta; class Pinopsida; order Cupressales; family Taxaceae; genus Torreya; species Torreya grandis. The sequence goes on from JARHVA010000473.1 coordinate 1,351,649, forward strand.
GATGCTACTAGAAGATCTCTTGTGAAAGGATGGCCCATTCTATTGGGGCACAATGTAGGAAGATGCATTTGAGACCCTGAAGCTCAAACGAGCAAGCACACCAATATTATAATTTATAGACTGGGTAAATCCCTCCCACATCCACATCAATGCATTTTTTTAGATGATCGGTGTCATTCTAGTGTAACCAAATGAAGGCAAAATGGATTATCCCATTTCTTTCACAAGCAAAAAACAAACCAAGGTAGAACAAAACTACACCATAACTAAGTGCAATGCATTTGTCATGGTCTACACCCTATAGAAGTTTTGATAATATTTTATGGTGACTCCCTTCATCTTAATTAATGATCATGAGGTGCTTGAGTACCTAGTGAACAAGCCCACTATGTATGGGTGCATTTGTTGATGAATTTTTTTGTTTTAAGAATTTTATTTCTCTATTATAGTAAAGCCTAGAAAATCAAACTCGAGCCTAGACCATTCGTCCCACATCAACTTTGGTGATGTGGTAGTGCCTATTAGAGATGATATGCTTGATTCACAACTTTATAGGGTCTAGAACATCCCTGAATACTTTTTAGAGGTCACTTCATTTATAACCTCCAGATCTATGCCCTAGATGATGATGACTAAGGAGAAGAAGCAACTCACAGTTCATGCCACCCATTTTCAACTCATTGGTGGGGAAATATACAAGTTGAGCTATGATAAGGTCATGCATTGATGTGTCTTATATCATGAATAAGACTTAATATTTTAAGAGGAAAATGAGGGGATTGTTTTTGGCCAGTATGCTAGAGATGCTACAACATGCAAAGTACTACAATCAGGCTTATGGTGGCCAAATCTATTTTAGGACATAAAAAAATGTGCCAAAGCATGTGACATCTACCAATGCACAAGAAATACAAACCACTAGGATGAGATGCCTCTCATCCCCATTCTTTCCCAAGAACCATTTGAAAAATAGGCCATTGACTTTGTTGGGCCTATTAATCCCATGACAAGGTAAATTGGTGTAAGATACATTATAGCTGCCATAGATTACTTCACTAAATAGACTGAAGCAATTATAACAAAAGATTATACAAATACCACAATAGTAAGATTCATCTAGGATAATATCATTAGTTGTTATGGATGACTGCTTAACTTGAATACCGACTATGGCATGCACTTCATCAATAAAATAATTCAAATCATATTGATTGAATATAGGGTGGCATACCATAAAATAACACCTTACCATCCCCAATAAAATGGAATCATAGAGGCATTTATTAAAATATTGAGTATATCCCTCACAAAAATATGTGACGTTGGTCTCAAAGATTAGTATGATCATGTATCAGCAGTATTGTGTGCCTATCACACTACGTACAATGCCTAAATAAGGCTATACCATTTCAACTAATGTTTGGCATAGAGGCCATTTTACCTATAGAATTCCTAGTGCCCTCATTATGCATCATATTAATTAGTTAGTTGGATGACAATGAATATTTAAGTTCATACCTTGAAGACTTGGATCACCTAGACGAGACACACATCCAAGCATGGTAGAGCTAACATGTAGAAAAGGCATGCTAAAAGTTATGGCATGATAAACACATCAAGTGCAAGGTATTTATAGAAGATATACTAGTCTTGCTATATGACTCTATGTACCTCAAGCACCCAGGTAAGCTATAAATTAGTTAGATGGGACCTTATGTCATCCATGGTATATTAGAAACTAGAACATATAAGTTACACATATTGATAGGTGAAATGCTCCCTGGGCATTTCAATGATAATAAATTGAAGCTATATAGTCATTAGGGTGGTGCTTGTGCCACCTAATATTGACTTCTTGATCCCAAGTTAGTTGCTTTATTTTGACCATAATAAAATTTGGCACAAGCCAAATCTTTCCTTATGTTTTTTTTTTATGTTGGGTGAACAAGTATGGTACTTTGAAGCCTTCAAGAGATCTCTTCTAGCGCTTACATGCTTAAATCCAGTTGGGTGAGTTGAGCATAGTCAATTTATAAGTGCTTGAGGCCAAACACCTAAGTTTCTAGGCACGTGAAGTTTTTTAAATTAAAAAAAATATGTTAGCATAAATTGATGAAGGGAGGTGCACCAAATGTTCATGCACAAGAAATCAAGAGGAGACATTGAGGTGTTGGATGACTAGCATAACGATTTATATGGAGGTAGGGATGGCTAAAGCAAGAGACATGAAAATGTAGAGAAATTGACCAAGAAAGAGAGGTGTACTTATAAATCATTACAAAATTAATAAAATATGGATTTGATGAGGTTAAATCATGTGCATGTGAAGTGTTGTGCCTAGGTTTTCATAAGAAGAGGCAAAGGTCATGCCAAGTTGAACCAAGTACAAGAGAGTGATAATTGAGATAGCTGGCACCCACCCAAAAATCATTAATAAGTGACCATTTGAATTACTTATCACTTCATTGAATAAACCGTTAGCCAAGTTAATGCTATGATAATAGAATAAAAAAGATCATTAATAAATGAGTAGTTGGTAGTGTATTTTAGTGGATTTTTTAAGATTGGCAAATTTTAAAAAAATCCACACACTAGTAGCCATTAATGAGGTAGCTAAAAACATAGTATAAAGGGGTGAATGATAGACTTAAATAGGTTGTTTACCTTTGTAAAAATTCAACACAGAACATAAAATTGAACCCATTAAAAGTAGAGAACACTACCGGAGAGAACCAGCCATCCATAACCCTTCCAAGCAAGAATAAGTGAACAATACCAGAATCTCATTAACAACATAGGAAGCTTGAGAGCCAAACATAGTCACAATTATCATGACTGTGAAGAAGTGCCAAACACAATTAAGGGCTTCAATAAGATTAACTAGCCACACTTCAACAACAACATGTTCAAAATGGGAAAAAGAGGCTAATCACAAGTCCACTATAGGTATATAAGGATGCAAAAAATGTGTAGGAAGTGAAAGAAGCATCCATCATGAAATGAGAGGTACATATGGTAGAAGGTGTAAGCATCAATAAAATAGATCTAGAAGTGAGCACAAATATCACCTATAGATAGATGTAATTTTACTTGGAGGTCATGGTGGGGGAAAAGTGGGTGTCATTTGTGCACATGTGAAATATCAAGGATTACAAACATAGAATAAGGAAAAATGTGTAAGAATTGAACTTGGATTGGATGGTAGACATGGGGAAGAAGAAAAAGGTGGGCACTATACTTTTTGATGTCTCCATTAGAGACAAATTAGTAACCATGGGTGCCATATAACTATTTGAGCTACCTAGCTTTGATAAGCCAAAAGTGTTGGTATAATTATTCCTCTTGCATGCACATGGTGACCATTTTTAATTCATAGGATGGTGCATGAGGATCTCAATGAGCCTCATTAGTAGAATCATAGGACTACCTGACATAGGGGTAGACATCTGTGAGATGATGGAAGATGAAGTAGAAGTTGAAAAGGCCACAAATCTCCTGGGATACTACAAGTTAGGCTTTGCATTCCCTATCAAGTATATTCAAGACCCCAACATAAGGGAAATGATGCACTTGGTTAGCTCAAAACTATGCCCTAGTGGCTGGTGGTATGACATCAACAATACCTTCTTATGCATTGCCCACCACATTTCACAATGGGTGAAATTCAACATCTCCAAGTTCATTACTAAGGAGATTATCAAGAATGCACAAGAGTGCCATCGAATGGGAAAAAACTTATGATGGTGGTATATGTTAATTTTGATAGTGATGGAGGAGATATGTGTGCTAGATGGTGATGATGACCACCTATGGGTGTTCCCACACAACCATGAGTCCCTTACGATGACGTACCAAGACTTCATTTTCCCACCCAAATTTTTATAGAAGTACAAGACTAGGATGTAAGGGTGGTGTGATAGGTACATAAAATAATTTCAAAAGGAATGGCACATCCCTTAGGAATTTCCCCAATAATTGGTGAGAATGGAAACCTTTATCGTGATGCAACACTTCTACGTTATTTACCTAGATCTCACAAATGAAAACCTAACAGGGTGGCTCTAGTTTCCTTATGTGTTCTCAACCAAATATTTTATGGTGACACCAAGGAATATCCCTAATGTGTAATAACTTGAGATCCTAGTCAAGATCTTTGATCAAGATAGAATAAGGTTGAGGTGCCAATTTGTGCATGTAGGAGCCGAGGCCACCAAGGATGAGGAAGATGACACCAACAAGATGAACATCCACCACCTCTAAAGATTGATAATAAATGCTTGGATCTTCAACCTATATTATGAAATGAATCCATGTAAGGGAGGTGATCTTAGAAAGGATGATGAACACCCCCTCCTAGTTGGTGATGAATGGAAGGTTGTGCTAAAGCTATAGGAGAAGACTCTCCAAAGGAAATAGGGAGAGAATATTGAATAAATCATGGAGTACATATAATTAAAAATTACATCAAAAGAGAAAATTGTGCCATTAACTCCAAACAAGTGCATGACCTTCACATAAGAGAGTGATTCTTATAATAAGAATCATAATAAAAAGACCAAGGGACCTATTACATTCCCTACTATAACTCTTGTGAAGATGGATAAAGAGGTGATCCTCACGCCAAGAATAGAGGAGGAGACTAAAGAAGATAAAATAGGGACATATATCTTGTGGATAAAATAAGGGGAAGATGAGCCAAGTTCTAAGGATGTATAAAAATCACTACAAAGCATAATGATCATCATGGTTTAGGAAATAGAGGAACTGACATGCCCCTCATCCAATGAAGAAGCCTCCACACTACTTCCACAAATAAAAGAGGAGAAAAGAAGGGTTTAGAAAAAAAAGGGATTGAGTGAGGAGGACATCAATAAGGTGTTGGTGCTTGAAGAAAAATGGAGACTTACCTAAGAAAATGAATTGGCCAAGGTAGAGAAGAGGGTCCTAAAGGTTCCCACAAGCGCAGTACCAATAATTTAAGTGATCAAGAAAGCACAAAAAGACCCCACTAGGAACTCAGAATAAGATACAAACGAGGCATGCCCGAGTAGTGAAGGGGTGCCTGAAGAAAAATAAGGTGATAATGGTGCCTTAAAACAACAAACATAAACAATGGAGGAACCCCAAAAATAACAAGATGATGTTGGTGTTGAAGGAATTTCCTTAGAGGTGAGTATGATAAACCTTAGGATGAAAAAATAGATGATGAGGAGAATTTCGAGGAAGAAACCCCCAAGGATTAAATAGGTGGGTCTTCTGAGGATAGTGTCAAATAAAGTAGTGGTGATAGTGAATAAGAGGAAGTATATATATAGAAAGCCATCATACAGAAAGGATGATAAGGAGTTGAATATAATGGAGAAGGCATAAAAGGGATGGGTGGATGAAGAAATTTGTATATATGGCACTATGGCCCCCAAGCTACCATGATCAGAATGTGCAAAAAAATATCATTTATACTAAACCATTACATGGATGAGCCCTAGTTTGAGGAACTTAGGTGGGTACCTCAACCCTAGAAGATCTTGATGAGGGGCATGACTCCCTCTTTATTAACCCTCACACCATGAACCTAGTACAATATAGGAATGCATTGATTAGGATGGCCATAGAAGTTGCATGCTGAAACATCATCAATGATGGCAAGGTGAAAAAATGGGAAAGGCTCCACAAAGAAGCCAAGGATAAAGCACAGACCATGAAATTAAAGATACAACTTTGTAGAGGTAGTTGAACCATCTCTTCTAGTCAGCATTGATACTTCAGACCTTTTTAGAGGTCAACAAAATTTGTGTTGGTGGAGCAAATATTCACAAGGTTAAAACCTAAGCTGATGCAATACGAAGAATAAGATACCAATGCCATGCTATAGAAAGAGCTAGTTGATAAGCTCCATGAGGTTAAGACCTCTTCACTAAATTATAGGAGTGCATGTAGTATATGCCATTTTCTTAAGATTATCCGACCAAGCCTCAGTTATAGACACACACCTAAAGTAGGTAAAGGAAAAGAAAGAGAAGTTGATGGCACAAGTATACTCGATAGGTAGGTCAAAGCGAGCACAAATAATGGGAAGCATTAATGTACTTAGAAACTAAATTAATGATCAAGAGAAAAAATTGGAATCACTCTTCCATGCTCTACAGACTAAGGCCAATAAGCAAGGAGTAATCTTAGATGGGAGTGTGGAAAAGGCAAAAGCCAATGTCAAGGCCTTTTAGAAGGAACTAGAGAAAATGGATGTGCTTGTAATCACTGATACATCTTCCAAGATAGATAAAACCACTAAAGAGATCAAGCTCACCATTAAGGGATTTGAAGACTTCAAGGTTAAACTCAAGGAGAATGCGCTCGAGTTCTACACTATCAAAATCTTACCAACCTAGTCTGAGGATGGAATAAATTTTTTATATGGGGTAATGTTGGATCCCTAACTAAATTAAGTAAAGGATTCATGCCAACATGAAATGAATTTAGGTGTGAAGGAATAATTTTTTTCAATGGTTACCCCTTTGGCATTTTGGCATCAACTGGAGGGTGTAGCACATATCTTTCACTAGCTGGCAGGTGGCTAACTATCTCTTAGATTTTTAGGGCATATTTTAGGATTGGAAAGATATGATGACTACAGTGTAGAATTTGTAGAGTGATATAGTTATTAGTTATTATTACCAAGATCAAAATCAACACTCAACTTGCACCTTCCACCCTAACAAAGATGGTCTTGAAAGTTATTTATGGATCCTGAGCTAGATGAAGTAGGGAGATGAAGAATTGTAGTGGAGCTTTGGTGAAATAAATCCTCTATAAATAATGTTTTAGTATATATTAGGCTTAGGAATAGAATATAATCCATGAAGGATCTAGCTATATGTGCCAAATATCACTTGTGAGCCTCTGGGTTGTTTAGTGTTATGAATGTTATGAACTCTATACTCTATTTTGAACTATAATTAATTATGAAGGTTTTAACATTAACACATAATGTGTTTGATTTATTCATATTTTTTATTGCTATTGGAATGAGTAATGGTTGTAATGTTGTATTTAAATTATGTTCAAAAATGTTCATGCATTCTAATAGTTCACATCTTTAATGTAATCCCTATAAACTTCTATGATGTCATCTTTATTTTGTATAGAGATTGAGTATAGGTTTTGCACCAAGTGTTCCTATCCTTGTTAGGAGTGCATGTCTAATATGAGTAGTTTGAGTGAAATTAGGCTTTTGACACTTCAAGTGATTATATGACACAAGGTTATCCATGAAATACTTGCACCCATATGACACTAGGATTAGTCCACGAAAGGCTTATGCCTATGGATCTACCTAAAGCTTTCATAGAATTTATCAAGTCACCTCATTGAAGTCTCATGCCATGGAAATAGCCCAATGTGGGTGATGAACCCCATAAATGTCTTATTATCATGTCCCTCTGTTGGTCTCATCCTGCTTATTTACCATACTTTTGAACACTTTTCCTTATAATTTCTTACTTTCAAGAACCATATAGCATTATGTTTTCAAACTCTTTTAAATAGCTGAAATTATGTATTGATATTAATATATGATGGTTATATATTGATTTAAGATGATTTTTCTATGAATTTATTTTTTAATATGTTTTTGAGAAATAGGTATATAGCATGAGGCATCTTGCAACAAAGGAATTTCATTATATAGACCATCCTGCAGCCACTGTGTGACCAAAACCACGAATGAATAGATTTTGATTCTCTTCTAACCAACTCATGAAAATGACTGTAACCTCCATAGATCTCAATAAAGAAGTGGTTGGGGAATGAAACAACCTTGTTTGTCCTATATCAAAGTTACAAGATTCACATGAAGGACATCTTTAGCGAAAGGAACCAATTTCAGTTATTCCCATTTGAATGTATCATATACTAGAATGTATATATATTTTTTCATAAAATAATCTCTTCTACAATATATATATATATGTGTAAAAATAGAGTTGAGATATATATATATAAAATAGTATTTACTAAATAGAGACTGCCAAAAGTACATTATGTTAAGCAATTATAATTGTAAACTTGTGCAAAAATTTGTTGCTACACTTTTGATTAATATGAGTGATCAATTCTGAGTTCAATATATTATTGTAAAATGTTTGAAGATAAATTTAGGAGGAAGTGCCCCATTTGGAAGGTTGCAGCAACAATCCAACCTATCTAGTTAGTTAAGCATGTTATTTGATTTCCTTAAGCATTGTGTGTTTTATTTCTAAATTGTGTGAGTTACATTCTTGTTTAAGATTTATTTTAGGAAGCTTCCCACATATAATAATTTATTTTAATGTAATTTTTTTATGTTCATTTCAAGCATTTCATTTACTTTACTTCAATATCTTATATATAATTAGTAGAATGTCAAATTAGAGATTGAGTGTGCACATACAATGATGCCATCCTATCAAGTCTACATCCCTGGGTTGACATTTAAATGAGTTATAAGGTACAGATCCATGGTTACTTTCCATTTTAATTTTGATTAAGAGAATTATATATGATTGTGAATGAGCTACTGGTTATTTTTTGGTGTCATTGTTAGGGAAGGGTGTCACACACTTGTAATCTTCAATCTTGATAGCAATTGTTTCTAAATGCTTATTATTATTATCCAAAGATTTTTATTTTTCTAGATTAAATATTTATTGATTTCATAAAATTTCCCTTTTTTCAATTAGGATAGTGTAAATTTTCAAAAATTCTCATATTACTAACCCTGTGTAGGCAGGGGAGGTAAAAAGTTGAAAAAAAAGTAGTTGATGTATGCAAAGCAAAGGAGACTATACTGGGAGATTTTTGCTTGAATCATCGAATGCTGATGAAAGATAAAATATTCATCCTATAATAATTAAGGAACATGAAGGAATTTTTGAAGACCACTCACAGTTGTCAATAGAAGAGGTTGAGAAAGAATTTTTTTTGGCTAGACTGGTAGCACAAGTCAGAGATCTTGAAGAGGTTCATACCCCTAGAAGAGACCCGCATGAACCACCTCTAAGAATTCCAAAATTATCACCTTGTACTCAATAATCTAAAGCTCAATTCATTTTTTTTCCCCAAATTTCTTTCTAAAGAGGCATTCAGAGCTATTCTTGCCCCTAGGAGAAACACTAGGCCAATAGAATCTTCCAATTTAGAAAGGCTCTTTACTGAGACACTATCCGAATCTTCTAAAATCTCCCCACCATCTCTATTATATAAGAAGCCATACATTCCCAAGAAAAAAATAAAGTCTCCATCTCTTACACCCCAGGAAATCAAATAATTGACAAGAATTTTGAGCATTGGGTAGTAATAACTTCCTGTTTAGCAACACAAAGAGTATTCATGGGGGATCACCAGGAAGAAAACACTTCTAATGATTCTACTAATTTGAAAATTCCTATCCTTAATCATAATGTAAATCCACCCATGAAAAATATCCCTCACTCTGCCTTCCCTACCTTTAGAGGAAAAACATTTGAAGACCTATGCATTTATTTTTGAGTTTGACATCTTATGCCATAGTTATGATTATAATCAAGATGCTCAAAAACTCAAACTATTTCCAACAACACTCAAAGATGCAACACTTAGATGGTTCATGATAGTTAGAAAGGATGCCATTTATACTTGGGAATAAATGAAGGAGAAGTTTCTAATGAAATATTGAGACTATTTTAGGGGCATAAACTATAGGAGAGATGACATTTTCTAAATGATCCAAGCTGATAACGAGTCAATAGAGGAGTATATGGAAAGATTTTTGTTCATCTTGCAAAAATCCAAACAAGCCACAATGGAAAAGGAATCAGTCAAGCTGATATTTATGATAGGAATTAGAGATGATTAGTTAGAGGTACTAGAACTAATGTTTGGTGGTGATGCTTCTACGCTACCATTTGATGAACTAATAGTTTTATATATGAACTACTCCATATCAACCATGAACAAAAGTAGGGGAAAAACTCTTCTTGTAACATCTATTGTAGGACTATCTAAAGGTGAAGTTAGCAACCTTCTCCAAGACATGAATTAGGATATCATCAGTCACCTAACTACTCAACTTGATACATTACATACATAGAGAAATCAAGAAGAAACTGATAAAGTCTTAACCACCTATTACCCTAAATATAGAAACAAGAAGGTGGATTACACATGCCATTCTATAAAGGATTAAGTAGCTAGTATCACTAAAGAAAATCTTGAGGTAGTAGAGCTACATGCCATAGGAGAAGATGATAATCGAGTGTTTTTCATGGCTCAATAGAAATTATGGGTACAAAGACCAGGTATGCCATCAAACTCTATGTTTGTAAATTCTCAATTCTCAAATAATCCTCAATCTGTTTCTTAGATGGATATACCCAATCCAAATTAGTCCCAAAAAAATTGGTAGTTACCCCAAAATCAATTATGGATGCAACAGAATGGACAACAACCTCACCAGGGATAATTCCAAAATCAACAATGGTTCTATCCCTCTAATCTATGATAACAACAATGGAGAAGAAATGAAACCTTTCCCCAATAAATGTAACAATCACAACAACATGCCATAATGAAAAACACTTAGTAGCTTGTTCAAACCACTCAATTACCTACCCAACCCATCCCCAATATTTAAATTGGTTCAACTAACACAATCCACTAAAATAATGCAATATCCAACATATACTTTGGATATTAATCAAGTTCAAATTTTGTCAGGTCATGTTATTCCATAACCCACCTCACCCATATTCGTAGAACACTTTGAACTAGATCCAATTCATACTAATCCACTACCACCTATAACCAACTCTGAGCTAAGTTCATTAGAAAATCAAAAATGAACTAACAATCCTCCTTTTCTAGAAAGATTAAGCATATCACACCCTGAACAAGAACCTGAATTTGATAACTTAGGACAAATCAAGAATGTGTGCATCAAATCCCACTCTTTCAAGAAATAAAGGATGTTCCTATCTACACTAAAGTTTTTCTAGAGCTATGTTTTAAAAAACTGGGAAGAAAAAAGAAGGATCCTAAAATATCCAGGTCATTGCCCAATTAGCAGATATTATGTTGGGAAACATAGTTTTCCCAAAATATTATGATCTAGGAAGTCCTATAGTTAACGTTAGCATCCATGGCCAACCCATTTCTAACACTTTAATTAACTTAGGTGAATCCATTGGCATGATAACCATGGAGATCATACAAAAATTGAATCTTACCACTCTTTGTCCAACACCTACCATCCTCTAGATGGCTGACAAATCATTTGTTAAGCCTCAAAGAATAATTGAGGACCTTGTTATCACTATGGATTCTTAGAAATATCTAGTAGAATTTATTTTTCTATAGCTAAAGAGAAATTTTGGGGGTTATCCTCTCATCCTTGGTCACCCATGGTTGGCTACCGCCGATGCCTTTATTGGATATATGTCAAGAAAAATGCTAATTTTCAACATAAATGACACCACAAAATTGGTTTTTTATCCACTAGCTCAACCTTCCCCAAATGATGGACCAATCCCTTAGATTGATGACCTTGAAGAAGCTATCTCTTTGCAAACTCTCTACATAATTGAGCAGGGTCTAGATTTAATGCAGGGTCTAGATTTAATGGCCCAAGAAGAAGACACTATCATTACTGGTATCCTGTAAAACACCTATTAACAAGATCCTGTAACAACCAACCTATTGGAATGTACACCATGCCCTCTTCATAATACCTTTCCTGAGAATGATTTTTATAAAATCATATGAGACATTTGGGCATTCCATCAATTACTTCCCCATCAATTCAGTTATGCTCCTTTAATCACCAATGTAAAGACCATGCTTTCTTTAACAAAGCAATTAGACATCGTGCCAAACAAACCTCTCAACATTAGCACTTCCTTAACACCCTAACAAGAAAACTAGTTACTTAAAATATCAAGAAGACACACAATAGCATTTGCCTAGGATTATCATGATATGAGAGGAATACCCTAAAATTTATGCACACATCACATTTATATTAAATAAGAACACAAACCTATTCGCTAACCCCAAAGATGAATGAATCCTACAGGCAAAGACATTGTCAAAATTGGATTGAAAAAACTCTTGGATGCAAGATTTGTTTATCCTATCTCAGACCACCAGTGGGTCTCTCCCTTGGTCATTATCCCTAGGAAATGATAAAAATGGCATATTTGTGTTGACTACAAAGAGTTGAATTTTGCTACCAGGAAGGATCACTTTCCCTTCCATTTATTAATCAAGTATTGGATACATTAGCAGGGAAGAAGTAATTTTCTTTCCTAAATGGACATAGTGATTATAATCAAGTATGAATTACCCCACAAGACCAAGACAAAACCTCTTTTGCTTACCCTTGGGGAACCTATGCCTATGCCATCTTACCATTTGGTCTTTGCAATGCCCCAACTACTTTTTAAAGGGCTATGTTGAGCATATTTTCTAATCTCTCCCATGATTGTGTTGAAATATACATGGATGATTTCACCGTCTATGGGGAGACATTCGAAGAAATGCTAACCAACATAGAGAAAGTTATGCAATGCTACCAAGACCATCGATTATATTTGAGCAATGAAAAATATTACATGCTTATGACTGAAGGGATTTTGTTAGGACATCACATATTCCCTACTAGAATTCAATTTGATCCAACAAAGATAAGTATCATCAAGGATATACCCACACCAAAGAAGCATAAATATGTTAGAAGTTTTCTAGGACATGCTGGTTATTATAGATGATTCATCAAAGATTTTAGCAAAATTTCCACCCCATTATTTGGATTTCTTACTAAAGATGTTGAATCTACATGAAATAATGATTTTCAAAATGTCTTTTAGTAATTCAAAGACCTACTCATAACAACTCCTATTCTAAGAGGCCCTGACTAGAAGAAGCCTTTTCACATTCATACAGATGCATCTAACACCACTCACCACTCTAGGAGTTATCCTTGGCCAAAAAGATGAATCTCTGAGTTTGCAATTTATTTATCAACAAGAATCTTCAAGGGGTTGAACTAAACTACATTGTAATTGAGAAGGAATTTCTTGCCATTGTCTATGCCATCAACAAATTTTGACACTACATTATAGATTACCAAGTATTCATCCACACCGATCATGTAACAATAAGACATTTAATGAACAAACCTATTGTAAAAGACAAGATAAATCATTGGTTACTTTTGCTATAGGAATTTGATATTACCATTATGGACAGACCTAGAGAATATAATATAATAGTAGATTTTATATCTTGATTGCAAAATGATGAGCACAATCTTATTGTTGATGATTCTTTTCTCGATGAATATTTATTTACTGTAACAATTCAATCCCTTTGGTTCATAGATATTGTTAAATATCTTGCTATAAAATCACTACCACAACATGTCTCACCTAATAATAAACAATACCTAATTCAAAAGAGTAGACATTATTCCTAGATTATAAGATATATCTTTATCACTGGAGCAAATTCAGTTATGAGAAGATGTATTCGATAAGATGAATCTTATGACATTCTCAGATCTTACCATGATGAGCCTTATGGGGGTCATTTTGCTTCCAAATAGACTACCATGAAATTACTCACTACTAGATATTATTGTCCTTATTTACATAAGGATGTCATGATGTACACCTATAAATGTGATCAATGCCATTGCATGGAAAACCCCACTGACCCTGATGAAATGTTATTATAGCCACAACTAGTTCTGGAACCCTTTTACAAATGGGGACTAGATTTTGAAGGTCCCATTGATCCTAAATCTAACAATAAGGAATACATACTAGTGTGCACTGATTATGTCACCAAATGGGTAGAGTTCAAAGCCTTAACCCATGCCCGAGATGAGAAGATAGTTGAGTTCTTCTATGAAGAAATCTTCACCCATTATGGAGTTTTAATAGAAATAGTCATAGACCAAGGCCCATAATTTAGATCAGACCTCATAATTACCTTGATAAAAGAATATGAAATCAAACATAAGAAATATACCCCTTACCATCATTAGTCAAATGGTTAGGTGGAAGTGACAAATCATGAATTGGAAAATATCCTCACTAAAATTTTCAGCTTGCATAGAAAAGATTGGTCATCTCATCTTCTCAAAGTAGTTTGGGCTTATCGAATCACCTAGAAAACCACAACTGGTTTCACTCCATATGAACTAGTTTATATTAAAAAGCCTATTCTGCCCATTGAGTTTGAACATAAGACATTAAGGACAACATTTGATTTGGGCTTAGATATTTCTCAATCTTAACAAGATAAGATCATGAAGATGAATTCACTTGATGAATTAAGAAAGGTAACACTTCACCATATGGAAATAGTGTAAAGACAATGTATAAGATGGCATGACAAGAACATCGAGACTAATAATTTCTAATCAGGATTCTAGGCACTCCTTTTTGAATTTAAATATAAGGATTATAAAGGAAATATATAGTATAGATGGCTTAGACCTTATGAGATCAAATGAGTTTTTGATAATGGAGTTGTAAAGCTCACAACTATTAAATCTGTTCAATTTCAACTACTTGTTAATGGCCACAAGCTCAAGATATACAAGAAACCATTCTCTAAGAAAAATCTCACTTGCCAAATTCTTGAATACCAACATCCATCTTTTCTTCATGAAGTAAATAAACCTATGCCTACCTTTGAAGGGTATTTCTATCAACCCTTCTCTAATATTTTCCAAGATTAATAAAGCTTCTTCCAGCCAAGAATAAGTTATTTTTCATGGCTTGGTTCTGGTTGAATAAAATCCTACCCTCTATATTCCTATGATTTTAGTTGAAATTGGATCAAAAAATCTAAAAAAAAAAATAGAAATGAAAACCTTTGGGCTTTGCTAACAGATGATTGTCTTAGAAAATTAGGGCACTGGCTAATCAACATTTGTTGAAAAAGAAGAATAAAAGGCACTAATATAATAAAAATGTTTTGTTTTCCCTTAATTTTACTTTAAAATTCATTTCCTTGGAGCAAAAATACATTTTCCTTCTTTATACAAGATGGAAAACTTGTCGCTACAGGTGAAAAACTTGCTATTACATGATAAAACTTATGACTATAGGATAAAACTTGTTGCTACAAGACATATCTTACTACAGGATGTCTTCTTACATTTCATCCTACATTAAGCATTTTCTCCCACTCAAATTATAGTGTGTGCCATGATCTCCACTTCACATCATCATTTGCATATTTATGAAATATATTTCTATAGGTAATATGGTAATTATTCTATATTTATCTCCTATCATATATTTTAATTATTTCTAAAGATGGTGAGACTTAATGCTATCAATGCACCACTATATCCTCTCCTTATCATGCCCGCTTACCATCACCATCATTATTGATGTGGCCATTGACACAATTGCTACTACCACCCCTTACTTTTCCCATGAGTGTTTTGTACATGTATACCTTTGCTCCTTGAGGATAAGTGAAAAATTTAATTTGGGGGAGATTTCTCATTAATTTAAAAGGATTATTTCACCTCCTAATGTATAAGCCATAAATCATTCCACCATTGCCCAAAACCCTTGCTGTAAATATCTAAACCTACCACTCACATAAATGGGAGGCAATTTATTGAAACATGAACCACTAGATATTACTCCCTTGACCAACAACCAAAAAATCTTAGCCTTTTTCCAACACATAAGATGGGAACAATATTTCAAGAAAATATAGTCCATGGATGAAGGAATTGTGGAGGAATTTGTTGGCACATTACATAATAATTTAGCCATGATTAAAGGGATGGAAGTAAAGCTAATAGAAATATCTATTAGTAGAGTAATGAGGCTACCAATAATAGGGAAAGAATGGAAAGATAAATATGATCTCGAGGCTGAGAGATGAACATTTAGCAGAGTAAATAAACACTTGGAAACCTTCAATAAAGGCACCACAAGGTTATCTCTACCCAGAAGATGAGCTAAGGCTACCGAGTTGATCTCTAGACATTTTATTTGTGAAGGAAGGTATTCTATGTTGCATGGCATCCACTTTAAGTTCTTGAATCATTTTTAGCATGGAGTGGAGATAAATATTCCTAACTTTTTGCTTCATATGATCACCAAAATGTCAAAGGATTTTCAAAAAGATAATTCTAAATCTCTCTCCCACCATTGTCTCATTTAGTTACTTGTCAGAGTTTGTTTGCAAAGATTTAGACCGAACATCAGTTGGGAGGAATTTCTCCAACTACTAGGAAATGAAGAAAGTGAAAGAGAAGGAAATGAACTAGAAGAAGGATTGGAGGTTGAAGAAAAAATAAAAAGAAACCCTCCCTGTAGAACAATAATAAACTATAACAGAAAACCTTCCTATAGCCACACAAGAACCTACAGAAGAAGGTATCTTGTAGCAACACAATAACCTACAGTAAGGCTTGAAAGAAATAAAAAGAGGAACTCATTCTTTAGCCTAACTCAGATGAGTCTGAGGAGGAATTCTCATCTTCTTCCAAATCCACCCTTACTCCTTGTTGATCTCATAGATTAGAAAGAAAAATGAGAACTAAGCCTTCTTCCATTATTTAAATAATTGAAGAATCTAGGGAAGAAAGGACTACCAGTAAAAATGAATCTATTGAGACTGAAATAGACAAGGAGGAATGTTCTCCAATATTCCATTAGGACGAAGTAGAAAAATTTGAACATAGTTTTGAAGAACTATATGAGGAGTCAATTGAGTAAAGTCTTGAGGAAATGCAAGAAGAAAAATAAAAAGTGGAACAAAGTCTTGAAGATTATACGAGGAACCAGTACAGGAAAAAGCTAAACAATTAGAGCAACCTATAGTAGTGTAATTGGAATTTTCCATTCTTGAGGAAGCCTTGCAAGAAATTGAGAAACTGAGGAAACAACTACAAGATAAATCTAGTGGAGGACTAGATGCACTAGTTATAGTAGCTTGTCAGCTATAACCCTTAGCTAAGGATCACCCTGCAACCAATGTTCCACAACCTTCTATAGAAGTCAATCAGCATGAAGAAACTAAAGCTACCCTTGAGGTCAAGTATCACTCCTATTTTACAATATCTTTTAAACTATTGAATTGGATGGATAATCAATTTGAATCTTTGAAGGAACTGAGGAAAGCAAATAGGAAATTTAAAGAGGAAAACAAGTTTAAAGAAAAGAACATCACCAAACTTAAATAGAATGTTGAGGACATGGCTAGTATAACACAAGAACTCAATTATTTTTGTAAAAGTTTATTAAGTTTATATTGAAGAACAATGGCATAAGTTTAGGTTTATGATAATTTATTGTGATATTCCCCATGAAGTTATTGATCCCCTTTCCTTATTTTCCATTTATAAAGTAAGTTTGTAGAAAGAACAAACACAATTGTGTGAGTTCTAAATAATAATTATGTTGTTTCATATGATAGAGAGTGGAATCCCAATCTATATGTTGGAGATGTCCAATTGTAAGAATTTTCATAATATTTGTTAAATGAACAAAAATGAGGAAGATAAATAACAAAATATAGGACAAAGGAAGATGAAAGACAATTATTTGTTAGGGGTGAATCAATGGCACCTGATGTTGTATTAGCTAACTAGGACAATATCATGTTAAAGAAATAAGTCAGAACTTGATTTGGACATAAATTTGACGAGGTTCAAGATTTTTATTTGGGGTTAAGAACTTTTTTTGGTCTTTAAACCAAAGAGTCCTATATTGAATTCTAGAATGAGATCACTACTACATAGAAAAAGAGGGATCCCTATTCCCCTTTTATTTTAAACACAACATTTATTAGGACCAAAAAATACATTCTTCTTGTAGGTGACATGGGATTGTAATTACTAAACCTAAAGTTATATCCACCCATATTTTGGTATCCTATTCCATATTGACAAGATAAAATCCTGGTGGATGAAGCATGAGAAACCAAAAGATGGCAAATAGTTGAATAGAGGTAGTGTTTTTACACTCACATTACCAAGGGCACTGTAGAACCCATGGATTTTAGAGTTCTTTATACACTAGGGATGAACAAGTATGATGCTTGAGGTCAAACAAGAGCTTAATTTGGGGGTTATGATGAGCCCCATAAATGTCCTATTATTTTGTCCCTCTGTTGAAGTCATCTTGCTTATTTACCATAGTTTTGAACACTTTTCCATATAATTTCCTACTTTCATGAACCATATAGCATTATGTTTTCAAACTCTTTTAAATATTTGAAATTAATATATGATGGTTATCTATTAATTTAAGATGCTTTTTCTATGAATGTGTTTTTGAATATGTTTTTGAGAAATAGGTATATAGCATGAGGCATATTGCAATAAAGGAATTTCATTATACAGACCATCCTATAGCCACTATGTGACCAAAGTTGTGGATGAATAGATTTTGATTCTCTTCTAACTGACTCATAGAAATGAGTCTAACCTTCATAGAGCTCAATAATGAAGTGGTTTTGGAATGAAACAACCTTGTTTGTCTGGTAGCAAAGTCACAAGATTCACATGAAGGACGTCTTTAGCAAAAGAAACCAATTTTGGTTATTACAATTTGAATGTATCTTTGAATAGAATGTATATATTATTTTTCATAAAATAATATCCTCTATGGTATATAAATATGTATCAATAGAATTGAGATATATATAAAAAATAGTATTTACTGAATAGAGACTATCAGAAGTACATTGTGTTAAGCAATTATAATTATAACCTCATGCAACAATTCATTACTTCACTTTTGATTAATATGAGTGATCAATTTTGAGTTCAATATAGCATTGTAAAATTAAGGGTCAAAGCTAAATTTGGAAGGAGGAAGGGCCCTTTTGGAAGGCTATAGTAACAATCCAACCCATCTAGTTAGTTAAGCATGTTATTTGATTTCCTTAAGAATTATTTGTTTCATTTATAAATTATGTGATTTACATTCTTGTTTAAGATTTGTTTTAGGAAGTTTCCCATGCATAAAAATTTAGTTTACTATAATTTTTTTATGTTTATTTCAATCATTTCATTTACTGCAGTTCAACATCTTAGATATAATTATTAGAATGTTAAATTAGAGATTGAGTGTACACATGAAATGACATCATCTTATCAAGTCTACATCACTGGGTTGACATTTAAATAAGGTATAAGGTACATATCCATGGTTACACTCCTTGTTCATTTTGACCAAAAGAAGTATATCTGATTGTGAATCAACTACTAGTCAACAAGGCCCAGTTCCTTCTCAATTACACTTTGAGTAAATACATAAGTCCGGTGCCTTATGTGGATTGATGCTGGCATAGTTAAGTGTTCAAATGTTGAGTGCAAAGAGAATATCTTATGGTTGCACCTGGTCAAAATAAATTAAAGACAACACTCTTTTCTACAACATTTATTTGATGACTTATGACAATATGACAATTTTTTTTGACAAATGATGACATACTTGATAAAAGACCTTTTTTAAGGACCCTAATTTTTGAAAATAACTATAAACACTAAACCTTGACTCATGAATTAATTATAAAAATAATAATTTTAATATATAAAAATATTTTAAAAATAGATATAATTATAACATAAATCACTCACTATAGACAAAAAAATTAAACTTAAAAAATATGAAATCCAATTTATTGAATTCTACATTTACCAACAAGATTTTTATTTTAAAGACAAATAAAAATAAAAATATACTCTTAAAAAACTTACTAATAAATAAAATATAATAAACTAATAAATGATAATAACTCACCTAAAAAAAACATAATAAAAATGAATATGACAAACCTAAAATAAGATAAACACTAAAACCTATAAGATAATAAATACCACTTTTATTAAGCACAAAACCATGGTAGAAAGAAAGGAGGTGATGATATGATCTTCAAATGGAGCTCAGTTATAATAAAGCTTGCAATTGAATGTCAAGGTGAAACCATGGAGGAGCTATGCTAATTTAATGGATGTGGAGATGGCACAAGTTTGAGTTTATTATGGTCATCTTGTTGAGGACAACAAGGAGACCACACTTGTAATGTGAATATAGTGTGTTTTAATGAAGGTCGAGTGTTTAAGTTATGGAATAAAAAAATGAATGATTATGAAATATGTGAGCGGTCTACTAGATATCAATATGCTACACTATTCGTGGTGGTGTGGCATGTGATATTTCATGTTGGTGATGTGGCTAGATGGTGTTGTGATAGGGCCCATTGAGGGTCTCTCACATGTGATCAGGTTGATATGATGGGGGTGGGACATATCACTCCACCAAGAAGTATTTGGTAGTCACATGAGGTTTTTATTATAGTATAATTGGTCAAGGGTTAGGTATGAGTCAAATTTCTAAGGGAGCTCATGGTTCACAAGTGTAGATAAAGTCAAAAGGTGATTGCAACACCTTTTGGACTTTGGTGTACACATGGGAAGAGAATTTAAAGTTGATACTATTGTTAATTGTCCTTAATTTGGAGTGGGAGATAATTTTTGGGGTCACATGGAAGTGGCTTGGATCTTTTCTAAAGTGGATGGTCTACTTTGTTGATCCTTGCACATGAAGTCAAACATTTTTACTACTGATCACTAGTGCCCATATGAAGTGTGGAAAACTTGTTTTCCCACCATGATGTTACTCTCTTCCTCTCTCTCTCTTATTATAAAGATATAAATGCATGAGTTATCCATTGTATTTAATCATCCCTTTGATTATATCTCTTATATATTTTCAATCTTGGGCTTGCATGTTTGTATAGAGGTAGAGACTAGAGGATATATTTATTGGCTCACCTATATGCTTTATGTGTAAGCATTATATGCATGATTAGAGGTTAAAGCCTAGATTATATGTTTATTGGATCACCTATATGTATTGTATGTTTTTTGTAGGCATGGTTATACTTGAGGTTGGATGTTATAACTTGGAGGCTTTGTATGCTTGGCTCACCTGAGTGACTAGTTGTTAACACTATAAAAGGAGTCGCTGATGTTAATTGATGTTAGGTTAAAGCTTGGAGGTTATGTTTTATGGCTCACCTAGATGAATTGTATGCTTTGTTGTAAGCATGGTTATTCTTGAGGTTGAAGGTTAGAGCCTAGATTCTTTGTATGCCTAGCTCACCTAAGTGCTTGGTTGTTAACAATGTGAAAGGACTTGCTAGAGTAGCTATTGGAAGAGAGGATTTGCTGATGTTAATTTAAGTTTGGAAGTTTCCATTTAACCCGTGGTTTCTCCTTGCACATTGTAGGTTTACATGTACATCTTATGTAATGTGTTCCCTCTTGTCTCATATTTTGTAGCTTTTTTTATTCCACATTATTTACTTACACTATAGGATTCATTTTTCCTAACATGTAGTATTATAGCCATGGTGAAAAACTCTTATTTATGAGTTTTTATATTTGAAGGCTGACTTGTGGAAGTGGGAGCTACTATGACAGGAAGAGACACCAAGTTTAAGATGTGAAGAAGAAAAAAAAGTTTTATGGCAAGAAGTTATCTCCGTGGATCAAGATGGATGATCTTTTGGTGAATATTTTGTTTTATTCAATATTGTTGAGGATAAAACCACATATGAGTGGAGGAGAAGATACAAAAGCTTTACCATATGGTCAAAAAACACAATGTATCAATTGAGAACCCTCCTTAAGTTTAAGTCACACATTTAAAATGTTCATTGCATCTACATCAATTCCATGTCCCATGCCATCATCACCTTGTGCAAAAATAAGGTTATAGTATGATACTATATTTGATTTTGATTATCTAGGGGAGGAAGAAAATCCCTTTCTCTCACTTGGGTTGATATTTCACTCACATGTAAAAATAGAACTACATTGAATTTGATTCCAAGCATGTGAGATATGTTGCTACAACTTCTCAATGGGTTTTCTAATTTAACTAACTTGCACACAATATGTTTTTGCTACATTTGAGGGTTAGGTAAATGATGGAAATAGAGAAATTTTAACACATTATGCCCATCAATTTTACATAACACAACCATGACCTTATTCTTCATCATAGAGCACACCTATCCAAGTAATTTTAGAATATGACACCTAGAAGAAGACATAATTAGAGCTGACGTATATAATTGACATAAACATAGGTACACAATTAGTGGCCTACTAATTACATTTGGTACAAAATAGGTATCTTTCCAATGCTATCCTAAAGATAATTGAGATCCAAATTTAGGGTGTCACCAAATTTGGCTCCAAATATAGAGTTTAGTCTCAAATTTATAGAATTCTATAAGTACCCCTATAGGGGACACCTAAAAATGCATTTTTATGATTATATTATTCTTTCTAAGGTTTATTTCCTAATCCTAATTTCAACATAGTTAATAAAAACTATTGTAATTGATATGAAATAAATGCAAAAGTATAAATCAATTCCACTAATTACAAATATTGATTAAGTTAAACAAACTCTATGAAATTAATTCACTATGAAATCATGAACACATTCACATAACATTAATTATTTCCTTAATTATATTAGTTATCAATTTTCAATAAGTAAATTAATCATCCATGAATCAATATTATCAATATTATCGTTTACTAATTTCTAAAGGTACAAATATAAAATCAATGTTCATTATGTATGGTTCTCCTAGGTACATTGATAGTCATAGTTCTCATAATTACATTATTTTGAGTAAACAATGGAGAATTCATATTTATTAAAATATATGCATCATGATACAATCTTGTGTTTTAAATAGGTACACAAAATCAACAACTTTTCCTCAATATGAACATTGAGAATGTAGGATATCATTTATGTAGCCAAGACTAATTATGTAATAAAAAAGAGGGAGAGTATCATAAAAACATTTACGTCCAACCAAATATCATTTTAGATCCCCACCCATCTCTCATGCATTGATATTGGTCCTAACCTTCATGATAAAGATAGATATGAATCCAAAGAAAATAAAGAGGATAATGGGTATATAGGTCAATACTACAACTAACTATATGTATCATGAAGTAAGTATAATAGTGAACTAGAACAAGAATTGATAAATTCCTAATATATATATATATATATATATATATATATATATATATATATATAATGAAAGAATACTAAATATACACCTAATAATTTACAAAGGTCTATAAATCATCATCATAAACATACATATACTACATATAGAACATTATACTTTTGTGGTATTTGTCCATGACTATAATCAAAGCTATTGTTGGAGTAGGCATAATTCTATATTTTCATTAGATAGAGGAGGTGACACCATTATATCACTCTAGTGACCATAACTCAAAGGGACCATCATCACTACTACACTAGGTGACATTTGCACCATAATTTTTATCAATTAAATGAAAACAAATATATATATATATATATATATATATATTTGTTTTATATATAATGAAAGAATACACCTAATAATTTACAAAGGTCTATAAATCATCATCATAAACATACATATAATACATATAGAACATTATACTTTTGTGGTATTTGTCCATGACTATAATCAAAGCTATTGTTGGAGTAGGCATAATTCTATATTTTCATTAGATAGAGGAGGTGACACCATTATATCACCCTAGTGACCATAACTCAAAGGGACCATCATCACTACTACACTAGGTGACATTTGCACCATAATTTTTATCAATTAAATGAAAACAAATAACACAACAAAGCTAAATTGACCCAATAGGTGATGTTAATTGCACAAACTATAGTAGTGTATATAGATGTAAAATAATAAAATTAGTCATGTGAATGTAGCTTCATTGCATTACCCATCAATGAAACACAACCTTGATATTTGATAACCTATATCCCTATTGTTATGATATTAGTTATAGATGGATAGATTAGTGTGAACCAACTAGGTGGGCAGTAGCTTTGTGCAATAACAAGAAGGAGTATGAGGATCTTATTAGCAATCAATTAAAAAAAGAGAGTGTAGTATGTAATTATATTCACTTCATTACATGGTAATAATGAGTCATCAATATATTATAATATGACTGAAATAAAGTAGAATATATAGGTAAATGACAAGCCACTTTAAGGAGGAAACCTCCATAACCTTACAAAAAGAACATAATTCATAATATGATGATCAAGTACTAATTATTACCTCTTATTTATAGTCTACTTAGGCCATGGTTACTCCATAGGCTGACCTAACTACCTAAATGAGCTCATAGATAAATGTAGTATGATAAGGAAGGGTTTAGGTAAGCCATAAATTGGATACATATATCCCAAAGCATGTTATAGGCTAATGATGTACAATGTCTATTTGCTTCAAAATAATATTTCCCTCAATGTTGAACAACTTTAGATGCTGTTTTAGAAAATATTCATGATCCCACATTGCCTTTTCATGGTTTATATTCTTCCACTTGATTAAACACTCCTTAATTTCTCTTGTTCATAGCCTTTTCGTGCTTGTTTGAATAATCACCTCAGGTTATAAAATGACTTGGCCTTATTCATCTAGATTAGGTAACTCAGTCTAGGCTGAAACTATCCAATTACTTTCTTCAAGAAAGATACATGAAATTCATGGTGTGTATAAATAGATAGGGGTAGATCTATCTTGTAAGCAACACTGCCTATTTTTTGTAGGCTCTTATTAGGGACATAATACTTGGGAGAAATTTTGTTATAATTTTTATATTGATTTATAGACATATAATTATATGGTTGTAAGTGCACAAAGAACCAATCATCTATGCCAAAATTTCACTCACTCTGGTGTTGATATTCTTGCTACTTCATTATATTCTATGTCATGGCAAAACTCACCCTTTGAGTAACTAGAACCTCTTGTTGATGTTGGATTTGATTTTCAACAGCTCATACCTTAAAGTGCACCTAAAAGGATGAAGTAATAGATGAGGGATGTTGACCGTAAATCAACACAAATGGTGACATTTTGGAATAGGTGTGGAAGGAAGTGTTATACCACCATTATTCTAGTGGTATCCAATGAACCCACCATTATTGTTTATCAAATGTAAAACAATGAATATACATTTCTAGGCATTTGTTTACTACTTTAGTTTGACTATCAGATTGAGGATGATAGGATGAGTTATGATCCAATTTAGTACACAAACATGAGAATGATTATGTCAAAAAAATACTGATAAAGATGGGATTATAATCACTTACAATGATCTTGGGAGTACCATGCAACTTTTGAAATGTATTCAAAAATGTAGAAACTACAATACTCACTACAAATGTTATGATAAGGATAAAAAATGAACATATTTTGTGAGCCTGTCCACAATTACCATGATGACATTTTTTCCTTCAGACCTCGGTAACCCTGTAATGAAATACATGAAAACCTCCTTCCACCTTTGGCTAGGAATGGATAAGGTATGCAAAATACAAGGTGTCTTAATTGTTTCACCCTAGTTATATTGATGCACCATGCATTCAACAAAAAATTTATATACGTCCCCCTTGATTCATTCCCAAAATAAACTCTTCTTCATTCTATAAAAGGTTTTCAAAAATCTCAAGTTTCCCCTATTGGATATGCATGAAGCTCTTGAAGGATCTTGTGCTTGAGGATATAATTATTACATAGGTATAATCTATATTTATACCATAATGTGTTCCATTTCCACTCAAAATTTTCAAAGGAACTAGACCTGTGTTGGACATTTTAAATTAGAACCTGTGTATCCTTATCATTTTCCCATTTTGATCTTGCCTCTTCCAACTAATTTTCCTACCAAATGTTCATTTCACATAACAATACCTTAGTGATTCATCTTCCTAGATAGTGTATCTGATTCAACATTCTTTTGGACTTTCATATATACAATTTCAAAGTCGTATCTAAACATCTTAGTCACCCATTTTTATTGTTATTTTGATGAAAATCATTATTATAAAAAATATTTTAGACTATCATGATCAATTTTGACCTTAAAATTTCTACCCATTAAATAAGGTCTCCATTGCTTGACTTCATGCAGAATATATAACATCTCTTTATCATAGATTGGTTTAAGATTTTGTTTACCCTTAAATTAAAGACTCCCAAAAGTAAATGGTCTTTCTTCTTGCATGAGTCTTGCTCCCATGCCATATCCTAATGCATCACATTCAATAATAAAATTTTTGGAAAAATTAGGGGTACCTAAAACTAGAGTGGTGTACATAGTCTCCTTTAGATTATCAAAGGCTATGGTACCTTATTCATTCCAATGGAAGGAGTCCTTATTCAACAACATTATGAGTGGTGCTACTATTCTACCATAATTTTTCACAAATCAATGGTAGTAACTTGTTAGCCACAATAAAACCTTAGAGATTCTTGAGCATTTTCAATGCATTCAACTACATCATAGCTTTGAATATTATTAAGGTCTACCTTGACTTATTCATGTGAAAATTTATGACCCAAATAATCCATCTCTTAGACTTCAAAAGAATAATTATAAGGTTTTTCATAAAGATGTTGTTATAAAACTAATAGGACATTTTTCACATGTTGAAAATATTATCCCTAAGTATTTATATTTATTATAATACCATAAAAAAATACCAACACAAATTTCCTTAAAAAATGTCTAAAAATAATGTTCATCAAACTCTAGAATGTATATAGTGAATTTTTTAGAACAAAAGGCATGACCAAAAACTCATACTAGCCTTCATGAGTTTTGAAAGTTGTTTTAGGGATACCATCATCTCTAATTTAAATTTGATGGTACCTAGAATTAATATCTAGTTTTTTAAAATAAAAAACACCATGTAACTCATCTAGAAAATCATCAATTATTGGAAAAGGGAACTTATCATTGATGGTGTACTTGTTTATTTTTATACAACCTAGGCACATCCTCTAATTTTTATCCTTCTTACACACCATGACCACTGGAGACAAATATTCACTCTCGCTATGTCTGATAATAACTGCATCTAACATCTCTTGTACTATATTTTTAATTTCAATATTTTTGGCATATGGATATCTATATGGCCTAATGTTTAGTGGTTGACTACTAGGATAGTTGAATGGCATGATCATGTTCTCTTCTTGGTGGTAGTTCTTTTGGAATGACACCTCAAATAATTAGGTGGTTATCAATAATCATCTATAGAGTATGAAGGGTATATTATGTATATTTTACCCATAATCCATGTAATTCAATTGTATTACCTTCATAATGAAAGTGCATGAATAGTTCCTAAAAATTCATCACTATTTTTCCCAAGGTTGTGAGCCATTGGAATCCCAAAATAATGTTTGTCCCACCCATGGGAACATAAAACATAGGATAATATAAAATTTACTCTCCCATATCAAGATTAATACTATGGTATTTATTTTATTTATTTATTATGCCACCATATGTAATCATGACCTAAAATTCTAGGGTTGGGAAAATGAAACAATTTAAACAAGTAGTCAAATTATTGTTGATGAAGTTATGTGTACTTTCAGAGTCAATCAAAACTATGACCTTATGTTTCTTGAGGAAACCCAAAAACTTAAGGGCTTGAGGGGTGCTAATATTTAAAAGTGCATGACATGAGATTGTATATTGGGAATATTTAGGTACTTCTCCTATCTCTTCCTCATCCTCCCTTGAGGAAAATTCATCCTCATCATCTTTATTATAACCTTAAATATATAATAAATTATTATCAACACATTTATGGCCTTTAATCCACTTTATATCACAAACAAGATATAACCCTTTTTTATGCTTTTCTTCAATTTGTTTAGGGGTGAATCTTGTAGGTAGAGGAAATGATTGTCCTAGTGTGCTTCAATATTTGGAGTTGGTGAATGATTATCACTTGATAGATAACAAAATTTCATCTATCATATGAGCCATTGAATAGGTTAAGAGAAAATACATGAATTAAACATAAGTACCTCATGCTCAATGTGGTCCTTAAGACCTCTAAGAAATAAGTCATTCAAGTATTCCTTAGGAATGTTATCCACATGCAAGGATACATTCTAAAATTGATGAATATAATCCTTAACTACCTTTTCTTTCTTTAAAATTGCCAATTAGTTAAAGTGGTTATCACTCACACTATTGCTATAGTGTGTTTTAACCTCCTCTATAAAATCATACCAAGTGAAATTATAAGCATTATTTTTCTTTTTATCACAAAACCATCGATACCAAATGAATTGTTTTGGTAGATATAGTGATTCTATGACCACCTTTTGTGCACATGGGACCTAATGTTTATCAAACAATTCATCCATTTAGTTGATCTAGGTGATTGAATATTTATCATAAAAGATTCTCATTTTCACTTTTGGTATTATGTTCCTTGGCTACGAGGGATTTGGATTAGGTTTGGGATGGTTGGAAGATAGATCTTGGTGGGGTTATGTAATGGTGATAACTGGTTGATTTTTCTGAATATTCTTTAAAGTAATCATGATATTTGCCAAAGTATAATGTGTATGTAATAAAAAATACATCATGTCTATAAATCAATCTTGGCTCAAAGAAGATAGAGCATACCTACACTTTTAATTGGGAATACATTTGTTAAGCGAGATCATGACCAATATGGGGATCTACTAGATCCAATTAGGGGGTCACTTGTCACAATATACCATGCTAGGAAGGGTTCCAAAGCCTACGGTCTAACACAATAATGCAATAACCTTAAAAAAGTCATAGGTTTTGATATTCACTCGATTATAATAAAAAAGAAAGTAAATATAATCTAGTGCACACCAAAGCTTGTGGCAAAAAGTGGGGGTTAGAAATAAAATAAACTAAACTAAACATGCATAGTAGACATATACTCATGTCAATGTATACATAATCCTAATGTATGGAAGAGAAGCATAACTACTTTATCTATCTACTCTTACAAATAAGAAACAAAGTTAAGAATACTTACCTTGAAGATAAACTTGTCGAGCTTCAATCTCTCCCTTGGCCAAGGTGCTTCACAAGATATTGTTGTGGTATGTAAGGATAACACAGACAAATCAACTCTAGGATACACGACCTAGCTATGCATCCAAATTACTTCTCCACAAGACAAGATCCATATCTCTAAAGAAAGTATAGAACCCTAAGATTTATTCCTCAAGTAGAATGGTCAATAAGCAAATGTTCATTCACACTTATTATTCTTTGCTTCTCTTTTTTCAAATGGTTAGAAATGAACTTGTATATATAGGCAAATCTTTCCTTAAATCCTTCTAAATATGTCAACTATATAGGGTCAACCCATTCAAACCTATATATTTTTGGGATATAAATCACTAGGTCTTGAGCTATGTCGACTAAAGGGCTAACAAAAATCCAAGTGAAAAATATCCCTAAATAGTACAGGGTTGACCCAGTCAACCTAGTATAGTAAATTGGTGAAAATTGGTCAAGGCAAGAGGAGGATAATGATATGACAAATGTTTGGAATGGGTAAAACATAGAAGAATAATATTAGGGTAAATGGTTTTAGGAGATAAATATGCAAATGGTAAGTGGAAAAAGGGACAATAATCTTATGAAGCACCAATGGTCTGCCCACCTCTTTCTTGTTGTACCCTTTAAGGTGTGCACTTAGAGAGATTGAGACTCAATAGATTCTTATAAGATATAAAGTGTCATTAAGTGATAAAATTTTGAAAATATTATGTGTATACATATGACCCACTCAAATTTCATCATGTGTCATGTAAGTGTAACTCAGGATGGTGTTTTGGGAATAGAACATGATAACACACAATGTTGATGCTAAGTAAAGTGCAGTAATCAACAAATAAATTAAATGAAAGGCCAAAATTGAAAAACACATACCTTTATTTACTTTAGTGTTTTAGATAAAAAAATAGACTGAAAAAGAAGTAAAGGTGTCCAATGTGAAGAACATTAGGTGAACCTGTAGAAGTTAGTGCAAAAAATAGCCAAAAAATGAAATTTTTGGAAGATAGGAATATGGTAGTGGAAAAGAATAAGTTAAGGAAAAGATATTAGGGTATTAGGAAAAATTGGTAAATTAGAATTGTTAAGATAGGGTTTAAAATAGTGAAGGAAAATAAATGAAAAAATGATGGAAAATGAATGACAAATGATTGATAAAACATAGTAAATCATATTGGAAAGCATGGAAAACATAAATGGAAAAAAGGAATGTAGAACATACTAAATCACATTGGGAAGCATGTAAAACATGAATGGAAAAAAGGAATGTATAACATACTAAATCATTTTGGGAAGCACGTAAAACATGAATGACAAAAAGGAATATAAAACATAATAAATCACATTGGGAAACCTGTAAAACATAAATGGCAAAAAGGAATGTCCATGCAAGAAAACTTGAACAAAGATATGTAAGAAAGGGAAAAGTAAGCTCATTTAAGATAGGCAAAAATAAAAACATGAAAGACTAAAAATTATATGTATTATAAGATGTGTGACAAATAGGAAGAAGGCATACATAAAGAGAAATATGTAATAATACAAAATGTCATATGTAATACAAGTTAAGTCCACAAAAATCAAACAAAAACGTGATGGAGAAATGAAAATCAGAAGATCTAAAGGATGAAGACTCAAACTTAGTGCTTGTTCAAAGATATAATGTAAGAAAACATAACCACCTAATGACATGATTAATATGACAATGAGATGGTGTGGTAAATAAATTGTGTAAGGGTGTAATCCATAGTTGCTCAAACATGTTTCACTTTTAAGGATATAGAAAACTAAAAAAAGTAATGCTAGCATGTTTTTAAGAGGTGAAGAAGAAGGAATAATAGAAGAGGGAAAATAGATTTGGAATCATAATTTGTATATAAATGGGGGAAAATGAAATGGATGGAGGGAATAATGAAGGAAAACCAAGGTAGAGGAACTCTTTATTGAAGTCAAGACACTTAAATCAGGTTTGTCAAAATAAGAGGGCTTTCGACTTTAAGGAGTCTAAAGAACTTCTCTTAGCCACATAAGTCTTAGGTCAACAAATAAAGTATATAGATAATCCCATGAAGGCTATATACATGAAAATTAAAATGGTCCTACCTCACCATAATGTTTTCCCCATTCTTTAGGACCCCTTATAGAGCCATCGATCTAGTATGAAGATTAGGTATGTTCATGAGAAATAAGGTATCACCATAAAGTTTTTTGAATTATCCTAATCTAATCTATTGGCCTAACACGCCCTAAAGGACCTCAACTCTATGTGAGGCCAACTGTGGAGTTTGAACTTTGATTAGAGATAGGAGATGTGATTGTAATCACATCTTTTGGTGTGATGTTGACTTTTGAGATTTGTATGTTGCCTTTTAGATTTCATTGCCTTTTATTTAAAATGATTTGGCTTTTAACTTTCTTGATGGATTTTTCTATTCCTCCTCCATACGGATTTGGAGAACCGAACATGGGTGCTAAAGATTGGTTTCATTTTAATACTTGGGACAAGATTGCTAAGAGAGAGAACTTCAAAGAGCATGGGGTATAAGTGTCTCATAAATCTAGGTAAAATAAAAGTGCTATCTTGACTTAAACCTTATTTTATCCAATGTGGAGTGAAAGAAAAATGGAAATCAAGAGGATATAACACATGGAATAATTTCAATTACTTCAAATCATAAAAAATGTGACAAAGGGGAAAAAAGGGATACAATGATAATAAATTATGATTCCTTATCATAAGAATGAGGGAAATGGAGAAAAAACATGCTAACATAAATTGTTGTGAAAATTCCATCTATCAAAAGAAGAAAAAGCTAAAGTTGAGAACAAAGATCAAGAATGTGTAACTATTAAAAAATGTATTCTAGAAAAAAAATTAAAAGATGGTAATTTTATGAGGAAGACCGAGTCCTATCCACGGTCTTACATTGAAACTTCATTAAAGATAAACCCATGAGGGTAACAAAAAGCATGAGAAACAATAAAATGAGAAAATAAGTAAAGGTGGTATTTTCTAGGGAGGGTCAGGTCCTATCCATGGTATTATACTAAAAACTCGCAAAAGATAAACCCATGGGGGTGAATGCTAAATAAGGGAAAAAATAATCATAAAGCTACTGAGGTAAATGATAACATAAAAATCCAAAAATAAAATAAATATATGAGGATAAAAATAAAATCAAATGCCAAATGTAATGTGTAATAAAACCAAAGAACCCAAAGGTAAATAATGATGCTTATAAAGTGAAAGTAAAAGCAAGAAAGTGCACAAAAATAAATAAACATGAGACAAAAAGAATAAGTAAGATCTATGCTAACATCTGTATAGAAGATGGGCATGTGAAATACAAGTATATAAGTCTTGAAAGGTTTCTTGAAGTTGCATTTGATTGGTATTATGCATTGTTGAATAAGAGTGGGCATCATAAGATGCCCAAATGGGTAAGTGGATATAGGGATGGGCATCACAAGATGCCCCAAAGTTTGAAGGGACATGTGGATGGGCATCATAATATTCCATAACATGTGAGTTGGAGTGAGGTAATATTAAACCATTAAAATGATTTGCATTGGGTTGATAGGTGCACTTGGAGATAAGTAAATGTGTTGGTTTATTATATTTTAATGATGTTTAATGTGACATATGATGTGTAGGAGAGGTTTGAGGAGATAAAGGAGGACCATGTATGATATGAGTTGGAGTATGCATTTGAACTATGTACTCCTTTGGTGCATGTGACTTGAGAGGTTGAGATTTAATGGATGCAACAATATGTTTAAATTTGTTTATGTTAGTTATCCTTTCCTTATTGGTGTAGGAAGAAGGATCAATTATGGTTTGAATAAAATTAGTAGATGAGGTATACATATGGGATGATTGTTGTTGATTATTAGGTATTTTATTTTCATGTGATTGTGGTTCTTGAGATTTAATTTGAGAAGCTTGAAGATAGTCTTGATAACATTATTTTGTTTGAGTAGCAAGGAAGAAAGAAAAAATTAGTGAAGATCATGATAAGACACATGAGAATGACATATAGTAGCATACCAAAAACAAAATTTATCAAGATTGTACCATTTTAGAGTAGGTTTGGAAGGATAAAATCTCATAGGTTTAGAGGGTGATAATTTCTGCTTAAGTTAGTTTAGACTCCAGGGAAGGTGGGTTGGGTTAAAATTGGTTAAATTGGATGCTCCATTTTGAGTTTGGGGAGGCTTGGATGAATTAATGTTATGAGAAAGTGATTGAAAAGGTGTTTTAGTAGTTATTTTAGGTGTTTCAAATTGAGTAATAATAAATTCTTGCCTTTTTGCTTGGTCTAAGGCTTCTTCTAAAGTTTTAGGTGAAAAGATTTAAACTTTATATTAAAGGGGAGATTTAAAAGTAGTAACAAATAGTTTTAAAAGAGTATCATCATTCATGTTATGGTCCACTTTATGAGAAAGATACTTCCATCGTTTGATGGAATTATGAGAAGAATCATTACGAAGTTGTTTGAAATTGATGAAATGGTGAAGGTAATTTTAGGAAAGTCATCATGTTAGAACTCTTTCACTAGAGCATTGATTAAATGCTCTAGTTATGAGATGGAATGTCTAGGAAGTTGGTTATACCATTCAAGTGCATAACCAATAAGGTTTTTGGCTAAGATCTTGGTGGTAGCAAAAGTGTTAGTTTGGACCCATTCCTTATAAATATTACCAAACAACTTAAGAAAGATCACAGTGTCCTTAGTCCCATTATATGTGATAGTTGGAGAAATGTTTCTAATATCTATGGATGTAATGAATGGGGCTAAAGGTTCATTTTGAGGATGTTGAAGCATTTTGTTATTCATTGGAGGTTGAGGGATGATATTCTCATTCGCATCTCTAAGAGGAGGAGGGACACAATTTTGATTTGGTTGAGACATGATGATTTGATGTGGTTGACTAGTCATGTTTAATAAATGTTGTTAAATGTTCATAATTTAACATTGATTGTTTTTTGCATAATGTTCATTTGTTGAACTACGTGTGTAAGAAGATGAGTTTTATCAATAGGTGGGTTGGTGTTTATAAGAGGGGTATTGGTGTTGATAGGACAAGGATTATTAGTGTTGGTGGAAGGAGGATTATTAGTGTTAATAGGAGGAGGATTCCCAAAATTGGTATTGGGAAGAGGAATATGATGGACCTCAACTACATTACATTATGTAGTGATTGGTTTTGGTTTAGAAGAGGAAAGAAGAAAATGGATAGTTTCATCTGAAGTAATAAAATAAGTGAGGTTATTATCCAAATCCTTAATTATGAAATTTTATTGACTAAGAGAAGGCTGGAAATATGTAATCATGATGAGATAAGACTAGATAACCACATAAGGAAAGAGGTGCAAAAAAGAATAAAGAGAGAGGAAGTGATAAAAATAGTACATGGTTGACTGGGTCAACCTATCACAAAAAATAGGGCTTGAAAATAGTATAGGGTGAAATGGGTTAACCTAGTACAGTGAAAAGAGGATAGAAAAAGAGTGAACATGGTATAAAAATAGTACAAAGTTGATTGGGTCAATTTGGTATAGTGAACAGAGGCTGGAAAAATGTATAACATTGACTGGGTCGAACTAATATAACAAAAAGGGAAAATTAGAAAGCCTATAACATATTGTGAATTGAAACAAGATAACTTTTTCAAAAAATTTGAAAAGAAATAATAGAAGAGAAATGTATAATGAATTGGATTAACACTGGCTAATATAATTGAGGCACATATCACAAAAGCTTGTATGAACACTGGATATGCAAGTTTTTACAATACAAAATACAATTGAGTAAAGAGAAATCAATCAACTTGGAAATTAAATAGATAACTAATTGGTCAACCTAAATATTTATAAGATTATAAGATTATTATTTTAAATGTGATGGGAAGTTGGATATAAGCAAGGAACTAGAACGCAATCTAAGGATGGTTTCAAGTAGTTTGGGCTAAAAGGCATCTATAATGGTAATGATATAGGCTTAGTATTGGGGCCTGCCCCCTCACTTCACACAATGAAATGATAAGGGTATTGGGTGCTTAGATATAATATACCATTGACCATGATTTATTCTTGACTATAACATCAAGTTAGCTTCTCCCTTGGTGATGAAATCCAAATAGGTTGGCCTTGGCTAGACAAATGTTAAAATGCTTGTTTTGATTTTGTGATTTGGTCATATGTGCATAAACTGGAAAATAGTGGAACTAAATGATTTATTGAAAAACCACCTAATTAAACTATGTGATCTATTATATGCATTCAATCAACAAGAAAAGAAAGTGTGAGCTAATTACTAGCATATAAGGTTAATTCTAACTTTAAAACAAGGTACAATGTTGATATAGTCAACAATGTGTGCACATAATATAGAATAGGGTCAACAAGGTTGATCTTATACTATGGAAGTAAGGTTTACAAATGAACAGGGTTGGTAGAGTTGACCTAGTTATCTATACATCACATAAAACACAAAACTAAGTCAATAAGGTGGATCGAGTTGACTATGCAGGGGTAGTTTTAAAGATTGCAAATTGTAAAAGGAAAGATTATAAAGAAAGAGATAGAGAGATGGAAATGAACCTTAGTGTATTATAATGTAAATAATGAAGATTATCATTCAATAACCTTTATATATGCTTTCAAATTCTCCTAACTAGGTCGATTGGGTCGACTAAGCTCTGTAAGAACCTATTACTGAGTGCTTAGAATATACATGGTCGAATAGGTTGACCTAGTATGATGAACCTGATGTCTAAAAAAGTATAGGGTTGAATGGGTTAACCTATAAGTTTAGATTGGAAGTTTGAAAAGATGAAAACCTATACTAGGTTGATAGGGTCGACCCAGTATCTTGTACCTAAAAAGTTGTGCTCAAAAGTTAGAGTTGGGTTGTAGTCAACCTAGTATGGAAAATATATGATAAAAATAATGATGAAAAAGAATGAAATAAATATTTCAAGGGTTAGTTCATATCATGTTCACTAGAATGTATTATGAAAGTGAAGCCAAAGTGAAGATAATGCTAAAAGTAAAGTGGAAATGTGAAGACAATCCAACTAATGGTGGGATATGATTCACGTCAAGTTTACTAGAATGTATGCAATAAAAAATGCATCATGTCTATAAATAAATCTTAGCTTAGAGAAGATAGAGCATACCTTCGCTTCTGATTGGGAATACATTTGTTAATGAAGAGCATGACCAATATGGGGATTTACTAGACCTAATTAGGGAGTCACTTGTCATAATACACCATGTTAGGAAGGGTTCTAAAGCTTATAGTCTAACATAATCATGCAACAACCCTAGAAGAGTCCTAGGTTTTGATATTCACTCTATTCTAATAAATAATAAAGTAAATCTAATCTAGTGTACACTTAATCTTGTGGCACAAAGTGGGGGTTAAAAATAAAACAAACTAAACTAAACATGCATAGAAGACACATACTCACGTCAATGTATATAGAATCTTAATGCATGGAATAGAAGCACAAATGCATTATCTATCTACTCTTACAAAGGAGAAATAAAGTTAGGAATTCTTACCTTTAAGACAAACCCGCCAAGCCTCAATATCTCCCTTGGGCAAGGTGCTTCGCAAGAGATTATTGTGGTATGTAAGGATAACAAAGACAAATTAACTCTAGGCTACATAACTTATCTATATATCCAAAATAATTCTCCATAAGACAAGATCCATATCTCCAAAGAAAGTATGGAACCCTAAGCTTTATTCCTCAAGTATAATGGTCAATAAGTAGATGTTCATTCACACTTATTCTTCTTCACTTCTTTCTTTTTAAATGGTTGGAAATGAACTTATATACATACGTGGACCTTTCCCTAATTCCTTTTGAATATGTCAATTATATAGGGTCAACCTTGTATGTTTTTAGGAGATAAATCACTAGGTCCCAAGTTAGGTTAGCTAAAGGGATAACAAAACTCCAAGTGAAAAATATCCCTAAACAATATAGGTTTAACCCAGTTGACCTAATATAGTCAACTAGTGAAAGGGGGTTTAGGCAGAAAAAATGAGGATAATGATATGAAAAATATTTGGAATGGATACAATAGATAAGAAAAGCTTAGGTTAAATGGTTTTATGAGACAAATGTGTAGATGACAAGTGGAAAAAGGGATACAAATCTTACGAATCACCAATGGTCTACTCAAACCTTTCCTTGTGCACCCCTTAAGCCATGCACTCAGAGAGATTGAGACTCAATTAGTTCCTACAAGATACAAAGTGTCAGTAAGTGATAAAAGTTTTAAAATATTATGTGTATACATAGTGTATGCCCTTAATTTTAGAATCTATTCCTTACAAATTAGGTTGTATGCCTTACACAATAGATTGTAGTCCTCGCACATTAGATTGTATGCCCTACACATTATACTTAAGCTACCTCACTTTGTGATCCATCTCAAACGAATATTGAAACAAATGATCTAATAACTTGCCTTTTTGATTCCATATCTTCTTTTTGAGGAGTTTTAATCATAGTTTTAACATCCTTTCCTTGGCCCCTACTTTGAGATCTACCATAATAAGGCTTGACAAAGTCAATCTTGAAAGTCACCTTTGGCCCAACTTTGACCAAGATTTTTTGTAATGATATCGACCTCAAATCAAAAACTACAAATAACATTCCCCCACTATATTTATTCAATATTTACTAAAATGTAAACAAATATGAAAATGTCCTCAAAATGGGGCCTATAGGGAGAATTTAAGAAAAACACTAAATAAGTAATAACTCACTCAAAATGGATCCCCAAAACATAAGTTTTTTAGTGAGAGACACTTAAAATATCCTCAAACTCTAGTAAAATAATTGGACATAAGTTTGATATATAATATAATATACAAGGGATTCTCTAATATTAGGGTTTTACCCAATCAATGGCCCAAATCGATGATCTTATACCACTTACAATGAAATTAATTGACTAATTAAGTAAAATAACATAAATATATCATAATATGACTAAAAAAATAAGAATATGAGTAAATTACTTGTCACTTTGATGGGGTAACCTCCACGACCTTCTAATAAGAACATAATTCACAATATGATGATCAAGTAATAATTACTACCTCCTATTTATAGTCTAATTAGTAAATGGTTAATCCATATGCTGACCTAAATACCCAAATGTGCTCATAGAGAAATTTAATATGATAAGTAAGGGGTTATGTAAACCATAATTTGGATACATATACCCCAACACATGATATAGGCTAAGGGCATAACATATATGCATGTAGCTTCATTACATTACCCATAAATGAAACATAATCTTGATATTTGAAAACATATATCTCTATTATTTTGATATTAGTTATAGATGGATAGGTTAGTGTGATCTAATTAGGTGGGCAATATATTTTTGGACAACAATAATGAATATGAAACTCTTCTTAGAAAGTGAGTACAAAGATAGGAGTGTTGTATGCAATGATATTCACTCCCTTACATGGTAATTATGAGTCATGATCTCCTCCTCATCCTCAAATTCCTCATCATAATAATTTTTTTCTAACTAATCAACATGGAAATGGGAAAGGCTACTAAATATAGTTGAAGGAAAATGAAGTCAAGTTTAATGGGGGAACCTCTATGGATAACACCCAATATGGGGACCAATAATATTCTCTATTGACCTATGTCAACCACATGATTTATCCAAGGGTATTGAGGAAGACAAAAGTATATTCATAGGAGAATTAGCTACAACCCTTATCTTAAAATTATGAAGCATATTTGATAAATCTACATGATGACCTATGATGTCTAAGTTACATTAGATTTTTTTTGTATACCTAGGCACAACATATGTTATATGATATTTGGTCTTATATATTCTTTAGTCTTGCCATTATTATTAAGTTATGTTATATTATGGATTGTGCATATAGTTAGGGAAGGATTAAATCATGAGTTTAATTCATGTTTTTTTTGTTTCACCTTGCCTCGCTATTAATTTTTGGCTCTCTCATTTTAAATCTTGAAATTAATTTTTACCACCAAAAAAAATAAATGGAAATTTTAATATTAATACTAATAATAGTAATTTTTTTTACTCACAAGTTACAATGATATTATATGATGGAGTAGGCTACACCAAATACATTGGCCAAGTTTTTCTAAGGTCACACCACTATCGATTGTTGGTAACAATTTAATACTCATGATTTAGTGGTTAAAACTATGATACAATCAATCATTTCATTTAATATTTTAACCAGAGGTTAAACTAAATTAATAAATATAAGTAGTTCATTTAATAGGTTTATTTTAACTATTTTTTATAAAGGGTAAAAAGGGGTATTTTGATGGTGTCCCAACCCTATTACATAGAGAAATATTAAAAGGGGGGATGACCATCAAGGCTCTACAAAGGACAAACCACTAGGGCTTAACAAAAAACTTCTAGACCATAACCGGTTGGAAATTGGAATAAAAGATAATAAAAAGAAAAACTATAAAAAACTAAAAATAAAACATCCTTAAAACCAACTAGATAAAATATTAGGGCACATCATATTCTTCATATCCAAGGCCATCTTTCCACTTGTTTCATGAGCTTGAGGTGGTCGATTAAGGCATCTATCTCTTGACACTTCCAATCAATGATTAAATTTCCACTTCTAGTGCAGTTGCTCATTCCTTCATGACCTAGGCCCAACAATTTAGCTTTCCTTTTTAACAACAAATCTTGGAAATGGTCTGAATATTTCACATAGTTATCCACAAAAACCATACTCAACATCTTTACTTTGTTAATTTGGTTCTAATATTTCCCAGCTCAATTTCCAAACTATCACTCTACCCTTGGAGATAACAAATTCCTCCCTTAGTCTATCAACTTTCCTTTTTAAGTTTAGATTTCATCACTAAGAGGGGTTTTCACCACAATCAAAATTGATTGATCTTGGTTCTTAACCCCTCTCTCCTTCTTTAGATTCTCTAAACCCTAGAAAACCTAGCTGAGCATAAATTTTTGAAGGACCACATCTTCTTGGAGACTATCCACTTGAGAAAAAAACCTTCCTTTCAATTCTACTAGGGGGAGATAGAGGCTGAACTCTTTTTTGGAGAAGCATCAATAACATTGGGTGAATATTTTGTTAGTCAGCTGTCTGATTGAGTAAAATAGGTCTTATCATCCACAATAAAGGAGATTGGTCGGCCCAGTGTGTAGGTTTACTACATCAACAGGGGATAAATCTCTCCTCTCATCAAGGGGAGGTTCCCTATAAATATGTAGGAGCTATATACTATATATATAAGATGAAAATAACACTCGAGGGTAGGATAAACATCCATCTTTCTTTTTTTAGAGATGATGCTCATAGATAAAGGAGAAAATCTTGGGTGATTGGTGAAGGTACTTCTCTTCTTTCAGAAGTGTTCTTGCAGGAAATAATAGGAGTTCTTTCAGGTATGATAAGTGACTGGTAACAGAGTGTAGAGTAAAAAACAATCTAAGATGTAGCACAAAGTCTCCACCTTGACTTCCCAAGAGTGAAATAAGAAGAACAATGGGGGCACAAAGTCATCCCAAGGTCCTTTACACAGAAAGAAACTAAAAACACACACTAAAAACAATTATGTCAGCATAAAGTCTGAAAGTAACTAGTTTCATGACACCTTCCTTATCACTTCCACTAGGTCTACTTGACAAATTAGATAAACAAGAACACATTCAAAAGATAGACATAAGAACAATCTCCTAGAATGATACAAGCTATAACAACACAAAGTCTACAAACAACTTGCTTTCTCATTCAGATAAAATGATATGAACAACAATCTGAGCTCAAAGTCTCAGTATTCACCTTTTAATTTGGATAGAGTTTTGCTTCTAATAATAGGAAGATCTGCTTTGCATAATGAGAGAAATTATAATGTATAGAAACCAAGCAAGGCTTGGCGCTCTTTCCCATGGGACGGCCCATGCTACAGTCAATGCCTTCAGTGCATTTTCAATTCTATCTAGAGGGACCATGCTTGAAACAACACATTGCCTTATTTATGGCATGTCCATTCATCAAATATGTCTCTTCTTAGGTCTGGATCATTTGGTTTGTCCCCTCTGATGTCTGCATAGCTGTCCATTTTGTCTTTACTCTAAAAGAGACTAATAGGCCACACCTTCAATGTTTGCAGGCCAAAATATCTGCTTAGTGGACTGTTCCACCTACTGAAATTACTTTTATGTAGATATTTCAAGCTTTTCCCTCTTTCTACTTTTGTCTTTTCTAGCTTTGTCTCTTCCTAAAATTTAAGCTCTTGGGGCTACGTTCCTAGCTTTACTGGCTCTTTACACTCCTTCTCTCAGTAGTTCTTCCTTTTGGCCTTGGCCTTAAGCCCTTTAAATGCATTTAGGTCCATGCTTAAACTTGCAAGGATCAATGGCTATTTCATTGCCATGAATTTGACATCTTCAGGTGTGTCATCACTTGAAAGCCAACAGCTAGTTGGTCACCCTGATTTTGACAGCTTCGA
The DNA here is from genome assembly GCA_037957365.1 of Torreya grandis. Lineage (NCBI taxonomy): Eukaryota > Viridiplantae > Streptophyta > Pinopsida > Cupressales > Taxaceae > Torreya > Torreya grandis. The sequence continues at coordinate 1,393,170 of JARHVA010000473.1, forward strand.
GGATGTCACCAGACTTTTGGATCTCAATGGCTAGTTGGCAACATTTAACTTTGATGTCTGTGGGCCCATCACTTTCCTTGACAATTCCTTTGGCTTTCTTGTTTTGTCCTTCTTGAAGGAGAAGAATCCCTTCAGGGTCTTGAAAAAGGCCTATTTTGGCCAGCGAGAGTCACTCATAAGGGCATCTGCCCTTTAGGCTGTCTTCAAATGACCTTCAGGCTTCTTTCTCTCAAAGAGTCCTTAGGTTAATTCCTTAAAAAAAAATGTCTAAAGGAATCATTTTATTTGTTTCATCCACTTTCCTTCAGACTTTTGCAATGGTCCATCTACTCCTCACCTGCCTTCCACAAGGGCTGTTTGACCCCAGTTCACTGCCCTCCACAAGGGCACTTGTTGCTTTGGCTTTGGGGCAGCCCCTTGAACCTACCAATTAAACTGACTGATTGAACAAACTTTGGTTCAATGGTTCAATCAGTTCAATCCCTTTATTTGGTTAAGTCCTTTGTCTGCTTGAACCAATTGCACATGAAACCTTTAAACCAAAGTGGTTCAATGGTTCAAGCCTTCTTCTCTTGTATAAGTGTTTTAAAGCCATTGAACTTTGAAGCGGTTGAACTATTGAACCTTTGCTGAAGTGCTTAAATATTGCCAACGACGTTGAACCTTGAAGCAGTTGAAATCGCTTGAGTGTTGAGATCTTGTTTCTTCTTGTAGAGTTCATAGAAATCAACCCATGAAGTCCATAGAAATGAGTTTGTAGAAATGAGTTTGAATAACTTGGCCTACAGAGTCCATAGATTTTTTCCTATGAAGTCCATATAAATGGGCCTGCAGAGTCTGTAGTTTTAAGCCTGTAGATTCCATAGATTCAAGCCTATAGAGTCCATAGAAATGGGCCTGTGGAGTCCATAGTTTCAAGCCTCCAGAGTCCATAGATTCAAGCCTATAGAGTCCATAGATTTCTATAAGAGCTTTGAAAAATGAAGAAATTGAATGCTTAGAACATTTTTTGAAAAGGGGAGAGAGGATTTTGGTCTGTTGAACCAAAATAGTTCATAGGTTTTCCCAAAAATGAGTGACATTTTTGGGGACAACAGCTAGCTCCAGTTGGGGAACTTCCCTTAGTTAAAATTTTGAAACAACTGAGGGGATTAGAAACTAGAATCTTTGGTGCCTTGAAGTATGCCATTAGGCTATGGAGTCATGCTACCCAAAAAGAAAGGCTCTAAAAATGAAAATGAACAACACAAAGTAGAAACAAAGACTATACAAATGTACATATGTATAGGTGAACTTATCTGATGCTTCAAGAATTGAAGTGCTTCAAATGCCACCCATTGTGAGACAATGAAGATGGCATTCTATCCTGATAAACTAGTAGGAAACTATTTTGTCCCTAGAATCAGTGACAGGCAAATAGAACTCTCCACTAAGAATCACACTTTCTGTGCACTCCTTTTGGCTCTCTCCTCTTACTCCATGGCAAGACGTGGTCTTCTCTCTAAAAACTATAACTCCTTGCTCTCTTTGTGAAGAGTTCCTTTTGCTAACTTTTGAGTACAATAGTATGGTCCATTACCATAGCTTATTGTTCTACTGGTTTAGTCTAGCACATGTTTTGTTTGTCAATATAAAACTCCTGACAAACCATTAGCTCAACATCTCCTTTGGTGTGAAGGAGTTTGACATCTTGGTCTTGAGCAGCTTTCAATTTGAGCAACAAAGATTCACATTCAATTGTGTTTTTGGTGTTGCTGAACTGCAACTTGCATGAAGGAAAAATATCTCCTTGAGGAGATATCAACATAGTCCCAGCTCTAGTATTGGTAGAAGAATTGCTGCCATGGATTCTAAGATCCAAACATCATCAGAAATTGATCTTCTATTATATTTATCTTTATTGGAAGTGGAAGATGCTTTTTTATCTATAGTACACCCTTCCAATTCTTTTGATGTCTTGTTTGAATTAATTTTTGGATTGCCAGCTACAGGATTTCATCTGTAGAAACATGAACCTCCTTTATGGACAAAAAATAATTACCCCTACTTGAAGACTCAAATAGAATCTGAGCTTCAGGTGCTGATGTTTGAGTGACTAAGATGGGCATGTTCCTTGGGGGAACATGAGTTACCTTTGTAATCTCTTGTCCTGCAGGGATGGTTGTATTCTTCACACACTCTACCAACCTATCCAACTGCTTAGGGTTGGCTTGTAGGAATTCAAATTCAGTCATTTGAATTTTGGTTTTCTCAACATGGTCAATTATGTCAAATGACTAAAATGGACTATGAAGAGAGGATGGGAGTTCATCCTTTTGGTTTTTAGGGGGGAGGATTGATCTGCAAATTTGAAGTAGAAGGTGTAGGGATGTTTGATGTACTTACCTTCTTAGCAATCACCAGGTCCTTTGGCTGGAAAGGCAAAGTGGTCCTACATTTAGAAATTGAAATTTCTATTTGAGGTCACTCCTCTATCTTTTCTTTATCAGCTTGCTGGGCTGACTGGTTCTTGGACCAGGTGAACACAACATATGATCCCTCAACTGCTTCACCTTTACTTTTGGGTTCATCTTGGTAATTCAAGCAACTAATGTGGGAGTCACCAGCTGACTCTTCTTGACCCTCCATAAATATATTAGCATCATTTTCTTGATTAAACTTAGGTTGGAAAGAGAAATCATGTTCAATTTCTAGATATCTAATTGCTGAGTTGGTTGGAGGTGCTTCAAGGGTAAGGTTCCTCTGTGAGGGAGGAAGATGATTTGGTTGTCCTTGATTCCTGGTAGCATTGCCTTGATATGGCTAATTCTAAAATGTCTTCCTTGGCATATCTTGATTAGGAGGAATAAACATACCTTGGGCCATTTGCCTTTTCAAGGCTAGCAGTTCATTTGCCATCTTTTGCACCATTTGATCAATGGTAGCTGTAGATGAATTCTTAGAAGATGAAGAATATTTACCTCTATTTGGGTCTCTTCTTATCTTTATTGACAAGATAAGGTAATCTTCTACCTTAGTAGCCAAGTCCTAAGTAGCAGTAAGGTCTATGTGTCTAGCCCATCTCAGCAAAAAACTCACTTCAGGTAGTTGTGAGTTGATGAAGAAGCATTTGAGGTTTTTAGGTATTAGCTAAGAAATGATAGGAATTCAATTCCTTAGCTTGTCAAACTTTTCTATGAAATCCCTCATGGGTTCATAAGGTTCCTTCTTCATCTGTGTAAGCTGGGCCAGGAAAGCATGTGTATCTTTTGCAGGCTTAAACCTGGCTTCAAATTTAGCTTTGAGAGTGTCCCAGTTAGTCACTAATCAAGCCTACATGTGGTAAAACCATTCTGAAGTAGAACCTTGTAGTGTTTCCATGAAGAGCCTGACTACCACATCTTCAAATTCCACCCCTATTATGCCACAAGCTATGCTAAAGGCTACAATGTGTTCATCAAGGTGAACTCTCCCATCACCAAAGAATTTGGGGAAGTTATTTCTTGAGCTACATGGAAGTTCATGCAGAGGTGGAGTAAGATTTAGTGGACTGAATGAGTTACCCCAGGGGCCTTAAACTACCATGATGGGATTATGAAAAAGAGGATAACAAATCTGGGTGACATATGAATAGGCAAAGCTCTGCTAACAACAACAAAATTAGCTCTACCTTGGGCTCTCTGGCTTCTTTATAACATGGAATTGCCAAATTGTAGAACAAAAATGGGAAAGAATTGGCCCTACTTCAGCTTGAAGCTTGAGACTTCAAACTACGTGCTTTTCCCCAGTGGCTCTAGTTTTGCTGACTAGATAATATAATGAAGATGGAGGAAGATGGTAAGGCTATAATGATAATGGGTAAGACATAGAATGGAGTCGCTAGAATCTATATTGGATAAGGCTAGGGGCTACTTCAATATGAAACTTGAGGCTTCAGACTACACATTCATTCCCAATGGAGTCACCAAAAAGACTATTGGGTGAATATTTTGTCAGTCAGTTGTCTGATTGAGCAAAATAGGTCTTATCATCCACAACAAAGGAGATTGGTTAGCCTAGTGTGTAGGTTTACTACATCAACAAGGGACAAATCTCTCCTCTCATCAAGGGGAGGTTCCCTATAAAAATTTAGGAGCTATATACTATATATATAAGCTAAAAATAACACTCGAGGGTAGGATAAACCATCCATCTCTCTTTTTTCAGAGATGATGCTCACAGACAAAGGAAAAAATCTTGGGTGATTGGTGAAGGTACTTCTCTTCTTTTAGAAGTGTTCTTGTAGGAAATAATAAGAGTTCTTTCAGGTATGATAAGTGACTGGTAACAAAGTGCAGAGTAACCAACAATCTAAGATGTAGCACCCAGTCCCCACCTTAACTGCCTAAGAGTGAAATACGAAGAATAATGAGGGCGAAAAATCATCCTAAGGTCCTTTACACAGAAAGAAACTAAAAACACACACTGAAAACAATTATGTTAGCACAAAGTCTAAAAGTAACTGGTTTCAGGACACCTTCCTTATCACTTTCACTAGCTTTGCTTGCCAAATTAAATAAACAAGAGCATATTCATAAGATAGACATAAGAACAATCTCCTAAAATGATATAAGCTATAATAGCACAAAGTCTGCAAACAACTTGCTTTCTCATTCAAATAAAATGATATGAACAATAATCTGAGCTCAAAATCTTAGTATTCACCTTTCAATTTGGGCAAAGTTTTGCTTCTGATAATGGGAAGATCTCATTTGCATAATGAGAGAAATTAAAATTTATAGCAACCAAGCAAGGCTTAGCACTCTTTCCCATGGGACAACCCATGCTACAATCAATGCCTTCAATGCATTTTCAATTCTATTTGGAGGGACCATGCTTAGAATAGTACATTACCTTAATTATGGCATGTCCATTCATCTAATATGTCTCTTCTTGGGTCTAGATCATTTGGTCTATCCCCTTTGACATCTGTGCAACTATCCATTTTGTCTTTACTCTAAAGGAGACTAATAGGCTATGCCTTCAATGTTTATAGGCCAACATATCTACTTAGTGGACTATTTCACCTACTAAAATTACTTTTGCAAAGATTTTCAAGCTTTTCCCTCTTTCTGCTTTTGTCTTTTCTAGCTTTGTCTCTTCCTAGAATTTAAGCTCTCAGGGCTACGTTCCTAGCTTTACTGGCTCTTTATGCTCCTTCTCTCAATGGTTCTTCCTTTTAGCCTTAGCCTTAAGCCCTTTGAATGCATTTGGGTCTACGCTAAAACCTGCAAAGATCACCAGCTATTTCATTGCCATGAATTTGATGTCTTCAGGTGCGTCATTGCTTGAAAGCCAATGGCTAGTTGGTCACTCTAATTTTGACGGCTACAGGGATGTTGCTAGACTTTTGGATCTCAACAGCTATTTGGTGACGTTCAACTTTGACGTCTGTGGGCCCGTCACTTTCCTTAACAATTCCTTCAGCCTTCTTGTTTTATCCTTCTTGAAGGAGAAGAATCCATTCAAGGTCTTGAGAAAGGCCTATTTTAGCCGGCGAGAGCCACCCATAAGGGCATCTTCTCTTTAGGTGGTCTTTGGATGGCCTTTGGGCTTGTTTCTCTCAAAGAGTCCTTGAGTTAATTCCTTCGAACAAAATGTCTAAAGGAATTGTTTTCTTTGTTTCGTCTGCTTTCCTTTAGACTTTTCCTTCAGTATTTTCCTTTGGACTTTTGCAACGGTCCATCTATTCCTCGCCTACCTTCTACAAGGGTTGTCTGACCTTGGTTCACTACCCTCCATAAGGGCACTTGTTCCTTTGGCTTTGGGGCATCCCCTTGAACCTGTCGATTGAAATGACTGATTGAACCAACTTTGGTTCAATAGTTCAATGGTTCAATTGGTTTAATCCCTTTATTTGGTTAAGTTCTTTGTCTGCTTGAACCAACCACACATTGAACCTTTGAACCAAAGTGGTTTAATGGTTCAATAGTTTAATGGTTCAATCCTTCTTCTCTTTCATAAGTGTTTTGAAGTTGTTGAACTTTGAAGCGACTAAACTATTGAACCTTTGCCAAAGCACTTAACTCTTGCCAATGACATTGAACCTTGAAGCAGTTAAAATTGCTTAAGTGTTGAGAGCTTGTTTCTTCCTACAGAGTCTATAGAAATCAACCTGTGAAGTCTGTAGAACTGAGTCTGTAGAACTTGGCCTACAGAGTCTATAGAATTTCATCTATAGAGTCCATAGAAATGGGCCTGTGGAGTCCGTAGTTTCAAGCCTGTAGAGTTTGTAGATTCAAGTCTGTAGAGTCTGTAGATTCAAGCCTGTAGAGTCTATAGAAATGGGCCTGTGGAGTCCATAGTTTCAAGCCTATAGAGTCCATAGATTTAAGCCTGTAGAGTTCGTAGATTTTTGGAAGAGCTTTGAAAAATGAAGAACTTGAATGCTCAGAACAATTTTTGAAAAGGGGAGAGAGGATTTTGGTCTGTTGAACCAAAATAGTTCATAGGTTGTCCCAAAAATGAGTGACATTTTTGGGGAGAACAAATAATAACCTCAACAATAATCTCAACAATGGGCTCATGAACTAACACTTAAGCCTCTTTCAAAAAATCTTTGTTTCCACCCTTCTCACAATCCTCCACCTCCAGCTTAAAAATTAGTCTGACCACATCTTCATTAGGGATCTCAAACACATCTCCCTTAAATTCTTCTTGGCCTTCATTAATGTCAATTTCCTTTCCCTAATGGGATTTAAGCCTCTAGTGAGCACAACCATTACCTTTTCCTATAGCTATAGATTTACCATAGTGGGAGCCAACATTAATTTTATCCACTTTGGGGGGGAATGATGATCCTAACCATTTTTATTTTCACCCTAGATATTTTTTAACATTCATTATAAATCTTATCCTCCTTGTTATTACCTCGAATCACAAGCCTAAACTCTATAATATAGATAAATAGGAGGGATCCTTGTAATAAGAGCATGAAAATTCCCATGATGAAGTGGGTCTTTTCCATTAATAATTTTAATATCCATAACATACCTTTCCAAAAAAATAAGTAGAAAAAATGAAATGCTCATATGAATATTTCTCCTAAAATGATTGATCATGTTGAAGTGATAAGAGTATAGTATGGAGAATTTACCTTCCAAAGTAATGTATTAGATGATTTACATGTTAACCTTCACCTAGGGCCAAGAGTGAGAGTATCTAATAATGCCATCACCATTTGGGTAATTCTCCACCATCTCATTATTACCATATAAAATATTAATCTTGATTTGATTTCTATGTTTATTTTAAATACTTACCTACTCTTCATTTCCATCCATATAATCGAATATATGTACTCCTCACACACTTCCATTTGGACACCTCTAAGAGAAATAGTCCTTCATTTATAATATTTTGTGAATTCTATAGAGAGATCTGTCATAACATATAACCCTTTCCACAAAATTTGACATGCCATCCATTATAATTTTACACAATCTAGGGTTATTTCTTACAAACTCACATGATAATGGTTCTATTATAGATTTCCCACCCCCATTCTAGTTTCAAATATTAATTTCAACTGAAGAATTTATAATTATATCATCAAGATTTTGATAAAAATGGTCTTTCCTAAATAATAATTAGATATATATTTTCCTTGTTTGATTTTTAATCTTTTCCCACCAGCCCCCTTCCTTCTTACAATCGAGAGCTTCATACAAGTGGAAGCACACATACCAAGGACATTATTTAAGGTTAAATTTCTCTCATTCAACTTGGATATTACATGTTTGGGCATGATAATGAGATAATACATCAACCTAAATATCAATCTATGATGGAACATTAAGTCATTTTATGTGATTATTCTGTCATTGAGAAAATGTGTGATGATGTTAGCCATCAATAGGCTGAAAATGAAACTAAGAAACATTAATATCCTTAATATTAGTTTCATGATTAATAAGGATATTAATAGAACTAGGAAGTGTTGAAATCTTATTTTTTAATTGTGTAAGTGATTTTGAATCAATGTTTCAAGTCACACTCTGTGAACCATCATCAACATAAGGAGGAATGAGAATATAAAAATGATCAATTATAGAATTAGGTCTATTTATTCATTAATTTTTAGGATGAGAGAGTCAATAAAATAATTGAGATAATTAAATAAATCAATATAAAATCATATCAATAATTCAAATTTATGAATAAAAATACAAAAGAGGAGAAACAATAAAAGACATATATCAAACAAGAAAAAAACTTCATAACTAAAAATGATGGTAATAATAAAAAGATGAGAAAAATGAATTCACATATTAACTTAAAATTTATTCTAGAACTAGAAAATTGACAATTAAAATAAGATAAAATTAAAATTAACTATTAATAAAAATAAAAAAACTAATAATTGAAATTAGAAAATGTTGAGTTACAAGACATGAAGTAAAATGAAAATTAAATTAGATAAATTGAAATAAAGGTATAAATGTGAAGATAAAAAGGATGTAAATAAGTCAAAATTTTGTAACTCAAAAGTGTAACATCCCATCATCTATTTTTTTTTTAATTGACAAATTAAGATACTAATACTATGACACTAGACTTGATTTGTGAACCTGATACTACAATATGCATGAAAACAAGAATGTAAGTCTTCTCATTCTTTTCATTCAAAGTAATAGGTAGGGTTAAACCACCTACCACACAAAGTTTTATAAGGTTACTACCATAACATCTTGTTAATCAATAATCAAATAATCAAACTTAAACCTATAGTGGTTTTAATCCCCTTTTTAACATAGTGATATTAATAAGTTAAAACCATACTAGGTAGTGGAATTAACACAAGTTCTCAATTTACGTCATGCTCATGCACTAATTCCATATGTATAAATTAATGAGTAAAGGCATTAGGTAATTTAATCCACTTAGAAGATATCACTTGTTTCCAAGTCTACATGTTTAAATGATTGACCCTACTAGTGATTCCCAAAACTAGTAGAGATAAATTATTCCCTTTGTAGAATATTCTAGCCTGTTACTCAAATATTAAGAGTCAAAAATGGTTTATAAATCCTCTTATTCCCTTCTCTAATGATCCTTTAATACAAAATTCTTTGAGGTAGTTCAATGGAATTTAAACAAGAGAAGGATTAAAGCTAATGGAATTACGAACCAAAAAGGCATCCCAAATAATAATTATTAACATTTACACAATCATCACTTACCATAAAAGAGGATATTTGGCGCAACTACTATAATTCTTGAAGATAACCCTAAATAGACAATTCAAGGAGGTATACTTTATAAGCTTACATGAAAATATCTTAGATCCCATATAAACTTTCATGCTAGTGGTCATCAAATGTTACACATGTAAGAGTCTTTTCTTAATCATGAAAATAATGACTAATTATTAGTCACTCTCAATATAAGTTTTAATTAAAACACAATTCCAATAACAATCCCTCAGCTACATTCATATGATTTACCACCAACTATCCAAGTCTTAATTGAGTGGTTGTACCAAATTGGCTATAACTTTGGATGGCTTATTCAAACTAATAGTAATCAATTTCCAAATCAAAATCCAACATAAGAAAAGATAATGAATTTTATATAATAAATGCTAAAACTAGTTTGACAAACCACCAAATATAATCATTTAATTATTAAAAACATTCTAAAATATAAATACCATTCAAGCCTGAAATGTGGACTCCACCTTATAAATTCACTTAATGATAATCTTTTGAAAGCAAACTTACAGATCAACAAGGCAAGTCTACCTCAAAGAGAGTGTTCTATTTAAATTTTGAAGCCATTATATTAAATAATATAAAATAAATCAAATTAACATTCACGTCAAAAATTCTTACTTAAAGTAAAACTATAGTCCTATGACAAAAAATAACTATAACCAAGTGAGGCCTACTAGTAGCTAAGTTACTACTCACTTTACAAAATTTGAATTAAATAAGCCTAATACATAACTTAACACAAAGGTAGGATTTACTAAACAACTAACCAAGCATAACCAATCAAGAATCTTGTCACACTACCAAAACTTGTGGCTACATGATTTATATATAGATCAGTTGAAATTTTAATAATAGTTTACACATTCATGCTAAATCTCTTAGACAACCATAAATAAGATAGATAATAATACAACATCAGACATAACAACTCAACTAGATAAACATGTTGAATAAAAGACAATTTCAATCATTAAAGAATCAAGAGTTAATACAACAATGCACTTATGATCTCTTTAGATTCCAACCATTCTCTAGTGTAATGGTGGTTATTACATCAAGCAAGTGATGAAAATAAAATTACTATTTATACTATTTGAAATCAAGGCCACTTAAGTCCAATTCACATAAATCTCTTGCATTAAAAATTTGTAATAAGAGAGGTCAAGACTAACATGGTAAAATAAATGTCCTTGATGATAACAATCTATTACATTAAATTAACCAGTAAGCATAACATGTATGAAAAATAACTTTCACATGAAAGGAATGCCTTAAAAAATATTTCTCTTGCTAGTGTAAAAGAAATAATTCATATTCATGCATATCATAATAGAAAAATATTAATAAACCATTTAAGGGAGTTTATTTAGCTTGTGACCAATAGCTTTACCTTCCTTATGTAGCTAAATTTAGCTACATAAGGTATAGAATTTGCCACTCAAGGGTATGTATTCAACCATATAAATTTAAATATTATATCATTAGTGGAATTTACTTATATCTGGAAAATACAAACCATACATCACTGTATAGTGTGTGTGTGTGTGTGTGTGTGTGTGTGTGTGTGTGTGTGTGTGTGTGTGTGTGTGTGTGTGTGTGTGTGTGTGTGTGTGTGTGTGTGTGTGTGTGTGTGTGTGTGTGTGTGTGTGTGTGTGTGTGTATTCAACTTCGTAGTGTGAATATTTAGCCATACAAGGAATGCAAAATTTAGCTACATAAGGTATAGAATTTGCCACTCAAGGGTATGTATTCAACCATATAAATTTAAATATTATATCATTAGTGGTATTTACTTATATTTGGAAAATACAAACCATACATCACTATATAGGAAACATTACCAATAATAATATAAGAGTGCCTTCACAAGGAACTAGGATTTGACCATCATTAAATCAATCAAGCACAATGCCATGCAAAACTCCATTTAATACAACCATTATGCCAAGAATGGTAGAGCAATATCAACTCAATAAAGAATATTATGACCTTAAAAACACAAATTTAAACCAATACATTATTTATGATCGTATATGCATACCTAAAAATGCATATAGGAGTTTGTACCCCAAAATAATAATAAAGCTAAATAAAAATTTCCATTTCCATAATCAAACACTAAGGTAAATAAATGTAATTAAGAAAGAAGTAAACTTTAACTGATAAAAAGAGACTCCAAATAATTACTTTCATGTCCTAGCTTTTCTTTCCAAGATGCCATTCTTTCTCTGGATTTTCTCATCATGCATCGTGACTCCAATGGAATTTTTAAACCAAGTAATGTCTCATAAAAATAGGGATGACATGACTTAGAAAGTGGGTGAAATATTTACACCCTTCAAATTATTGATGCAACATATTAGGTGCAAAACTGGAAGTGTAACAACCAAGACTTATTCACTTCTCCATTCTACTTCCACCTCAATGCCAAAACCCAAAATGTCATAAATAGAAGCATTTATAAACTAACATGTAGAAACCCTAATTCTTCTTATTACTAAGTCAACTTAAGTCAACTTACAATATATAATTTAATGAAAAATAAAACACAAAAATCACATAATTACTTCCATAATGATTTATTTCTCATTATTTCATTTTAAATTAAATGCAATTAAAACCAAAATATTTCCAAAATCAAGTTCCAAGCCTTTCTAATGACCTTTGGGATTAACATAATGTCTTAAGGCCAACATTAAGCCAATATGAAGGTGTTATTTAATAATAAGATAAACAAGGTCTCGTAAAGAAACAAAACATAATTATTTCTCATTTCAAGTCCTTAAAAACATCTATCAAGATGATAATATATATTGAAACATAATAGATCAATGATACCTTAGCCACTGACTTGTCATTCCATCAAGATACTTTAAAAAAGTAAGATATTTGAGTCATAGTTAGATATAATAATTAAAACAAGCTTTTAAAAAGAATTGAGTTAGCAAAAATCTACTCAAAAAGGACATATTGATATATAGTCCCAAATTTATTTTTATAAATATGAAAACATATTCAAAGATAAACAATGAAGGACCAAAAATGCACAATTGACCTAGTGTTAATGATAGTCATAAATAACAATAAAGTAACATGTTCATTCAGATAATCATCGTGTCTCCATCATGAACACAAGTGAGAACACAATGATTGCAAATATGATCATACCTTAGATCACCACCATTTAACAATTTAAATGTATCTAAAAGATTATATCTTGACACAACTATGTTGGTTCATTAAAAATTAGTTAAATAAAATAAAAACAAGGAAACCATAATGTTATTCCTTGCACTATTTAACCAATCATCCCAAGGGAAAAACATGGTTAGCTGCCCCATGATGAACTTATTGAATTTCTCTAGGATCTAGAAGCAGAAGTAATTTAATGACTTATTCAAGCATATTACTAATATGCAATAACAAACCTTTTTCATTTGGTACCAAGCCTTAGACCAAGACCTTAATGGTTACATAGTAACAGAGCTTGTTGACACTTAAAAAATGTAACCATACTACTAACATGTTAAATAACAAATATAAAATCAATGTGACTTATAAAATCATTAATAATAAGCTACTTAAATAATTAATATCAATGTGCATAATTGACTATGACTCAATGATAGCCACATAATCAAAATAGAAACTTAGTTAAGCAATATTGAAAAGAGTCATATCAAAAGATCTTATTCAAATTGAACAATTTTTTACCCTTTGGGATGTCTTTGGGACTGGAGAATATGACAAAAAAATTCCAATAAAATGTAATAAGTAAAAAGGGGTATCGTAGCCTAGGAAAATAATGTATCAAAGAGGGATGAATAACATGATAAAATAAAATCACTAAAATAACACAATAATATTGAATCAAATATAAAGGAAACTAATATCATAGTACTTAAAATAAAACATATACCTAATTTTATAAATAGAGGGGGGATATATATACCACAAGATAGAAGAAGAAAATGAAATAAGAAAGAATACACTATTGAGAGGAAAGAAAAGGAAGAGGGGAAATAAATGATGAAATAAACTACAACTGAACCACCTAACTTAACCACTTAAAGTTAGAGATGGTGGAAGAATAAGAACCAAAGGAATGCAACTAAAAATAATAAAATTTAGATCTTTCTATTGGGGTTTTTAGTGAGGTAAACTAATGGTTTTCATGAGTGGTTCAAACCTATGCCTACATCCCTATTCAATTTGTTCTCATATTTTCAAAATTTAATAGCTTCTCTAAGTGGACATTTAATAAAGTGATATTCTATGGCTAATAATTTTGTGTCTTTAATACAAACATGATATTTGGTATTAAACGGATGTGCTACTAGTGATGAATTCATCACTCTCTCATTTTTATATCTGTCATGTGTTCTAAGATCCTAATGTGAACATTTAGTCTCGCCAATGTAAGAACACCTCTAAGAGTAATTAATTTTTGTATATACCACTTTTAAAATTAGGTCATAAGTATTCTTTGGAATATTTGACCATTTTTCTAAGTTTTGCATGAGGTATGAAAATAGTCTGAATGTTCTTATTTCTTAAAATTTTAGAGAATTCGTTAGAAATTACCTCAATGTATGGAAGGTAAATAACCATATTTTCATTACCTACTTCCCTAACATAGGGGCACATCATGGAAGTTTTCACTAATTTAATTTTTTTTTAATTGTAACCATTCTTATTAAAAATTACAATTAACCGATTAATTTCCTCTTCTAAATGATCTTTCTCACAAATTCTAAAAGCTCTAGTTGCTAGAGTTTTCAATTTTGTGAAGGGTGATGATGAGAATTGGCATGAAAATAGAGATCAATGTGGGTGTATTTATAAAAGACCCATTAAGAGAAGGAAACATCGGGTTTTATTAAAATGAGGACATCAAAGAAGGTTAGGTTGCCATAGTGCTCTAGTTTCTTAGTAAACTTAATGTTATCCATGACATTATTAATGTGCTAATGGAATTCTTCCAATTTTTATAAACCATGAGGCCAATTTACATGTATGTCATCAAAATCACCTCTTTCACCACTTTAGTTTAAGAGGGAATGAGAAGAGAGCTAACTCTTCAAAAAACCCATGAATAGGCTAACAACCACTAGAGATATAGGCAATCCCATCGACACACCTTTGGTTGTTTCATAAATCATACCCATAAAATTAAAAAGGTTGACTTCAAACATAGCAAAACTAAGGACTTAGTTTCCTCATCATTATGTCTACCCACTCCTCTAATAGTCTCCTTGATGGCACCTTTGTGAAGAGATAAACAACAACAAAACTCACTAAAATATTTTTACTATAGGCCTTTTTATCTTTAATAAAATCGATAAAATCTAAAGAGTCTTTGATAAAAGGAGTTTTTCCTATTAGAATTTTAATTTTTATAGTGAGAAAGGAGGCTAAGGGACAAGTGAGAGAATTCGTAGTATCAAAAGTAAGTTTCAATGGTGTTCCTACTTTATTAATCTTAGGTTCTCCATATATCCTAGGAGTGATATATTTTTTTGGCATAAGACATTTTTTCAAGTTATCTTCCAAGGAAAAGAGATTAATAACTTTTCTCACATTTATATCAATTTTGGAGATTAGGTTGACTGTCAATTTTTGATAATTGTCATTATTTTGAAGATGGTAAAATATCTTAAAATCATGCTCAACATTGTTCATCATAATAGTTTAATTACCCTTATCATTTTTAGTGATGACAATGTTCTCATTAGAGTTGAGATTTTTTAGAGAATCCCATTCTACCTTAGAAATGTTAGAAGTGGGGGGTTTGGATTTACTTAATACCACAACATAGTTTTACCTTAATTATTCAACCAATTCAACTAGTATACCTTTAATATCAATTTTTATTTTAACCAAAAAATATTTTCTTGGTATATAATTAGGTGCAATTGTAAAACCCAAACCCTTTTTTTAAATTGTTGAAATAGTGTTGGTTAAGGGGAAATATCGATAATTTAACTACTAATTTAGACTCCCAATTATCAATCAAACCTTGGGAATTAATGTTAATATTAAATCCATTGAAATAAGATCCTAGTTAAGGACTATTATTTAATATACATGGGAGGAAAGGGAGGGTAAAACACATTCCTACTAACATTCAAGTTGTTGTCATAAACATTAGAAGAATTAGTGGCACTAGTCAGGGGTGAAAGAGATCTAATCTAAGAAAGGGGGTGGGGTTAAAGGATAAGGGAGATAATTAATAGGTTATAAGGTGATTTTTTTTTACCAAGAGAAGATATACTAATTACTATGTTTACTAGAGAGGAAGGACTGAAAAATTCATCACATCTAGAAACCAATGGTGAAAAACAAACCTTATTATTAATGACACTACAAACTCTTGGTGAGATAGGATTTAGAGAGAATGATAAATTTAAATGTTTGATAATCATTAAAGCTAGATATTATAGGAGAGTATCCAATATTTATTTCATCTAGATGTTACGTGAAGGGTAAAAATATTTAATATATTGGAATTAATTAAAATGGGACATAACACTAGAGGATCCAAATAAGATACATGATGAATGTTGAGAGAAGAAGAAGACAACAAAAAATACAAAAGAGAGGAAGAAAAATAAATATAGGTAGGTAAATTACTAGTACATATAATGGTAAGGGTATTGGTACTATTAGAAGATACATGGGGATCTATTGGAAGATATGAAGAATTATTACACACAAAAGAATATGAAAGCACCATAGACTATGTCGTGGGAAAAAGCTATAACTGAAAATGAATTGGAGTTGAAATTAGGGAGAATAATATAATTAAATATAGTAAAGGATGTATTTATTATAAAAATACTTCTTATCTAAAATAATATACCTAATGAAGAACTTTGCCAATTTATGCTTGGGGATATTTCTATAGTTTATGTCCAATGACTAGATGTAAGAGCATGTGGTACCACATGGTGAATTTGTAAGAGGAGTGAGATATATATTTAAATAGTTATTAAAACTATATGAATTATAATTACTATGGGTGAACTCAAACCTAACATAGTAACTCCTTGGTGAATAGATATCTCCACTCTTATGATGTCTAGTGAGGTGAATAAATTTAATTTTTTGAACAATTTCAAAATTTAGCTTCAAGCCTTATTATTTAGAGATATAGGGAGATCAATAAGGTTATCCCACTTATAAATAATATTTTATGACACCCAAAAATTAACAAACCAATCAGCCATTAAATTACATTACCTATAGGTGTGAGAGAAGTAAACTCAAAAAACTGGGTTAACAAAACACATATGTCATTGACCAAGTTCCTACTTTTACAACAAGGATTGGATCAATTTATAAGATAATTAATAATATTAGATGAGTCACCCTCTATCACCAACATTCTATAATCCACATCTTTTTTCACTAAATACCTTCTAATATAGCCACTACCTCTATATAATGATTGGTTTGCCTACCCATGGGGTTAGCAAAAATTAGCTATAAATTTCCGTCTATAATCTCTGATAACCCCTATGCCAACTTGACCTAGGTTACCTTTTTCTACTCATCACAATTGAGTTTAACCCAATGAGGAGGGGGTGGGATCCACTTGGATGCTTTTATGTCCACCTTATCAAGAGCCTTTTCCATTTTCCATACCTTTTCTAATCCCCATGATATTAGAGTCCATTATTAAATAGGGTAGGTAGTGGAGTTAACCTTGTTACTAGAAGCTATAAAATTTTCCTTAATCAAAAGTAAAAACTTGGAAGTAACACTAAGGGGTATGATTTTATTATTTAATAAGATCATTTGATTATTTTCTTTGCATATACCACCCAAAAGGTGGTGAATTGAGAGAATCTAAAACTTTTTGAGAGGACTAAAAAATAGAGAAATCCATTAGAGGAAGTTAAGGAGAGAATTTGGTCTAACCTAAGCCACATCAAATGCTGAAAGTAAATAATAAAAAAACTTGCTAGAAAAATTGAGAAAGAATGAGGAGGTGATGCAAAAATTCACTGTCTACTCTATTTGTCATCATGACTCCCCTTTTGTTCAAATTATACACCATCAAATTTTTGTTTTGTGTTGCTAAATAGGAGGAGCTATTAAATTTAGGTGTCAACTCCTCTTCCCATAGAATCCCCCAAGGAATCCATTAGTGACTAGACCTAAATCCATAAAATATATTGACTTAAAATTTTATGCCCCATCTTTAGTCTCAAAACATATAATTTTATCCTCTTTTAAGAATGCATAACTTTAAAATTTCCTAGGTTTCCATTCAACACTTTTAAAACTTCTAGATTAAAAGGGTCTTGAGTCTACATTTGGATAAATTTCCATTTTATACCTTAGTGTTTAACCATTTTTGGAAATAAGGATAAATATAAAATACAATAGACTAATCAAAGATTAATAAACTAATATAAAAGTAGGCTAATTAATGAATTTATATTCTACTAATATTTTTGATAGGAAATACTGAATCTAAGCATATGTCAAATACAGAAAGAACAACATTAAACATTTTGATAATAGAAATATAAAGGATAAATTATACTTATCTTATACACTGATGTGTAGACAGGTTTGAGTAATGTAGGTATATAAATAAATTATATGAATATTATGATCCAGTCTTAAGATTTTAAATATAAGTTTTCTATTAATATGGATGCTTGTATCACCGTATGCACACTAATGTTGATGCTACATCTATGATTGAATTCATCTATCTTATATGGAGTATTTACTATTAACTAACACTTCCACTAATGTCTTTATGGGTTTTATATCACCTTTCAGATTGTGTGTTCAGATAACATGCATAAGATCTCGATATCATAATATAATTCAAACCCTAGATCCTCCTCTTAGGTCTTATCACCTTGAAAAAAATGGGTTAGTGGGCTCATAAAGTTTAAATAACCTCAAATACCACTTTTTCAATGATCACTACCTACATATCCAATTCTCCAACATATGTATCTCTCCCTTATATATTGGCTTTTATGTGAAAAATTGTTTAGAATGTTATATGCAAGTGCATGTAGTGATATAACTTATAACTTGATAAATATGACTCATGGGATTATATTTGAATGATTAAAACCTGTAATATGAATACTCTTATGATTGATATGTAAATAGGAAAGAATGAGGTTGGATAACTTAGTTGTGTAATTTATTTTCAATAGTATAATATAAGCGTGAGATGTGCTTGATCAATGAATAATGAGTTAAATTTAACTTGTATTTATGAAACATATTTTGACAAGTTTATCACATAAGGGTTAATAAAATAAAATAGGTTGACTCGTATATAGCAAAATATTTGAAAATTTAAGTGTTTATAAGGCACAAACACTTGTATTGGAGAATAAAAAATAGTGTCGATGCTACTATCCAAGTCTAAACACAACTATCTATGGAAATAGAAGGTTGTTGGAGATATATAAATAATAATGGAGGATATATATCATAAATTAAGAATACTATGGGCTATAGGTGATCTGGGTAATCATAATAATAAGGTATAATTATAGAACAACCATTTGGGTCTAATGAGATGGCAAACACGAGCCTATCAGCTGCAAAGAAGATCATAAATTGAAGAGTAGAGATTTGAGTGATATTTTTCAAGTGTAAATGAATTTTTTAACATATAAATCTAGATTTAAGAATCTACATATTCCCCCAATTTAATCTAGTAATGGATAATGATCAAATTACTAGTTTAAAGGAAATAAATGTGTATCATGGTGTGTACAACACAAGTTGATTTGCTTGAGCCCTATTTAAATTTTTGGTATGTGTATTACCTAAAACCAAGAGCATGTTACATGTGTATTTAGTGCATATAATCTAAAAATGATTAATTTAAATTTTCTTGAAATAAAAGAGAGTAAGGAAGGATTACATCTATGTGTTGATGAAACCATGTTGCCCCTTGATAGTTTGCGTTGGTAATGATACTTCCTAGCTAAAGATTTGGAGAGAGGTTCACAATGAACCTTGGATATGTGAATAGGGTAATTTTAGGGTAATAATGCTACCAATATGGTACAAAGGTGAGTTATGTCAAGACCATCAAGAGATTAGACTCTCAATCACACAACTTTATTATATAATAATCTAACCAATCTCTCTCAAGTTAACTGGTATAACCATATCAACTTGAAATAATATATAAAGTTCCATGTCCATTAAGGGATGATTTAACCTTTTAGGATTTTATAAGAGTAGCTACATATGTTTGGTTAAAGGGTTAACATGTCTAAATTAGTTAAATAACATACAATAATTAACCTACTAATTTATAAATGAATTTGACCTTGATTGAATTTCTAAAATAGAATAAATAGGGAGAAAAATAGACTCACGTAATAATAGACAGTCATAGATGATCTAGGTTCTAAAACTTGATATCTGAGTATTTTTGAGTGTCACAAGCAGTTTTTTAATATTTATCTATTTACTAGATAGTAACTCCCAGTTTGGATAGTAGCACCATTTATGTGTAGTGTCTAATATGTGGCATTAATTTCCTCTTTGCAAGACTATTCCTATTTTTAGGGAGAACCTGTGACTGTGCTTATGTCTATGGGTTTTGTTCCTCTAAAACTAAAGCTTGATTGGATGTACAAACCCTAGTTATATTTTCAAGTGTGATATGATCAAGATTTGAGTGTGTTAGTAGTATGGATTAGACATCCTCAACACCCCACTATATAGAGAGTTGCCTACATACCAATACTTTGAAGAGGGATCAAGTCTGATGTAATTCTTCCACCTAGTGTTTGATGTATGTGCAAGTGAAGCTAGAATGAGAGTGGAATTAGATGCCTTGAATGTGATTAAGATTTGGAATGCTTGAAAACTAGAATTAGGGTTGACATAGATGGTAGTATGCATAAAGTAGGGCAAAATATGGATAACGTACCTTAAATTTTTCACAACATTATCTTAGGTTTGAATAGCTTTTGCATATATTTTCCATCTAGTGAATAAAGGTGGATTAGACTTGTATTTATAGGGTTTTTTTGCTTGTATAGATAATTAAATGAGCTTAGGATAAACTTAGGAGGGGCATACATTTGAAAAAGTATCTATTGGGAAGAGTTAGGGATAAAAATAGTAGCGCCCAGTTGGGGACACTAGTGTCATGTGGTGTTAATGTATTTTTGGTATAATTTTGGAAAAGTTGGATTGGTTTTAGAGGTGAAAATTGAGGGACTATGTCTTAATTGGATGTAAGTGAACAAGGTATACTAAATGGCTATAAATGCAAGTCTAAGGCTCTATAGTAGGTCTATGGAAAGCCTAGGGATAGGGTAACTCAAGTGACACTATTATCATTCAATTACTAATTTTAGGTGATTACATTGGCCCCCTATTTATGCTACTAATGTAGTAAAGAAAAATGAGTAGTATAAATGAAAAAGAAGTGTACTTGGACTTACCTTAGAAATGAAGCCCGTGTAGTTGAGTTTGTATGTGAGAATCTGGGTCTACACATATAAAAAATGATCCAAAGCAATGTCCTATAATGAAACATGAAAAAATAAGTCCTTAATAATGAGATAGTCAAAAGAAAAAGACTATCTTGAAATGAAATAAGTAAAGAGAGAGGAAAGAAATGAATACACCTCATTGGGTATGTGAACCAATTCATGAACTTGGTGATAACATGCATGTGTGAAAGTGAATAGTGATCATATCATTGAATAAATTAAATTGAGATGATGGCTTTTTCAATCCTCATATGGGTGACTCAAGAACTTAAATTGGTTTTGACTCCATCATTACACACCCCTACTCAGTGGATCCTTATCTTTGTGAATAACTTGGATAAGACTATAAATATGTCTAACCCTTTCATGTAGGTGGATCAAAAGCTCAAGTAGGCTATGAATCCATCATTACCCCATGTGTGAAGTATATGAATTTGTAACTATATTTCACAAAGTAATGAAATTATCTAATTAAGTAATCTAACTATGTATTCAGCTCCATAATGACTTGGGTATATTAGGTAGCTCTGGGCCACTCAGGAATGCCAAGCACTATAGATAGAGTAAGGCATTAATGTGATGATAAAATTGAATGTGACAACAAGTGTATATAGTTTATATAATGACATGGATTTTGTCATTACATCTAATCAACCTATCTAAACTGAGTATATGGAATTTATGTGCCTTACACATGCCCCTAATCTGGTATCTAAGTATACTAAATTTGAATCAAGTATGTAATAGTTGAACCTATGTAAATGATCTAAATGTATGATTGATCATGTTGTGTATGATGCCTCCAAATCTAAGCAACTAGTATGAATTTGAACTAATATGAATGAATTGAGATAATCTAAACATAACTGCCAAACCTATGATTGTATTTATACAAATCTATATTATACCTAGTGTACTAGTCTGAATGATTTGAACTGTACTAAAGCTAGGGATACTAAAAAATAACACCTTGTAATAGATAATAGTGCCCTATAGTACTAGTATCCCAATTTGGGAACTAATGACTACCTAGTCTAATTTTTGAGTGATCTAAACTAACTGTTGAGTCTCTAATCTATTCTATGTTTTCCCTCAGTCTGATATCTAAAATTAAGCCTATGTGCTGAAATGTATCTATAAAAAGCAATGTAGGAACCTGATCTCTATAAAAACCCATGCAAATTCTCCTTCTTTTGAGGGTAGTTGTGAAACCTATGTAATAACTACCCTTTAAAGAAGTAGCTATGTAAAATTTTTTAGTTAGAGCATGTACATGATATTCTAATTTAATGTAAAACATAACATGAAAATGTAATTGTATCTAAGCATAAGTAGGAAACGTAAGATGTATGTTGTTATCTAGCATTAAAAAAGGGTGTCAAGATAGATGTAATCAATGTGTATAATAGTAAAATCTAAGTAACTACCTAGGGACATGGGACATGATGTCCATCAAGGCTCTAAATTAGGAAGGGTAGATGCATGAGATCTATCATGACATTGAAAATTGGTGTGTGTGTGTGTGTAACAAGAAAATATAAGTGTCATGGTGTATAAGCATACAAGAAACCAAACATACAAGCATATGAGGCACACAAAATGTAGGCTAAGGAGATAAAATACAAGGGACATGAGCATATGCCACTAAAACTGAGAATGAATACATATAAGGACATGTTTAAATGTCCATATACACAAACAACAAGTAATTTGGTGTAGAGACACATAGAAGGACATGTTTAAATGTCTACATATAGAAGTATGAAAGAGCACACACAAGGGAAATTGGCACATGTCCAAGGCATACAAATAATGATGTGGCATAGAAGCTGAGGAACAATGGCATATTTAAATGCCCTCAAAGATGGAAGAAGAATATGAACATAGTCAAGTCTAATATAGGAACTATAAATGACATCATGTATAACTAACTAATACAAATATATGTAGATGCTAGGATGCATATATAATGAGTCTAACTAGTGATAGTCCACAAAAAATATGAGTAATGAATAACAATGATCAATATCAACATAAATCAATGCACAATTGGAATTTATAGTATGTAAAAGTAAAACCTAGTTATAGAAATTGTGTAGGAGATGTCCCCAAGTGGGTAGATGTATCAATGTATAAACCCAGATCAATGTAAATACCCCAATGGGTAGATGATAGCTAGTCAGCTAATCTAGATCAGTGTAGTAGACATGAGTCCTATCTAGAATCTACAAGAACTCAAAAATAAAAATTGAATCATATGTGTATGATAAAACTGACTATACTAAGATAGCTAACAATATGCAAAATCTAGAAAGTAGTAGAAATGTAAACATAGCAATGTATACAATCTATAAAATTTTACATTTTTGAAATATTTGGATGTTTTTATAGTTTGAAATATTGTATTATTTTTGTATTTTATAAGTATAAGCTATGTACAAGTAAATGAAAATAAACTATGTATAAGGAGCAAGGTAGTATAAGGAAGTATGTACAAGGGTAGGAACCATACTAACCAATGAGTCTCATGGGAGACTCACTATCACTATGGTCTATGTCAAAAATAAGAATGGTAATCTCTCATGTAGTGTGATTACTATGCTATAGTTGAATGTTGTTATAATAAGAATCTATGCATTATTTCTCATAGGAATCATAACATTGTTCCACATCAGAATCATAATAACCTGGTGTACTAGAAGGAATTGCCTCATACTATGGAGTTGACCTTTCTAAATTATGAGCATATGGATTGTGATTTTTCCTTTTAAAATGGTGCTTGTTGTAGATGTATGGTGTTGTGTAACTCTTTAAATATAAAACTTTGTTTGAGAATTCTTGTTAGTTGAGTATGATTTTGACTTTACAACTAAGGATCTTGCTCTTTTTTTGCCTTGATAAACTATATCTATGAATAATGTGCCTTAGGATTTTCAATAAACCCCAAACCTTGTTGACCAATATTATCAATTGATAGAATAAGAGAAGTGATGCCTTGGGCCTATTTTCCCAGACCTCGACCATGATAATCATACTTTTGACCAAATCCATACCATATTAAATGTTGAGACTCCTTTTAGAGAGGTATTTTTGCTTGATTTATTTGTGCTTGTTGTACTAATCTTGATCTTATTGTGCTTTTGAAACCTTTTATTTTTTTGAGTTATGCTTTGGTAACCATTTTTGTACTATTTCAAAATGTGACCCTTTTTGAATTGGTAGATGTTCCATTGTATGTTATTTGGATGATGTGTCACTATGTGAGTCATTTATATCCATTGTCTATTGTATTTTCCTTTTTAATTATAAATAATAATATGTGTGGTGCCCATGCATTCTATGATATGCACAAAAATATTTGGATCTCTTCATTGGGTGTAGAGGAAGTAGGTTGATTAACTTATCTTTAATCATGTCCCTGAGTATCTCACTAGAGCTCTTATTTGATATTTGAATGCTTTTTGAATCACTAGCTATATATGTAATTTATTTTGATGTCTTGTTATGATATGTAGAATTATTTTCCATAAATTAACTAGTTGAAGATGTATAAACATGATTTACACTATTGTGCCCTAGATGCCTTTGTCTTGTAAATTGATTTTCCAATATTATAATCTTTTCATGGAATAGTTGATTCTAATTTTTTAAACTTGTAATTATCTTGTTCATACTAATAAATTGATCACATAGAGTCTCACAAGTGTAAACCCTACCTATATCTATTTGAACATGTAGGCACACACCCTGTAGGGAAGAAGTGTGAATAGGCTGAGTAGGTGAATTAGTGATATTGCTATAGGCTATGTCATCTCATGGAGAAATGATAGCATGGAATTGGTTAGAAGGAAAGTAGCTATCACCATCATGGATATGAGGAGTAGAAGGATATTTTTTCATGTGCATAAAATATGACATTAAAACTTGAAACATAGTGGTTGGTTTATGTGTTAAAACCTCTCTGTGTGTATGGGTTTACTTGTTAATAGAATTCCATATAAGAGAAAGATAACGTGTTATGGAAATAATGCAACATGAAATATATTTTAGTTGATTTGAAACATCATGTATGCATATGCCTATGTGATTAAATAATAATGTCTTAATGATTTTGCACATAGAATAAATATGACATGTTATGGAAATAATGCAACATGAAAGATATTTTAGTTGATTTGAAACATCATGTATGCATATGTCTATGTGATTAAATAACAATGTCTTAATTATTTTTCACATAGAAGAAATATAATAGGCTATGGAATATGATGAATACTATATTTGATAGTAAGCATCGTCTATAAATGTATTGATGTCTTTTTTTAGTTCATTTTGAATTAAAGGGAATAAGCATACAAATGAAAGGATGAAACTTTGAAACAAAATATAATTTATTTCTTATGTCATTATTATCATGATGGTATGTGCATCTAAAATCTAAGTTTTTGAAAATAAAATCTAAGTATAAATAGAAAAGGATACAAACCCTACGTGTGTCTAGTGTTAGGTTTTTGAATCTAAGGTTTCTTTACAACACTTTAAATTAGATGTAAAATAAATTAAAAACCTAATGTAAAATTGATTTTAATTAGCTAGGTTATCTAGATAAAATTAGAAAATTAGAAGTAGGCAACCCTAAATTTATTGCATAAAATTTAGATTAATGCAATATAGGATTTGAAACAATATTCAAGGTAAGATGGGTTCACCAAATGATTTAACCTTTTAGGGTTTTACAAGAATAATTAATTATGTTTGGTTAAAGGGATAAGATGTTTAAATTAGTTAAATACATTAAAATAATTAACCTACTGATTTGTAAATAAATTTGACCTTGATTGAATTTCTATTAATATCAATAAATAGGGAGAAATATAGACTTAGGTGATAATAGACTGTCATGGATAATCTAGGTTCTAAAACTTGAGATCTAATTAGTTTTGAGTGTCATAAGAAGGTTTTTGATATCTATCTATTCACTAGATAGTAGTGCCTAGTTTGGAAAATAGTGTCATCTGTGTGTAGTTCCCAATATGTGGTGCTAATGTCAACTTTATAGGACTATTCCTATTTTTAAGGAGCACTTGTGCTTGTGTTTATGTGTTTTATTCTTATGAGACCAAAGCATATAGCTATATATTGTACCTGTAAATCTTGATTTGATGTGTAAACCCTAGATTTATTTACAAGTGTGATATGATCAAGATTTGAGTGGGTTAGTGGGATAGACTAGACATCCTCAACACCTTGCTATGTAGAGAGTTGCCTACATACCATAATTTTAAAGATAGATCAAGTCAGATGTAGTTCTTCCAACTAGATCTTGATGTATGTGTAAGTGAATGCTAGAATAAGAGTGGCCTTGGATGCTTTGAATGTGATTGAGATTTAGAATTCTTGAAAACTAGACTTAGGGTTAATTTAGATGGTAGTATGCATAAAGTAAGTCAAAATAGTGATCATGTACCTTGATTTTGCACAACTTTGTCTTAGGTTTGAATAGCTTTTGCCTCTATTTTCCATCTAGTGAATACATGTGGATTAGAATTGTATTTATAGGGTTTTATTGCTTGTGCAGATAATAAAATAAGCTTAGGCTAACTTTAGGAGGGGCACACATTTGAAAAAGAATTTGTTGGGGAGAATTGGGGCTAAGTACAATAGTGCCCAGTTGGGGACACTAACACCATATGGTTATAGTATCCAAAATGTGGTGTTAATGTCCTTTTATAAAAAAATTGAGAAAGTTGGATTGTAATCAGAGGTGGTAGTTCATAGATGGTGTCTTGACTAGATGTAAGTGAACAAGGTTTGTTTAATGGTAGGAAATGTAGGTCTAAGGCTCTAAAATAGGTCTATGGTAAACCTAGGGATATGGTAACTCAAGTGACACTCTTGGCATCCAATTAACACTTTTAGGTGATTACAAGGGCACTAAATATTGATCACATTTTATCAAATAATCCAAATAATATAGTAAATAAAATATTAAACATTGCATCTTGGTAGGATCGATGCATAAATAGGGTGTATAATTTGAAAATTTATTTATGATTTGGTGTATTTTGATGGCATATGAACCTAAAATGTGTCTCAAGATAAAATATATATAAAAATATAAATTTCACTCTATAAAAAGTGTATAATATGTATCACAAATATAAAAAACTCTAGCCCAAATTTGTACCAAATGTTCAAAATTTTATCCCAAGTGTATATCCTGAATCATGTAAATTGAATGATTTTTTTACCAATTTTTTCAACTGTATGTACGTGTAATCATGTCTCTATGACATGCCCCTATTGATATGCCACATTTTTGAGCTGAGAGGAATTAAAAATTGATAATCACCTTATCTCAAAAGGATAAGACAACTATGTTGTATCTATGTGAATCATTTAGTAAAGAAGCATATAATAATATCATGTTGAAGTAGATATATCAATGAAGATCATAGTATGTATACATAAAAATCCATGAGATGCATGATATGAATCATGGAAACATCTATAAGATAAAAATGCCAACAAAAAAACAAGCACATACACAAGATTACTCAAATGTCCCACAAAGATGGGTATAAGGAAACCAAAAACAAGGGGCATGTTCAAATGTTTCACACTCAAGGGGAGGACATATGCAAATATACACACACAAAAGAAACAAAAAATATTTAATGATCTATGTCCAATAAGCAAGGAACTTTTTCAAATTTTACACAAGCAAGAGAAAGAAGCAAACAATAAGTATGCTTAAGTAAGCTATGTAAAGTGATGAAGTAAATGAAATAAACTCAATTAGCATAAGCATGCCATAATATTCCCTTCATAGATATGTTAGCAAAATGTCATGTAAAATAACATATTAAGTACACTTTTTAAGATAGAAACATGAGGATAGGAATGTGTAAATTTAACTATATAAAATCAATGTGATAATGGAAATGATCATAAATAATAGAGCATGTGTCAATCATGATCATATAAAAACAAGATGGCCCTAATGTAGTGTGTCATGAAGGAAGAAGAAAATTCCAACATCTGCATGATCATATATGCTTGTATCACACTAAAGTACCCATGAAACATATGTGTGTATATTAAATGATATGATATCTACTAACATAAAGTAAACAATAATTATAAAAGCTAGTAAACATGTTAAATGTTAAATAAATTTGTATTTTTTATTTTTTTGAATGTTTTGTGTATTTGATTGATTTTTTTTTTTGATTTTTTTATATGTTTATAAATATAGTTATAGCTGATAATCCCATCTAATGTATTCTCATAAGGTTCTCTATACTCTTAATATGGTACAATAAACTAGTCATGCTACCAAGGATCATGTATATGTGCCAAATCTAGAATTGGATAATTTGTAATACTCTATGTATGATTTATAAGACTCTATGGTTTTGAGGTAGTATTAAAAGGTGTAATGGTTCATGAAACTAATTGTTTAATGCTATATGATTTCCTTAGTGTAATATTGGGTCTTTATACCCATTCTAAAGCATAGTTCTCTATTGTCACTAACTAGCTAGGCCGTGGAGGTCTAAATGAGGATCTCAAATAATCCACTATAGATCTTTGATGCTCCTCTTAAGTATTAGTCACCTTGAAAAGGGAATTGCATATTGCTAACCCTTTTGTGCATGATTAACCTTAGTAGGTTGTATAATCAGCTATTATGGAACAATTATTTATTATTACAAAGGATATTCATATTAAATCCCTAAAATTATAATTACTCTATTGACATGATTATAATGAAGATATCCATGCACTATGGAGGTGTCTCATGGAGTTTATAAATCCAAGGTCTTCCCAATAACTTATCAAAGACTCTTATATGTGGAATATCTAAAACTGTTGAGGTCACATGTGCTAGACTAACCTATAAAGGTAAACCAATCTCACCAAAATCTTATTATGTCTTCCAATCAAATGATTTTACTATTTTGTTCAAATGGAATAAATCATCCTATGTGTATCAAAAATGTGTGAGTAATGTCATGATATATACATTCTCACTATAAATATTATCAATCATAATATTGTGTATATGTTACTTATCAATATGTGCCTTGGTAAATAATGAATGAAGATCTGAGTCATAATTCACAATATCATTGTCATAAAATGAAATAGAATGCCTCTAAACCATATGAGGTATCTCAAATATAAGGGTACCAATAATATCATCTAATGAGTGTCCATAATGTGATGTAGGAGGATGTGCATGATATGCTATTTACACTTACAACATTTCCTTAGAATGATATTGTAATGGATTTTTGAATATATTTTTATTTTTATCATCACTAGGTTGTGATCTAGAATTCATTGGAGAATCATATATTGGAGTATTGTTAATGATGTCATGGTGATGTCATGGAGGTGTCATGTTGAGAGGATGAAGTTATTTGATAGCTTAAGTGACAATGAAAAAATGTGCAATGTGCTTATCCTAGTGTGATTGAAGTTGGATTGGTTAGTCTTTAGAGTTTGACTAGTTAGATATGTTCAAGGATGTATATGGTGATTATAGAATGTGCAAGAGGTCCCTAAGATGTTTTCTAAGATTTGAGTGCTTGTGTGTATATGTGAAATTCATCTAATTATCCATAGATTTCATTTAGACACTTTAGGTCCAATGGCAAAAAAATTTGAGTAGGTAGTTAGATGACATCATAATTGTCATATGTGGATGAGTCAAGGGGAGTCAATCATATGGTTGTGATCACATTAGTCGCTAGTTGTTATGCACTAGATATCAGGTCATGCATCAAAGCATAGTCAAATATATGAGGATGCAAATTTGGCTTCTTAGATAGAATTCACTAAGTTATCATACTTATCCAAATTTGTAAAGGGTTCAAGTTGAGTAAGCATGTTGATGATGTTAGAATTGGCATGCGTGAAAGTGTCTAGATAAATTGATCATATGGGTTTGTTCATTTTTGTGCCTAGTTTATATGTGCTAATTATCAGATCATACGAATAAGTGAAATAAAATATATGCAAGTGCAAAGTTGGTCTTCCAAGGATTTTGACAATGTTTTCCCATACTTAGCCAATTTTACAATGTGGCAAGAAGAGTTGAGTAAGTTTTTTGATTATGGTATATCTCACACATGTGGATGTTTAAGAATAAGATGATCATATGGGTTTGTTTAGATTTAAGCCTAAATATTTTTTGTTAAATTTTAGATCATTCACTGAAGTGAAACAAAAAATATATATATGTTTAAATTTGGCCTTCCAGACATGTTTTCGACATCGTTGGCTCTATGGTAGAAAATATGAGTGAGCATTTTAATGGTGTTATATATTAAACATGTGAAGGTTCCAAGAGAATTTTTATACATGTTTGAATTACCATATGAAAGGTGTTCATATGGTAAAAATATGAATCCATGAGATTGAGCGAAGCAAAAGATATGGAGGTGCAAAATTGGCCTTCTAGGTAGATGAGCAATGGTCCCCATACTTAGCCATTTTTGCTCAATGTTAAAGATCAGGATCAGAAGGAGATCTAACATATAATAGGATTTCATATAGTGAAGATCCATAGTACACATAAATTCAAAGAGGTCAAAGTGTTTGATGGTTAACAAAGTTAAAGATTAGGACCAAATGAAGATCCAACAATGCGCAGGTGATCATACAGATCATGATCTAATGGTACATATTGATCTAGATGGTAAGAAGTGTTTGAGGTTGAAAAAATGAGAAAAGTTAGAGGATAAATATCTAAAAGTGAGAGGGTGTTTTCACATATTAATCAAATGATGTATGTTATATTATAAAACCCTGACTGATTTACAAAGATCAATAGAGCACGTGGAGTCAACATTATAATATTGCACAAGATGAGGTCAAAGTGAGATAGTTTTAACACTTGAGAATTGCCACCTATATGTTAAATTTTATAAGAAGTCAACTACGTAAGATTTATCTAAAGTTGAGAGGAAATGAGATGTGATTATAGGGATTGATGTTTAATTGTGACCATTAACATTTAAATATTTGAATTTTACAAAGGGAAAAAATAATCTATGGTTTTTGGAACATATCTTTTGATAGAAGATGAATTTACTCATGAAGTAAAAATAAAATATGTAGAGGAATCCAAGTCACATTTTTAAATATTTATTTTAAGATTTTAAAGTGTGTGAAAATAAAGATATTTATCTTCAAAGTTGATTGTGGTTTTGTGCTTGTTCTGTAAGTAAACCGAGAAGAGTATTTGATCTTATATAGATGTTGTTTTGATGTTTCATCATGAATTGACTATTTTGGAGTGTTTTATACTCCATAAAGATGATATATGTGAAATTTTAAGGTTTGAAAATTTTTATGCATTATGAACAAAGGTTTTAAAGTTGACTATGTTTTCATTAATAATAACTGTGTACAAAGAAGTGTTTGAGCTAATTGGGCTTTAGAAGAAGGGAGTTTTGGCAACTATGATCATTTAAGGATGCCAAAATAGTCATGTATAATGGGTCCATGATATTGGAAAATGTTATTATGTTATTTTTTTACTTGGAGAAGTGTTAAAACTCTAAATGGGTCTCCATAGGACCTAAAAGTGACTTAGGCCTATTTAAAAGTGAATTGTGCTTAAGTGTGACCCATGCGAGATGCCTTAAGGGTGAAGGCATGTATTATGTTTGAAAAGGAAAGAATATGATCTTGTTAATTAATGAATTCTCTATATATAGTGAAACCAAATGTGTTGGTTTTTAGGCTTATGAGAGGTGTGGTGTGTGTATTAAAATGAAGAAGATAAGAGACTGAGTGTGATCAACGGTTAGGTTGATAAGTAGAGCAAAGTGAGGACTATATGTATAACCTTTATATCATATTTATGATGTCTAAATAGTGATATTTCAGATTGAGGATGAGTGAAGGATAGTTAGTGGTTGTGTAAGCTTGATGGCTGGTTTGAGAGACTGATCAAAGTGTAGATAGTGTGTATGACCACATAATCATGTTTTTAATGTGGCGATAGAGTTGTTACAGCTATGTTGAAGTGAGTGTGAGTAAATATTTGAAGAGTGTGGTAGTTCAGATATGTAATGTGTCTTAATTAATCTTTGTATGTTGGTTTAAGTATGTAATGTTCATTTTCCAATAGGGTGTGTTGGGTGAAAAAGTTATTACTAAAATATGAGAAGATGATATCCATAGATCCATCATCATGGGTGGAAGACATAAGCTCTAAAATGGAAGTGTTCTTTTTAAAGGAGGGTTTAAAATACTTGGTCTTCCTTAGGGGAAGTTACTCCTTGAAAAGCAAGGTTTTACTAAAGACATTTTGTTAGAATGACTTGATCAAGGTTGGAGGTCATAAGGACTTAACCAAATATGTGGTTAGAAGGAATTGATCATCTTAGGGGTAGGTGCTCCTTGTGAAATTATTTTTTCACTAAAGGCCTTAGGTCAGAAGGACTTGATCAGTATCTTGTTTGTGATCATCTTATAGGATATTAGTCCATGTGTTTTTTAGGCTTGAGAGTAGGTTTTATTTCCCAAAAGTGTTTCCCATGTAGATCTTGTGTTGTATATGTGATTTTGCATTATGTTCATTGTTAACTGTTATGAATGATCTGTATGCTTCATGAATGACTATATTAAATGCTTAAGTATTTTTAAGGGTTTAGAAATTAAATTAGATTATTTTCCACCACTAATTCACCCCCATTCTTAGTGGGTTTACTTCTAACAACTGGTATCAGAGTAGGTCCTTTTGAGGAATCTTGACAACTTAAAGGAGATCCTAAGTGGTACAAAGATGACTAAGCAGTTGTGGAAAGAAAATATTGAGTTGAGATCAATGATTAAAAGTATTGAAGAAAAAATTATTTGTATTAAAGAGCAAGCATACAAAATGATGGATGATGTGGTTAAAGAAGTTAAGAGGGATAAGGAGACTATCTAGTTTCTCAAAATTGAGATGGAGGCTGCATGTCCAAACATGAAAGCTAAAGAAGTTGAATTTGATCAATTAAAGACTAATCTTGATTCCCTAAAAAATGAGTATGAAAAGTTCATAATCAAGATATGAAATCTTGAAGAAGAATAAAATAAATCAAAACAAGTCAAAGAAGATGGAAAATAGATCAACAATCTCAAGGATCAATTAGGGGCAACTAATATAAATATGAAGACAAGAGAAGAAGAATGTGGACATATTAAGACTCAGTTAGAAGAAGAAAATGTCAAAATGAGTTTAAGGAAAGATGATTATGATGAGATGAAAAATGAGATAAATTTTTTAAATAATGAGCATGAACAACTCATAGACAAGTTGAATAAGCTAAGAAAGGAGCATGAGAAGTCTAGGCAAGTCAAGGAGATTTCAAACTTGAAAAGAAATGAAAGAAGACTAGTTAGATAGCCCAATGGAATAAGGTATGCACATTATTTTCATGACCATTATAATTATTGTTATCAATATGGTCATAGGGAAAGATATTGTAGAAGGATGAGTTCTAATAATGAGTTCACATGGAGTCTTGGAAGAAGGAGCAAGTGGTCTTGGAGAAATCATAACTCAGATCTATCAAAAAGGATGAATGATTTTATTTATTTAAATTGTCATAAGAGTGGTCATTTTGAAATTTATACCCAAGTAAATTTAATAGGTCTTCAAGGTATTTCAAGGGACATGAAGATTCCATTGTACATAAGAAAGGTCATTCTTGGTTATGGAGACCAAATATTATCAATACTAATCACTCTAGTCAAAAGGTTGATAAGAAAGTTACTTTAGAAGAATGTGTTGTAGATCAATTAAGCTCAAAGGTAAAGAAAGTAAAATGACTATAGAGAAGAAGAAGGATGGTAAGAAAATGAATGATAAATCTTATAAGAGTGTTTCAAATAAGACCAAATATGGTTTGTTTGTGATGATAGACCCAAAGGAAAATCAAGAGTTTCTATTGACAATTTTTTTGACAAATATAAATAAAAGAATGAATTCAAGCATCCATTCAAATTCAAGTAGGATTACAAGTTAGAGAAAGGTATGGAGATATGGGAATCTTCAAAATTTTGGGATTTTTAGTCTCACTATGTCAAAAGGGTGTCTCTCTCTAAGCTTCAAAGAGACACTTTGTAGAAAGAGGAAGCATGGTGGATGCTAGTTTAGACTCGATTAATGTTGTAGGACAAGAAAGGTCATGAGAAGATGTATTGGTTTAATGTGAAGGACTTTGTTGTTGGCAGACTTGTGTGTCAAGTTTTTGAAGAATTATCTCAAAGAGTGAAAGAAAGTAACTTGAGGGTTTGATGTCTACAAACCCTAAGGGGTGTATTCATAATGATAATATATCAATTTTGATATTTGGAGATAAGTGAACATTAGGTGAATAATATGCAATGTTTTCATCAATTGGTGACATGCTTGTAATGCACGATTGAGCCTAGTTTAGTGTTCTTTGTCGTGAAAGAATGAAGCTAGTTGTGCAAAATCTATAGGCAGAAGTTATAGTTTCCAAAGTGTAAAAACAAGATATAGATTTGGTTGAAGATGCCTTGATATAGGTAGATCATGGAGTGAGGGGGAGCATATGTGAAATGATTTAGTCATGTTGAAGTTATGGTGTTATCTTCTATAGATGTAAACCCAAGAATTTGAGATGATGACTTGATCAAACCAAGTTGGGTGCTTTGGTAATGTATTATATCCTCATGCATAAACAAATATGTATATTTGTAATTAATTAGGTTCTAGGATTAGAGGACTATGCAATTAAATCTAATAGAGAAGATAGAGAGATATGTTGCAATGTTGTCAGAGTAATGTCATGATGTTGATAGTTCTATATGGAGTAGTTTGTAGTGTCAGATTGAAGGTTCCTATATGGAAAAAGATAATTTATGTTTTATCAAGATGATATTTTTACATATAATTTTTTTTTCACCTTATTATATCATGATCCAAATGTTTTTATGATCTGAAGGTATGTTGAAGTAAATTTGGAGATTTTTGTTGGCTCTTGGGTTTCCCAATTTGTGCTTAAGATCTTGTAGGTCCTAAAATGGGTTATAGGAAGTCAAGGTTCCCAATGTTTTTGAAGCTTAAATATTGGTCCAAAAGTGAGTAATGGTTATCTCCAGGTGTACAAGAGTTTTTAGATGTGGATGTTGACTTGAAGATGTTGTGTTGACCTTATTTGTTTTGTGATTCTAGGGTTTGGGCTCTACTAGAAAAGTGGTCTACCTTATGATTTGAGGTTTAAATCTTATTAATATGTTTAATGGGACAAATGGATTGTAAAATTAAGATTAATAGAGATTTTAAGGTTTGTGTTTATCAATTTATTCATTTTTTTGTGAGATTGGAGGCATAATTAGTTAGTTGGTTTATGAAAGAAGCATATTGTATAAGATGAGATAGTTGTTGTAAAATGGTTTCCTTGAGGGGGAATATGAGATTGATATATATATGAATTTTTATGTCTTGAAGATGTGTCTACTAAAAATTTTGGGCTTTGTAAGTTCCAAGTAGGGCTATAAGGAGGCTAGACATGCCTAGTTTGAAGAAGAGTGATTTTTGATTAATTTCTCCAAGAGAGAAAGGCATGTATGTTTCAAGTTGAGTTATCAAGTTGGTTTAGTGAATGTTTCAAATTTGGTGAGTGGCATGAATTTCTATTGGTGGTCCTTATGTTAGCTTAAGAGAGAAGGCTAGTAAGCATATGTGGTGATTCTTCATGGTGTGTGGAGATCTAAAGATGCTCAGAAGGTGCTATTGCTCAAAATTATTAGGGGGAGTCCCTATTAGATGTTTATTTATATGTTCCATCAGATTTATATCATTTTTTGTGTTCTTTATTCATTGGTTGCAGTGTTTGATTGAAGAGAGTGTTGGCATAGAGCAAGAGGATGTTGTCAAGGCAAGCTGACGTAGACTCAAGGTAAGGGGGAGTTTGTATCAAATTTATAATATTGTCCTTTCCTATTTGATATTATTTTCATGTCTTAAATATCAATTGGGTGCCCATTTTTCCATTATGTCAAAGGGGGATAAAATTCCTATTGTGGGAGTGCTTGAAGAGAGAGAAGGTGTGCTGTATATTGCTATATATGATGGTTGTTGACATCAATGACAAAGGAGGAGATTATTGGATTATTTTCAATGATGTCATGGAGGTTTAATATTGAGTGGATGAAGTTATTTGATAACTTAAGTGACAATGATAAAGTGTGCAATGTGCTTGTCCTAGTGTGTTTGAAGTTGTCTTGGTTGATCTTCAGAGTTTGAATGGTTAGAGATGTTCAGGGATGTATATGGAGATTGAAGCATGTAAAAGAGGTCTATAAGATGTTTTATATTATTTTAGTGATTATGTGAATAATTATAATTTATCTAGTTGTCCATATATTTCTTCTAGACACTTTGGGTCCAATGGCAAAAAATTTGACTAGGCAGTTTGATGATGTCATAATTGCTATGTGTGGATGAGTCAAGGGGAGTTGGTCATATGGTTATAATCACATTAGCCCCTAGTTTTTATGTTCTATATCTTAGGTCATGTATCAAATCTTGGTCAAAGATATGAGGGTGCAAAGTTATATTCTTAGATAGAATTCACTAAGTTCCCATACTTAGCCAAATTTGCAAAGGGTTCAAGTAGAGCTGAGTAAACATGTTGATGATGTCAACATTTTCACATGTGAAGGTGTCTCAATAAAATGATAATATGGGTTTGTTTATTTTTGTGCCTAATTTATATTCGCTAATTCTTAGATCATGCAACTAAGCACCTAAAAATATATGAAAGTGCAAAGTTGGGCTTCCAGGCATTTTGATAATGTTTTCCCATACTAAACCAATTTTGCAATGTGGTAAGAAGAGTTGAGTAATATTTTTGATGATGGCATATCTCACACATGTGTATGTTTTAGAACAAGATGATCATATGGGTTTGTTTAGATTTAATCCTAGTTGATTTGTGCTAAATTTT
Organism: Torreya grandis; assembly: GCA_037957365.1. NCBI lineage: Eukaryota > Viridiplantae > Streptophyta > Pinopsida > Cupressales > Taxaceae > Torreya > Torreya grandis. Next base: position 1,429,896 of record JARHVA010000473.1, read on the forward strand.
AGATCATGCAATGAAGCATGACAAAAGATATACATGTCCAAAGTTGGCCTTCTAGACATGTTTTTGACATCATTGGTTCTATGGTAGAAAATCTAAGTGAGCATTTTATTGGCATTATATATCACACACGTGAAGGTTCCGGGATCATTTTGTTACATAGTTTAATTCCCCTATAAAAGGTGTTTATATGGTGTAAATGTGAGGCCATGATATTGAGAAAAGAAAAAGACATGGAGGTGTAAAATTGGCCTTCCAATTATATGAGTAATGGTCCCCATACTTAGCCATTTTTTCTCAATGTTAAAGATTAAGATTAGATGGAGATATAATGGCTCACGGGAATTTATAAAATGAATATATATGGTGTGCAGTGAGTCAAATAATTGAAAGTGTTTGTTGGTTAACAAAGTTGAAGATCGAGACCATATGAAGATATAATAATGCATGAACGATCATATAGATCATGATCTAATGGTGTGTATTGATCTAGATGGTAAGAAGTATTTAAGGTTTAAAAAATGATAAAAGGTAAGGATAATTATCTAATAGTGAGTGGGTTTTCATACATATTGATCTAATGGTATGTGTTATATGATAAAGACCTGACTGATCCATAAAGATTGATGAAGTGCATGGAGTCAACATTACAAGGTTACACAAGATGAGTTCAAAGTGATAGAGGTTTAATGCTTAATAATTGGTGTCTATGTATTAAATTTATAAAGAGATTGATGGTGTTAGATTGAATGAAATTTGAGAATACATGATATGCGAGTATAGTGATTTATGTTTAACTATGACCGTTGACATTTAAATATTTGAATTTTACAAAGGGAAAAAATAGTCTGTGGTTTTTAAACCATATCTGTTGATAGAAAATAAATTTGTTAATATAGTAAAAAGTAAAGATGTAGAGGACTCCAATATGAATCTATAAATATTTATTTGAAGATTTGGAAGTGTGTTAAGACAAAGATATTGATATTTAAATTTTACAGTGGTTTCATGCTTATTCTGCAAGTAACCTAAGAAGAGTATTTGAGCTTATGTAGATGTTGTTTTGATGTGTCATGGTGAATTAACTATTGGGGAGTGTTTTAGACTCCATAAGGATGATCTATGTTCATTTTTAAGGTTTTAAAAATCATATGTAGTATGAACAAAGGTTTTAAAGTTGACTATGTTTCCATTCATAATAACTATGTACAGAGAAGTGTTTGAGCTAATTAGGCTTTAGTAGAAGGTTGTTTTGGAAACTATGATCATTTTAGGATGTTAAAAGGGTCATTTATAATGGGTCCATTCTATTGGAAAATGTTCCTATTTTCTTTATTTGCTTAGAGAAGTGTCAAAAAGATGAATGGGTCTCCATAAGACCTAAAAGTGACTTAGGCCTATTTAAAAGTGAATTGTGCTTAAGTGTGCCCCATGAGAGATGCCTTAAGGGTGAAGGCATGTATTGTGGTTGATAGGGAAATATTGTGGTCTTTTTAATTAATGAATTATATATATATAGTGAAAGCAAATGTGTTGGTTTCTAGGCTTGTGAGAGGTGTGGTGTGTGCATTGAAACGAAGAAGAGAAGAGATCGAGTGTGCCTAATGGTTGGTTTGATGAGCAGAGTAGAGTGAGGACTATGTGTATGACCTATAGGTCATATTTATGATTTTTAAATAGTTCTCCTATAGGTTGAGGATGAGTTAAGGATAGTTGGTGGTTGTGTAAGCTTGGTGGCTGGTTTGAGAGATTGATCAGAGTATCGAGAGTGGGTATGACCACTTGATCATGTTTTTAATGTGGTGATAAAGTTTTTATAATTATTTTGAAGTGGGTGTGAGTGAAAATTTGAATAATGGGGTATTTGGGATATATAATGTGTCCTAATTGATATTTGTATGTCAGTTTAAATATATAATATACTTTGGCCAACAGGGTGTGTTGGGTGATAAAGTTGTTACTAAAAGGTAAGAAAAGTGATATCTAAAGATCCATCAACATGTGTTTAATACATCAGCTATAATATGGAAGTGTTATTTTCAAAAGAGGGTCTAAAGGACTTGGTCTTCCTTAGGGGAAGTTTTTACTTATGAAATAGCATTTCACTAAAGACCTTTGGTTAGAAGGACTTGATCAAGGTTAGAGGTCAGAAGGACTTGACAAAATAGGTGGTTAGAAAGACTTGATCATTTTAGGGTTAGGTGCTCCTTATAGAACCACTATTTCACTAAAGGCCTTAGGTCAGAAGGACTTGACCAAGGTTATTTATCATAAGGACTTGATCAGCCTCTTGTTTATGATCATCTTATAGGACAATAGTCCATGTGTTTGCAAGCTTGAGAGTGGGTTTTATTCCCAAAGAGGGTTTCCCACGTAGATCATGTGTTGTATATGTGATCTTGTATTATTTTCATTGTTCACTGTGATGAATGATTTGTATGATTCATGAATGACTGTATTGAATGCTTAAGTATTTTCAAGGGTTTAGAAATTGAATTGGATTGTTTTCCACCACTAATTCACCCCCCTCTCATTAGATTATACCTCTAACATCTTCAAAAGTGATTATATTACTATCACTAGGATATTATATCTTGTGCTTGAATTTAAAACATTTGTTCATACAATGCCTTACACATTGGTGGTAGTCATAATAAGTATTATCATCATATCATTTTTATAGATGTCAACTTGTATCAAACACCATAAGAGGAGGTAGAGATATGAGATGACACTCCATTAACTTTGGAATTATTGAAGCTAGAGACTCAGGTAATCATGTAAATTATCTCTTAAGTGCATTGGATAAGATAAACCAATAAGGTTTTTATGACACTACATTACCATGGTGGTTGTTTCCTTTTTAGCCTCAATAAATTTGACCTTATAGTTTGGTTTGATATGAAACTTGGTATTGGATGTAGTTGGTGTGTTTGCTACATACTCAAGCTTGTTTAATGAAATAAGTTTCATTTCTATATATCAAACAATAAGGCATAAGTCATCAAAAGATTTGACTTATTGAAAATAATAGACTCATATTAGGGAGAAAAAAACATTTCTTAAAGATATATTGAAGTTATTTATCTACCATTGAATTTGTCATTTTGGCCAGAATTGTTGTATACTTCAAGACATATTCATTAATAGGATCATTAGTTCCTTGTTTGATCTTGGGAATTTATGCATATGAAATCTTTATCATAATGATGATTGAAAATGGTACTAAAAATTAATCCACCAAAGGCTTGAATTATCTTAATATTTGTATGGGTAGATCATATAACCATCTCAAAGCATAGTCCTTTAGACTTATTATAAATAATTTGGTCAAAAGTTTGTCATTAGAAGCATAGTCATGAGAAGTTGCATATAAATAACAAAGATGTTATTCAGGATAACCCTTGACATCATAAAGTATAAACTTAGATGTAAGAAAAACATTTATAAAAAGGTGAAAAGATATCTCAAGTGATATAAGATTATGTAATACATATTATGAATCAATAGGATAAGCTGATTTCAAAGCATTTTGTTCAATGTTGGTAACCTTACCATCCAAAAATTGAATAACCTGGAGAAGAGTTTACACAATAGACACATTGGAATTTAGATTTGAGATTTGATAAGTTACCAAAGGGGATGTGAACACCACTTGTGTTGATGTAGGTATTGAAACTAGTAATTGAATTCGAATATTAATTGTTCTCATGAAGGATGTAGTGAGAATTGTACCATATAAGGGTTCACCATTATTTTATGTGGATGCACTAACCTTAGCGTGTTTATTTATTTCTTCTTGTGTAACATGTAAGAATGCATTATTATTTTTTATATATATTTGGTTGATTAAGCCTTATTTATCTTCCATTTTGAAATGGTCTTTCTTAATATTTTCTATATTTTTAAAATGCAAACAAAGATGCCAACATTAATGAAAAAAATTAGATATATAAATCACTAAAATCATAAACCCTAAGAGGGTTAAAACCCTAGAGAAAGATAGGATTTTCATGAGAATACTCAGAGGTTAGGTTCACCAACTATTTAACCCTTTATATGATTAATGGATGGGGAAGAATAGTCTAATCAAAGAGGAATAAGATACTCTAAAATTAGGCCAACCAATAAATTTGGATTTATAGACATTTTGATAAGAAATTCTAAATATAATCATATGCCAAATATATAAAGTGAAACATTCAATATTTTGATAATAAAAATATAAAGGAGAAATTATATTAGCTTATACAATGATGCACAACAATCTATAAGTAATGCAGGTGTAAAAATAGATTGTACAAAGAATATTAGCTTTCTATGAGCATAGATTCTTGCATCTCCCTATGTACACTTACATGGATACTAATGTCCATGATTCAATACATTTGTCCTATATGGATTATTGACTATTGATTAAATCATCCACTAGGTCTTTTTGGGTTTTATATCACCTTTAAGATTATGTTTAGATCACACACATAAGCTCTCAATATCGTAATATAGATCAAACCCTAGATCCTCCTCTTAGGTCTTGTCACCTTTCCAAAAACAAGTTAGTGGGCTTATGAAGTCAAACTGACCTCAAATACTCCTCTATCAATGAGTGTTACCGACATAGCCAAAAATCTAAAGAGGGCCTCAGACATATGTAATTCTCCCCTATGTGTTGGATTTTGTGTGAATAATATTATATAATGTTATATGTAAGTGTATGTAGTTATCTATATTATAAATTGACAAATATGGCTCATGGGTTACTCTTTGAATGCTTCAAATGTATAATATGACTAATCCTATGATTGAGATACAAATAAGAAAGGATAGGATATAATAGTTTAATTATGTAATTAATTTTTAGTAGTATAGTGCAATCTTGAGTGGTGCTTGCTAGATGAATAATAAGCTGGATTTAACATGTATTTATACCACCTATTTTTAAAAAATCATCACATGAGTTTCAATGAAACAAAATAGGATGACCCATACATATAAAAAGATTTTTAAATTTAAGTGTTTAAAAGGCACAAACACTTATATTAGAGAATGGATAATGGCATCAATGTTATTTTCCAAGTTTGAATGTAACTGTCAAGGGAAATAAAAGGTTTTTAGAGACATTTAACTGAAAATCAAGGGTATATATCAAAAATTAAGTGTACTATAACCTACAAGTGATATGAATAATCAAAATAATAGGGCCAGACTACAAGATAAACATTTAGGCTTAGTGAGATGTTGAACACAAGCCTATCAGATGTAAATAATATTAGAAACTAAAGGGGAGAGCTTTGATTGATATTTTTCAAGTGTAAAAGATATTTTTTACATATGAATCTATATTTAAGCATTTACACTTGGTCAGATTCAAACAAATATCCCTCCACCTTTTCACCGATGATCTCTTTGAGGCTATGACTGATCCCGTCCTAGGATGTTAAAAAATTAAAGGAACTATAGAGTAACCAAGAGTCATCCAAAAAAATGACTCTATTTCCCCTTCCCACAATGCACCTATAACCATTTGTAAGGATTTTTCTTCTCTTTCTATGAAATTCTAGATGACTGAACCTATTGGGGGGTCAACCATAGTTAGAAAGGACTCAACTTCAAAATGAGAAAAATATTTAGATTTAAAAAAATTAGTTCAATTATTTTCCATCATCAACTAAAACCCCATTTTTAATAAAAAGATCCTTATTCATTGCCCTCACATTTATTATACCTAGTTAGGCTTGATTTTTAGGGAGATAAACTTGCTCCTAATTGACCAGATGAAATATTCTCTTCTCCTTTGTACTTGACCATAAGAACCTTTTCTGTATTCTTTCTATTTTCTCCATCACCTTAAAATTTATCTTGAAGGTGGACATCAAATATATGGGGAGATTTTTCAAGGAAATTTTCAAGAGTTGAAGTTTCCAACTTGGATAAGAAGGCACCCTTTCCATCCTACCAATTTGGATTGGAACTTGTCTAATAGATAATTCTAATAGTTCAGCTCAATTCTCCATTTTATAAGTGATATGCCTAGGTATTTTTTAGGAATTATTTTCATAAGGAAACCAAAAATATGTGAAATTATTTTTCATCTAGTCTCAAGAGTAGTTTTCAAGAAGATGGAGATTTTATCCAAATTGATGTTTTGACCAAAAACCTAAGTGTAGTAAGAAATGATAGACTTGATAGATCATGGTTTCTAGACCAAATATTCTCCCATGATGATTGTATCATTAACAAGTTTTTGGTGGGAAACCCATTCCATTGAAGGAGATATACTTGTATATTTTCAATATCCTTATCATATACATATTTTAAATCTTTGACCTAGAGATTCAACCAAAATAATGAAAATATATGGGGATATGGAATCTTCTTACCTCATGCACATCTTAGGAAGGAAAGAAACAACTTGGACTTTGTTAATAAGATTGGATAAATGGGGGAATATATGTAATAATATACCAATTATTTTAACTTGGGGTTGAATCCCACTAGCTTAAGTATTTTATTAAAAAATTACCAAGACATATGGTGATAGGCTTTATTCATGTCTAGTTTTTAAATCATGCCCACCCTCCCAGATTTATCAATAAAATGTATAGCTTCATAGATAAGCACTATAGTGTATGTTATCTATCTTCCTTGTATAAAGGCTCCTTGATTTTGTGAAAATATGTTAGGGACAATGCTAAAAGTTTGAGAAATTTTCTTAGAATGTATTTCAAAGGATAATGGGCCTAAAATCTTTGAATTGGTGTTGTTATATTTCTTCAAAATATTTCTTATATGAAAATATTCTTCAACATCAATTTTTATCTTAGATATTTATGGTGTATCAACCATGATGCTATTTTAATAAACTAGAGTAACCTATATAAAAATTTCTAGTATTATATACAAAAATAACATTTGTATCCTAATTATGAATAACATAATGTGACTCGATCTAAAATGTTGATCCCAAAAATCTTCTCAATAGTTAATCCCTAAAACTTATTACATCAATCCATTCTCTAATTTTAGATCCATTGTAATAGGACATCTAACTTTTATTGATAGTATTAATAAAAAAAATAGTAATACTAAATACTTTGAGTCATCATATTATATATACTACTAATAATGCTAGCGAGTCATTAGTCTTTAATTTATTTTTAATATAATTAAAAAATACAATTTTAATATTACTAAGAGTATCATTGATATATTTTTTAGGATTCAGAATAATATTTATATCTAATATAAAAGTCTTACATATCACTACTAATATCAATAGCTAAGTCATAAAATCAAAAAATACAAGTGAACTTACTAGCATAACTACTTGTCTCAAAACCATAAAAATAATTAAAATAAAACTATCCTTATTGCTTCTAAATTTTTTAAATGGTCTATCCCACTCTAACCATAACGATGTTGTGAATGCCATCCAAAACATCATTATACTTTTACAAAGGTCTATATATCATCATAAAAAACATATGAACACTACATAAAAAACTTGATAATTATGTGGCTTTTGTCCATGACTATAATCAAATTTCTTATTGGAGTAGGCATCATTCTATAATATCATTAAACAAAAGAGGTGATATTATTTTGTCAACCTATCCACCATAGTTCAAAGGTACCACCATCACTACTACACGAGGTGACATTTGTGCCATACTTTTGATTAAACAAAAGGAAAAAAATCATGTAAAAGTACTAAATTGAACCAATTGGTGGTGTTAATTGCACAAACTATAGTAGTGCATATAGTAAAAAAAAATCAAACTATTAATATGCATGTAGCTTCATTGCATTACCCATCAATGAAACATAATTTTAATATTTTATAACACATATACCTATTATTATGATATTAGTTATAGATGGATTTATTATTCTAAAATAAGTAAGTGGGTAGTAGCTTTATGCGACAACAATAAGGAGTATGAAAATAGTCTTAGCGAATGATTACAAAGAAAGGATTGTAGTGTGAAATGGTATTCACTCCCTTACATGGTAATGATGAATCATGCTTCCATCCTCATCCTCAATTTACTCATCACAATAAACAAGTTTCTAAATAATTGACAATGGGAACAAGAAAAACTACTAACTACAATAGAAGCAACATGAAGTCAAGTTCTCATTCAGATGGGGGAGTTTGTACTGATAACACCAAATATGGGAACCAATAATATTATCTATCAACCTATGTCACCCACATTATTTATTCAAGGGTTTTGAGATAAGTAAAAAACATCTTAATGGGAGAATTAACTACAATTCTTATCTTAAAATTATTAAACATATTTTATAATTATACAAGATAACCTATGATGTCTAAGATACACTATAAAAGTGTTATGTGCTTAGGAAAAACATATATTATAGGATGTTTTGTCTTATATTTTATTTAGTCTTACCATTTTTATTAAGACATGTTATATTTTAGATTCATATAATTAGGGAATGGGTTAAATCATGAATTAATTCAGGGTTGTTTTTGTTTTTATATAAAGGGTGAGAAAAACCTAAAGATTCCATCTTTAACCATTTCAAATTATAATGTAAATAGAGAGTTACCACTACGTGATAAATCATGTGTTATAGATAGATATGCAAGTACAATCCACTCTTAGGTGAGTAGGTGTAGACAACCAAATTTGATATAACACCCTTTTCCATTGTGTCTTTGTCATGCATTTCCACACTTGGTAAAATTTTACATTTTTGTATATTTTTTGAACACATTTTACCCTCATTAGGATCTCCCTAGCCTTGATCTAATTAGATATCCTTAGTTTCAAGTCATATTTTTATATTATCAACTTTAAGATCCTAGTCATCTATTCTCTAAGCACTCTTATCTCAATTTTGAACATTTTTCTTCCTAAGTTAAAATAAACTATCTATTGATTGTTTACAAAATGAAATCAATGACCAATTGATTCTATCTCTCTTTATTTTTTGGGTCCATTCAACTACACATTGAGTTTTGATTAACACTACTCCACATGGTTTACCTTTATATGATATGTCCTGGAGAGCCATATATATACATATAATCCTTAGGCATTTACCAAAAAAATTATCAACTAAGAAACCTCATTAAGGTTGAGTTTCACATTTATTCTATTCATTACTACACTTTTTAAAGACCCTGCACATTGATCTATCATTGCATATACATCAATTTCATGTCTTGTGCCATCATTAACTTATGTCAAAATAAGGTTATAGAAGGATCATATATTTTTATTTGATTATCTATGAGAGGAATATTAATAATTTTCTCTCCCTTAGGTTAATATTTGACTCACATGAAAAAAGAGAACTACATTAACTCTGATTCAAAGGATGTGGGATATGTTGCTACAATTCCTCTAGAAGTTTTTTGAGTTAACTAACTTGCACATAATATTTTTTTGTTACATTTTGTTAGATTAGGGGTTATTTATTTTCTCATATTTTTTATGGGATTTAATCCCCTCACTTCAATTTTTTCTACTTTCATAGAGAATCTTACTTAGGTGTACAATTTGACCAGATGACTAGGAATTAACTCCCTTGACTGACTATTTTAGGTGTAAGAGTTACTCCTCTAATCTTGGCTCCGTTGACCACCTTTTGTAGATATTTATAGGGAGGAGTTAAACATGCTCTCCTCTATATTTAAATCTCACATTTGTGAGCTTTTCTCACTAGAATATTTGTTTTGGATATAATCTCTCTTTGTAATATTCTCATATTTGATTTCATTTGGCTTGCAATTATGTGTTGTGTGTTTGTTTATCTCACACCTATCATGAACCTATATATTAACATGATCTAGTGATCTTAGCCAAAATTATGATATGGTATTAGAGTGACACCCTAGTAATTATGTTTTTGCTTTTATGCTATTATCTTTATTTTGAAATCTTGAGTTGTTTACAAAAATATGAGGGTTTTGTCATTACAATTCATATTTAAGGGTTTTCAAAAATACTAGGTGTTTTAAAAATCTCCTAAAGCAATCAAATTTTTTTATGGGGCTTGTTTTATTAGAAATTAGGGGTGTTTTTTTTGGAGATGGGTTTTGTTCATGTCTTGGTTTATCTCTTGGGTATTATATGTTGGCTGTTCTCTCTCTTTGGAGATAACAGGTTGTATTTCATAACTTTGGAGATCAAAAATAAAAAGGACATTTTATCTCAAAACTATAAGATTCATGTATGTATAGGTTTGGTTCATTGAATAAAACATGTGTTGACTATTTTTACCTTTAGAACCATTCTTTGGTGATCACATGGATTGGTATCCTCTGGTCAAGCTTCATGGTTTTCTAAAGGTCACTTATCTCACACACTTTCTAGTTTCTAGTTTCATGTGGGACAACCTGCACCTCACTCATAAAATTTATAGTTATAGTTTCACATGTATTAATCCTCAACTCATTCACATGGTTGGTTCAAATCAAATCTAGTCTTTCAACCTTGATTTAGATGACCCACTAGTAGTTATTCAATCTCCCAAGGGTCTACTCACTATCTCACAACCTCACCAAGAACTTGTAACTCACCATTTGACTTGCCTCACTTCATGCAAGCTATCCCAAGATGTCAACCACTTGGTAAGCCCTTTTTGGCATGAAAACACTCTTTTATGCATGCAAGTAGTGTAAAAAAATTGTGGTTTTTATTATTTGGTAAGTGGTTTCATTTTTTTAATGGGTGGGAAATGCTTGTTTAAAAATTAAATCACCTTTTTAAAAAGAAAATAAAATAATATTAATGCACTATAGTCTTTGCCTTTAATAACATAAGTGATATTATTTCTTAAAGGGTGTAAATTTATTTTTTTATAAAAGATTGCTTTGACTTTATATGGTGAATATATGTGGGTGGAGTGTGAAGTTTTTTAGATTGTTTTAAAAATAAAAACAATATATTGTGAGCATTTTTTAAAAGATTAGAAATTTTTATTTCTTAAATAATCTTTATATTTTGCTTAGACAAAGTCTAGAGGGTGAATTATATTTTAGAAGATGGCCAAACCCCATCACATTCAAACAAACATTTCTCTTTTTTATCTTTTACTCAATTTGTTTACTCATTTTGGATGCATTATCATCCAAGCCTAACATCCTATCCTTCTCTTATATATCACATATTTTCTAACAGTCTCACTAACTAATCTAGATGCATTATTACTTGTGCATGATGCCTTTTGAGTCTGCATTATTTTCAACATGTATGGGGTTTCACCATTTCTAGTTTAGGTGGGTCTACTATGTTTTCTATGTCATTTTTCATTATGTTCACATTCTTTATTTTCTACAACAATAACTACAACCATTGCACTTTATTTTTGCATAATTAATATAAGTTTTATTAATCCTCTAACACAATTTAAATACAATTAATGGAAAACCAAAATTCAAATTATATTAAGGAGCAAGGGTTTAAATAATATTACAATGGGAAATGAGACTGAACCTAATACATAAGTATAAAAAGTTAAGTGGTACAACCATTGTAATGAAACCTATGGTTTGTTGTGTCTTTCTATGTCTCCCAATCCTCTTTCAATTAGAACCTACTAAATATCCTAATGAAGTATGGACCATCTTGAAAAACCTTTTTGGGAAGCTAGACGTAATAAGAGGTCACAAAATTGAAAATGAGTTTATTAGCCTAAGTCCTAAAAACTTTGAAACCCTTTAATATTTTTTCATTAAGCTCAAGTCTTTAATATTGAAGTTAAAATAATGTGAAATAGAAAATAAACATGACCAAATTATTCTTTTTATACTCTCTAAGATATATCTTGATTCTTTAGTCTTTGTCTCTACTTTTTATGCCACTAAAATTGATTTAGGCACTTCATGAAAAATTATCTATTTAATTTTTTTCATTTATAACTTGAATAGGGTGCAAGACAAGTTAATATAGATGGGCACATTGAATTCATTAAAACCTCAAGCCCTAATTCTTGGGAATGGGAAATAGAAGGTTCCAAACAAAGAGAAGAATAAAGAATTAACCTCTACCAAAAAAACTACTAAAACTTCCTCTTTCAATGATAAACATAATAAATAAAAGGTTAAGTGTGCCTATTTCAATAAAAATGGGCATGATGAACACAAGTGCATGGAAAAACAAATTGATCACCTAACTCATCTTCTAGAGGAAAAAATATAGGTGTTCCTAGTCTGTCAAGAATAATTCATCAACTCAAGATTATTCTAGGTTAAAAGGAAAAAGTAAAGAGAAAGAAAAAGGCAAGGCTCTTGTAATATTTTTAGCTCCAACATATTCATGGGTTATAGACTCAGATGTTTCTAACCACATGGGCTCTTCACAAGTTGTGTTTTCTTCTTAGAGCCTTGTAACATGTCTTATATCAATTTGGGTGATGGCACTTCAATATAAATTGTAGGGAGAGGGTGTGTTTAAATTGATGGAGGAGAATTTAATGATGTTCTAAGTGTTACATTTTTTTTAACTAATCTCCTATTAGTGTATCATATAACTCACATCAGTAAGGATGTGAGGTAGAGTCTTCACTAGATTCAGTCACAATTAGAGATTTACACAATGATTCTATAGTGGTAGTGGGTAGGGTAGATCACCAAGATAGGTTATATACATTCTCACATTTTTCATCTTATTCTTATTTGACTTCATTATTGACTCATTCAAATGGATTTATTAAACTTTGCTATGAAAAGTTTTGACACCTTAAATACTACCACCTATAATAACTAAAAAATAATGACATGGTCATAGGTTTACCTTGAGTAAATTTATCTAAGGGTCTTTGTGAGGGTTTCACCCTTAGGAATCATCCTAAAGATAAATTTGAAAAAGGTAAATCTTGGAGGTCTTCACAAGCATTGGAGTTAGTACAGACTGATGTATCTAGTCCTTTTCAAAATGTATCTTTCATAAGGGCTAATTATGACCTTAACTTCATTGAGTATTTATTGAGATACGCATGGGTTCACTTCCTTATGTATAAATCTAAAGTTTTTAACAAGTTTTGAGAGTTTAAAGTTCTTACAAAAAAATAATTAGAGAAACCCATTAAGGTTCTTAGAATGATAATGGGGGTGAGTATGTCAATAATAAGTTTGAGAAAATTTTCATAGTAGAGGGGATTGATCTATAACACACAATTTTATATAGTCTTTAGTAGAATGGTGTGGTAAAATTTAATAACCAATCCTTGAAAGAGATGGCTAACTATATGATTCACTCTAAGTCACAACACAATATTAGGGTAAAGCAATCAATTATCCTTGCTAAATTTAGAATAAGGTTCCTCACAAAGATTTATATAGAATAACTCCTTTTCAAGTTTGGTATAATAAGAAACCTATAGTTGAACATTTCAGAGTCTTTAGATTTCTAGTTATGACTGAATAAGAAACTCAAGGTTATGAAAACTCAAAGTAAGGGATACAACCTTATTCATTTGACCACACATGAGATGATCATAGAGAGAAGTGTTCACTTTTAGGAGAGTCCCATAGACTCAACACTTTACACTTTTCCCACTTCAATGGACTCACTTCAATTCAATTCAGATCATCTTGAACATCTTTCATAAGTTGAAGACACTTCTCCCAGTTCTGATAGTGAAAGTAGTGATAGGGACCCATCTTCATCCACATCTAGCCACACTTCATATGACGATTTTTTTCTACCTAATTCATTCACTTCTAATTCTCTTTGGGCTAGGCAAACACTATAGAGTGTAGGTACATGGGTTTGGGATCCTTTAAATGAGAGGAAAACACATTCAGAGTTTCAGAGTGGTCCACATGATTTCTATGCCTCTACCTTAGATCTTAAGATTTTTTATGAGGAATTAGGTATTATTGAGTGGGATTCTACCATGCATGATTATAAATCCGTAATCAATAATCATACTTGGGATTTGACACTTCTTCCTAAAGGAAGAAATATGGTTTGATGTTGATGGATATATTAGACCAAGTATATAGTAGATAAGTCTATTGATAATTTCAAAGTATGATTGCTATCAAATGGTTTATCATTAAATCCTGGCATTGACTATACAAATACCTTTACACCAATCACAAAAATGAAATCTATCAGACTCATACTTTCTATTACTGCAACTAATAATTACATGTTTATTAGATGTATGTGAAGAGAACCTTTATTTATGGTGACCTTGAGGAGGAGATTTACATGGAGTAACCATCAATATTTGTTGAGGATCCTTCCTTTGTGTATAGACTTAATAAATCCATCTATGGCCTCAAACAATCCCCTCAATCTAGGTATGCCAAGATGAATTCCTTCTTTATGGAGGGTTCACTTGATACCATTTAGATCTGAATGTCTATCTCTTGTAACAAGATGATTCACTTTTTATTTTGATTCTTTATGTTGATGACATTTTTATCACTAGTATCTCTTCCTCATCCATTACAATGGTGAAATAGTCTCTTCATGATAGATTTGGGCTTGTTATATTACTTACTTGGGATCAATATTTCTTAGTCTCAATCAAGGATCACTATTTTACAACCTAAGTACACTCTCAACTTGCTTAGTTTCACATGGTTGATTGTAATCCAAATATGACTCCCTTTCTATCTAGAGTCAAGATTGAGGTGGATTATATTTCACCTTTGGTTGATGATACCTTGTATCGATAAATTGTGGGTAGACTTATCTACTTGACACATATTAGACCTAACATATCATATGCAGTGAGCCTAATATGTAGATTCATGTAAGAACCCCATGAGTTGCACTGGAAAGTGTTGAGAGTTATCTTGACATAGCCAAAAATAGGTAGGGTTTTTTAATACCCATCTTCATGAAAGGATACTTGCATGAATAAATCTACCCAAGTTTTTAGGTTTTGGTACATAGGGTAAGTTAGTTGGCTTGTTGTAATCATTAAATAACAATGGGATTTTTTGAAACTAATTTTATATGATGGCTTAAACTATAGAAGCTTTAAAACTTGATTATTCTACCATTAATCTATTCCAAAATGCTTAAACTATGATGGAAAACATTTAAAAATCATGATTTAACATTATAAGTAGATTTATATTAGTCCTAAACTAACACATTGATAACAAGAAATTAAAAGAAAGGGGAAAGAAGAATAAAAGGCCATGATGACATAAAGATGAAGTTGTAGTGTATAATTGAAAAAATCTCATATAAACAAGTCCTAAGTTGATCTAGACCTAACACAACTCCAACTAAAGGACATTATAAGAGTATAGGGAGAATTTGTTGTGAACAAATATGAGCATAACCACCATAGAAAAATGTATAGGAAATGGCCATTTGACTACACAATGATATGAATATTAATATATTTCTTGTTGATTAACAAATGGTGAAATTTATAATAACCATTCAAATACAAATTTCATTTCCTAACAAGGAAAACATAATGCTAGGAAATCATGAAAAATGCTTGGTCTACTAGCTATGGAGAATTCAAGAATGTCTAATCCACTATTCTATGATCTAATCTAAAGGGATCCAAAATTTAATATAACATAGGATTTGATATTATATAGACATGTAGGTCTAAGGAGTTTCAATTTCATCCCACTACTGAGGTAGTTATAATAAATCATCAATGTCATTGGAAGGTGTAGTTGAGGCTCTAATAGACATGCCATCTCAAACATGTTCTTGTAGATATTGAATTGAACTCTAGAAACATAAGGTCATTTTGATTGAATTGATATTACCACTTTATGCTTATGCATAACTAATTACCATGCCTTTTTAATTTTTAATTTTGTCTTTTAACTCCTTGCTTGATTTTAATACACATGCCACACCCTTAATTTATGCCTTATTCATGATTTTTAGTTGAATTTGTCCCTTTTTATTCATTATCCCTTCTTGGTTCATTACCATGCACATGCCAAGGTCATACCTAGACTAGGTGAGCCAATCACTGATCAAAATCACCAATTGATTCCTTACACTCAATTTATTGGTTATGGTCAATCCATGTGTATCTTTCAACACCTAAGATCTTATTCTACTCATGCTTATTTCCATGTCATGACTCTTTAACCATCAACTGATTGACCTAGGATTTTCCTATTCACTAAATATACCACTTAATACCTTCTCATCATTTCAGATTTGTCTTATGTATCTCCTTAATTATTGCATACATAACTTGACTTTCCTTATTTGACTTTGAAAATTTTAATAGGCTGAATGGGCATCAAATTTAAGATAGTGTTTTATCGATATCCTCCACTGGTAGGGTATTTCTAAGTATATTCTCCATGATTTTCCACTACTTGATTGAGGATTGATTTGTCATCTCAACCATGCTCTTGAAGATATTGAATTAAACTCTAGAAACATAAGGTCATTGGGATCAAATCCATATTGCCACTCCATGCTTATGCATAACTAATTACCATTCTATTTTAAGGCTAAATTTTGTCTTTTAACTCCTTGGTTGATTTTAATACACATGCCACACCCTAAATTTATGCCTTATTCATGATTTTTAGTTGAATTTGTCCCTTTTTATTTTTCTTAGCTCATTACCATGCACATGCCAAGGTCATACCTAGACTAGGTGAGCCAATCACGAATCAAAATCACCAAGTGATTCCTTACACTCACTTTTTTGGTTATGGCCAATTCATGTATAGCTTTCAACACCTAAGTTCTTATTATACTCATGCTTATTACCATACCATGACTCTTTAACCACCAGCTAATTGACTTAGGATTTTCCCATTCACTAAATATACCACTTAATACCTTCTCATCAATTTAGATTTGTCTTATGTATCTCCTTCATTATTGCATACATAACTTAACTTGCCCTATTTGCATTTTACAGTTTTGATGGGCTAAATGGGCATCAAATCTAAGCTAGTGTTTTGTTGATGTCATTTATAACATGTCCTCCACTAGTAGGGTATTTCTAAGTGTATTCTCCATCCTTTTCCACTACTCGACTGAGGATTGATATGTGTTGAATGTGTTTTGGGCATGATACAATGAGATCATGCCATGCAACACAATCTTTCTCACTCAAAGCTCAAATGGTTCTTATAGTATGGATGGAGCACCATAAGTATATAGTGTAGCATGTTGTTTTAACATGGTAGCATCTTGATAAATCATATGCCCAAGGGATTTTGGATTTGCATAGACATCACTAGGGTAGCAGGATACCATAATGGTGCCACATGCTAATATCCTGCTAATCTTCTCACCCAAGGAATATTACATAGAATCGATCAGGGTAACAGGTCATTAGGATGGTGCCACATGCTACATCCCACTAATTTTCTCACCTAGAGGATTTTACTAAGTTGTAGGCTTATAGGTAAATATTTTAAACTGATTAAGTCTTACAGAGTGGCAGAAAGATACTATGTGGCTTTGTGAGAAATTACCAAAAATTGAATAAGTGTTGAAATGCTTTTGAGAATGGGTCATGGCTAAAAATAGATATAAAAGGGTGCCACATGGCATAATAAACACTTTGGGTACATATGATAAAGATAAATAAAGGCCTAGTCAATAAATTAAAATAAAAAGCTAATGACTAAGTGACTTTAAAATGAAAACAACTAAGGCAAAAGCTAAAAAATGACTGAGTATAGAATAAAAATTACATGCGATTTAGTCATTTAATCGATCCTAAATCCAATTTTGTCCCTTTTAAAAAAAGTTATCTAATATGAACACCTTGTCAATTAGTCTAAAATTAAAGTAGAAATGGACTAAATTACTCAAGAAAAGCTTTGAAATAGTTAAATAATTTGCATAAATCCATGTTGAAATGGTCTAAAAAAGAAGCTTTAAATGTGTTTCAAAACACAATCATGAAGATAGATGAAGACCTAATAGAATCATGTAAATTCAGATTTTAACTTAATTGAGTCCTAGGTGCAATTTCTATACCAAGTGTTTTTAATTTAAATTTAATATTATTCAAGCTTGGATAAAATATTGAAGCACATTTATACTCTAAATATTCACATCTATAAAAAATACACTTTCAAGGAGGCCACTTCAAACAAGCAACTACCAATGAACTCCTCAAAGAGATAAGACAAGACTCCATAATAAAAAGAGGGTCCCCATTTTCAATTTGAAAATGGGACATGTTTCACAAGTAATAACAGACGGTGAATCCTAATAGAATATACTCCTGAGCATCTAAATAATCCAAAATATCTTATTCTTGCATCTAAATGATAAGCATTAGCTACCAATGATGACTTGAGGTAAAACCAGGAAATAAAAACACTAAATTTAGCCTCAATATTGGCATACTCAGCTACAATCTTATTAAATACCATCTATGTGAGTGCTCAAGTGATTTTTTTAATAATTTTGCATATGTATGAAATAATTTGGATTTATTTAATAGATCCAAACTTCTAATGGAAAATATTTTGAAATTTGGCTTAGGCAAAAGGCATGGGAATTACTTTGCTGATAGACAAACATATATAGCCCTGATAGAGTTACTTTTAGTCCCTTATAAAGGCGTTGATCCAATGCCAACTAGGATGGAAAGCCTTTGGTGGAGGTTACCAAGATCACCCTTTCATTTTTTTTTTAGATTTTTAATTTTGGTTTAATTATTTTGAAAGGAAACTTTACTTTTTATATCCATGGAGGGTTAGGGACCAATCCATGAGTTTAGGAGAAATCACAAAGTTCATGATCAATTAAGATGAACCCAAAAAAATAATGATATATTTTATTTAGATGTTTTAATTAAGTGTATAGATGGATTTAATGATAAAATAAACCTTTATGAATCCACACATTATATTTTGAATCATTGGCCTTTATCAACGTAAAAATTCACAAGAGATTCATGATATTTTTATGCAAGTGTCCAAGCAAAATTAAATTTTATGCCTTGAGTACCATTCATATTGTTTACTTACCAGTAGGCCTTTCATTTCATTTTTGTGATCAATAGGGGAACCTCAAGGCAAAAAAGAGAAGGAACAAATAAAACAAAATAAGAAATAGAAAATAAACTAATCAACAAGGGACATGAAGGAAAAATTAGAAAACAAATAAGAAAGGAAAAGATAAATTATTTACAAGGTTTCTTTCAGGAAAGAGTATGTCTAAATTTAGTCAGACACCTATGTTTATAATATTTTGAGAAGGTTAAGGGGACATGTATTTATGGATATTGTATCCTCTATATTGGAAAACACTATCCCATAATGATTTATCTATGTTCCTTTCATGCAATTCAAGCAAACTAGGATTGTAAAATTATACACTATGTTTGTATCTAGATTGTAGAAAAAAAGAGGGATATAATGGAATTGGTTCAAATTTGTGTATAATAAAATATAAAAATACATAGAGAAAAATATTTTAACACCATAATTATATTCTACATATTAAACTCATACGAGAATACAAAGTTATATATAAAAACTATTTCCTATAATTGGAGAGATCATATCTCCACCAATATCTCTCACACCCCTAATGTTGGGAAATACGAAAGCACAATTGATTACCATATACAAGAAACTTACATGCGGAATTAACTAGAATGCACAAGTAACTATTCAAAAATAACACAGAATATGAGAGACAATATACAATCTTGTATTAATACTCATCTAGAAAAGAATACAATAAAAAAGATGCCACTTCTTCTCCACACCTCTCAGAGGCTTCCCACACCTCAAGTGTACAATACTTCTTTCCTCAAATCTCTCTCTTATGGTCCCAACACACAACTCAATCATAGAGTTGGTGTTCACCTCCAACTAGTCAGTATCCACTACTGCCAGTACACAAGTGCTCCACGCACTCCAAGTACTCAACGTACTCCAAGTAGATCTCCCCTAAACTTGAAACAACTTGCAAGTCAACAGACCTTACTTATGAAAGGAACTACATTGCCTTCCTCTTTACTCTCCAACGAGTACACACCATACTCCAAGTAGATCCTGCCTGATCTTGCTCCTTGTTGTGTTGTTGTCCTCCCTGATCTTGCACACCTGCAAACCTGGATCCCGCACCCACATACACCTAAAGATCAATGATCTTACCATGTAAATCTCCTAACATAGCCATGCACACCTGCTGACAAAGATCATACATACATGAAGAACCTTTTTGATTCTCCATACCAACACCCACACTTGGTACTGTTGTGGAACTAGGAGGAACACCCTTGCTCACTTCACACACAGAAGGAGCTAACTTTTCTCAACTCAAACTAGCACACCTTACAATATAGCCTATGAGTCTATTATATAGATCCCATGCATATAATAATTAGACATCTAATTACAATAATTAGATCTATAGCTTCTAGTCTAAAATTGGCTCTTAACATGCAAACATTCGATTCGTTAACAAATAGTTAGTGCAACTGACAGTTTCAAAACTACATAGGCGACCGACGTTAGTCCCTATCTGCCTGGAGGTGACCGACATCAACCGACTCTTGCTGACATCGATTGTATTCCTGTCCACCACTGGTCGATGTCGATCAGCCTAACCAATGCTGGTGACTGTGACACTCAGTAACCTCCTTCTCTATTTGCATCAGTGAAGCTTTTAGCTCCACAACCTAATAATCTCCCACTTGGAGATAAATAGCTGCATTGTACTTGTACATGTACCCCATCTAATCTATTTCCTAGCTTGTATCCCTCTTCAAGCTCAACCCTAAAGACCACCCACCACACAACCTATGGTGCACCTCCTGTCATCTGAGTAACCTACCACATCCAAACCTACAAACCCATGTAGTGAAGTCTTGACCCTACATAGTATGTATACCTACTGCTGGTCCCTCTCAAATACCTGAGAACCCACTTCCCTGAATTGGCTCCTAACTCTCTGATAGGTCCCACTGCTGGGGAAAACTCAAGTCTATACTAGACCTCATGTGATTTTGAACACTAAACTATCTAGCCCTTGGTATGCTCTGGTTCTGTATCTTACGTATTGAACCTCGCCAACACCTGATTCACATCAGCTCCCACTGGAGACAAAATCAACTAGTGATCTTTCATGTCTCTCATGCCAAAGAATTTTGTTGTGCCAAATTCCTCATGACATGCCACTGAACTAACCTTACCCTTAGCTCAGTAAAACCTTGTATGTCCAAACTTGCTAGCTAGCAAACCATCCACATATAGTAACAAGATAATGTTGCAATCATCATCCACTTGGTAAGACAAACACAATGGTTACACTGACATTGACTAAAGCCCTGCTTTGTCATCCACCTGTCAAAACCTATACCACTGTCCTGCAGCTTCCTCAAGACCATATGACCTAGCCTTCCATCTCACGTGTCCATTCTCTCTATTCTTCAACTAAGGAATCCATTCGTCTCTCAGTTCTTTCTTCTGATTAACAACCCTACTAAATCTCCCATTTGGTTTTGCATCATATTCCTGACATGCTCCCACTGTTTCTTGGATCCTTCTTGCTCTGTAGTGAGCAACAAGTATAAAGAAGAGGAACAATGAATTTGAGGCTTACTTACATTTTTAGTCCTCCATATGGACGTTTGAGACTCCTTGATAGCTTGCTGTCTACCCAAAATCCATTACAGTGACCAACCTTAGACACCACACAGTCTGCATCTGACTAACGTCAGTTCCATGCGCCTATCCTGACTACCAACCCCACCGACATCGGTGTCTACCTGCTACCAACATCAGTCCTCTAATCGATGTCGATCTTACTATTGTTGATGTTGGTCCTCCTGACTGACATTGATCTTACCCTGCCTGACACCATCAGCTCTGGTCTACACATGATCGACATCGGCACTTGTCTGTTTGATTTTAGTTCATCTTGACCGATGCTAGTACCTGTGTTCACCTGTGAGTGATGAATTTTTACCCACGAGCTTTCTTTGAATCAAATCCCTATCCAAACTACTCTGCTCAAAGTTACTCAGCCTTCTCCATTGATCTCTGTCTGCCATCTCCTCCATAAACACCAAGGCTTTCCAGTTCTTAAGTTTGTCAAAAACATCTGACTTCCTCTTAAGAACATGCATCTCCTTCTTGCTCATGTGACCAAGCCTACAAAGCCACGTCTCTGAAATAGAAGAAGAATTAGTAATATAAGCAAGTAGATAAAGAGTACCTGCTTTCTTACCACCAACTAATTCAAGTGCATCCACTGTGAGAGTTCTTGTGCATCTCTCTTCACCCAACTTCCCTGAAGAAATTAGACACAACTTTAAGAATAGGACCTGCATGACCTCCTTCAACACCCATGTGTTGGCCACCTACAATTTTAGCTTCACTTTCCCTTTGCCAATTCTTTAGCAAGGCTCACCAGCACCTCTCTTTGGGGCTACATGGAAAGAGGCAGCAAAATCTATAAACCAAGATTCTACTTTATCCAAGAAACATACTAGAGCATCCTGTGTAACAACACCTGCAACATCTGCTTCTTCAGTTCCTTCATGCTGATCTTTTACCAACCAACAATATTCTTTTCCCTGCTTTTTCTTTCCATAGGACTATAATTGACCATTCATGCTTTTCAATTCCTCCATTCTTAGCTTACTTTCTTTTGCCATTGCTATACTCCCACTCAATTAGAAACCCCTGAGAGTGACCTATAATCAAACACAAAACCTACTCCCTGCAACCTGAGCTCTGATACCACTTGTTGGGAAATATAGAAGCATAATTGATTACCATATACAAGCAACTTACATGCAGAATTAACCAGAATGCACAAGTAACTAGAATTCAAAAATAACATAGAATATGAGAGACAATACACAATATTGTATTAATACTCATCTAGAAAAGCATACAATAAAGAAGATGCCACTTCTTCTCCACACCTCTCAGAGGCTTCCCACACCTCAAGTGTACAGTATTTCTTTCCTCAAAGCTCTCTCACTTACGATCCCAACACACAACTCAAACACAGAGTTGGTGTTCACCTCCAACCAGTCAGTATCCACTATTGCCAATACACAAGTGCTCCAACTACCTTGCCTTCCTCTTTGCTCTCCAATGAGTACACACTACACTCCAAGTAGATCCTACCTGATCTTGCTCCCTATTGTGTTGCTATCCTCCCTGATCTTGCACACCTGCAAATCAATCTGTTTCTGCACACCTGTAAACCTGGATCCCACACCTACATACACCTACAGATCAATGATCTTACTTACCATGTAGATCTCCTAACGTAGCCATGCACACCTACTGACAAAGATCATACATACATGAAGAACCCTTCTGATTCTCTAAACCAACACCCACACTTGGTACTACTGTGGAACTAGGAGGAACACCCTTGCTCACTTCACACACAGAAGGAGCTAACTTTGCTCAACTCAAACTAGCACACCTTATAATATAGCCTATGAGTCTATTATATATATCCCATGCATACAATAATTAGACATCTAATTACAATAATTAGATCTGCAGCTTTTAGTCTAAAATTGGCTCTTAACATGCAAACACTCGGTTCGTTAACAAACTGTTCGTGCAACTGATAGTTTCAGAACCGCACAGGTGATCGACGTCAGTCCCTATCTGCCTAGAGGTGACCGATGTTGGGCGACTCCTATCGATGTCAGTTGCATTCCTGTCCACCACTAGCCAATGTCGGTCAGCCTAACCGATGCTAGTGACTGTGACACTCAACAACCTCCTTCCCTGTTTGCATCAGTGAAGCTTTTAGCTCCACAACCTAACACCTATAATAACTCATACTAACAAACTTACTATAAATGAATATATTTTTACTATAATATATTCAAATAAATAACTCACCAATATTATGTTTATCTCTCAATAAATATCCAATGTAAAATCTAATGTAATAAACTAATCCCTAACATTTCCCCCATTAGATTTTACATGGTGCAAAAACATTCACACTCTCACCTATAGTATGCTCACCCCTGTGGCATGCCTTATTTGTCTCATGACCTTGATACAAAGAAAGGCTCACTCCTTCTATGGCTTTAAACAAATTTACCAAAAACCTTGACATGAATAAGACCCATCAACTGTTTACCTCTGGTGGGTTTCTAGATCTTCTAAAAACCTTTTCAAGATCCATAAACTAAATTACATTGGTGCTTTTTTCCCTTTCACTATGTTATCACATTAGGGAATTATGTTTATAATTGTACACAAATTCCATTACTTTAATAGGCATGTACCTATATTCTTATTTGTAAATATACAATAGAAACTATGAAAAACACACCACACTATATGTCACCAAATCATTTGGGGTCTCATCGTTAGTGACTGACGAGAAGTTATAAAACTCCAACCTTCATTTCCTCATTCCTCTAGTTGATGAATCTACTTTACTTAGCCAAATAATTCATGAAGCTTAGATTGATTTTATCAAGGAGAAATCCCCCCCTCCCCCCCCGCCCCCCCGGCCCCACAATAGTTTGGATGTCACGTACAAGCGATAGTGCATCCTTTATAATATTAATTTTATTTGACATTAACATAATGACAAAATGACTCTATAAAAATACACTAAGTTTTTTTAACATATTTTTGACAATGGACCCTAAATAATTTACAATAGACTCTAAACATGATTTTGACATAAAAAATTTAAAACTATAATACTGACTATAAACACAAATACTTTTATATTTTTGACTTTATTATTTTTGGAACAATACTCTAAAAATAATCTTATTTGAAAATGAAAACTTATTACATATATAACACTATGACTAAAGAACATATAAAATAACATTAGGATTCTAATTTTTATAGACTAGAAAGTAATATTAGATTACCTTCTGCCAACTATAAAAATAATGACTCACTAAAAAATTTAAAAATAAATAAACCTTAGAAAATGACACGACTTTAAATCTCATTTTTCATTAATGAATTATGATACATTTTTCTCTGAAAAAATTGACACAACTCTAATAAACAACACTAATAACAAAAAAACATGGAACCTATTTATAAAATGCCAAACTTAACAACATCAACTTCATACCATATTCTACTTATGGGAATGCACATTAAGACAAGGATATAATGTGCTCTATGAGAATCCATGTAGTACATAACTTATGTATCTACACCATCAATACCAAAATATTCTTCTCAATTTGCTCATCATCTCTTTTATCAAAACTACCTTGGAATCTAATATATACAACCTACCTCTGTCAAGATTTATAAACTGCTTAGAAGTAATTTTCTTTAGATGTTCTGGAGATATAAAAGGACTGCACATTCAATATTATGCAAAAGCCATGTGGTAAAAAATTAAAGTGGGAGAAACACGCTTGGAAAGAGTCACAACTTTGAGGATGTGTCAGATCTGGATTGGATGCAATGAGTCGTTGGTTTTAAACTATAAACCTATAATATTGGTAAAACAATAGGCACAAAATACTCATTTTTTTGTATATATGCCACATTTTGGATAGCTCTATGATGAGTATGATTAGAAGAACAAAGCAGGAGATTCGATGAGCCCAGTGGAGAGTGAATGATGTTGAAGTTGAAAAGGTCACTATCTCATTTATAGGTCTTCAATCAGTATAGAAGGTAATTATAAACTACACCAAATATCATTATGATGCATAATAAATGAAATGATAATGAATTTGAACCCAATGTATTGAAAACAAAGGAATGCATAATACATATACTAGTCTTAAGTCTCTACACATACAAAATCATCTTAGAAACTAAATTTTCTTGTCTCACAAAAAGTCTATCATCCATGAGGACAAAATGCAATGAAACTACCCCTCAAAAATTAATATGCTTCTATACTAGTCATGATCATAAGTTGCTCTGATACTAGATAATGGAACTGGTTTAGATCTGTATATAATAAAAGATATGAATATATAAAGATAAATATTTCAACACACCATAATTATATTATGCATATTAAACTCATACAGGAATACAAAGTTATAGGAAAAATATTTCCTATAATTGGGGAGATCATATCTCCACCAATATCCCTCACATGCCTATAATAACTCACACTAACAAACTGACTATAAACAAATGTATTTTTACGATAATATATTCCAATAACTAATCTAATAACTAATTCACCAATTTATATTTACCTCTCGATAAATATCCAATGTAAAATCTAATGCAATATGCTCATCCCTAATAGGATAGGGTTTGAGAAATACCTCCACCAAAACATTAAATAATTGTGAGGGGAAGGGGTGGGCATAAATACATACTAGAATAACTTGATTATTAGTGTAGTACTATTTCTCATTGGGTTTTGCCTACATGGTCATATGGCCATTCTATGTTATTTAAGCTTCCTTAGGTTAGTTATAAAGGTTCCATAGGTTAATTATATTTAATTTTAATTAGTTAATAAGGAAAATTAGGGGCTTCCTCATGTTACCCTAATTTTTCTTATATGTGTCTCACTTTTCCTTTTTGGAAAGTTAATCACTCAAATAAAATTAATTGAAAGCATTATTTTCCTTCTCTTAGAATTTTGGAGCCCTCTCTACAGGAATCAACATTGTTGCTTGAATGCTATTTAGAGATCTTGGCACACTCTTTCATGGTATCAGAACCTTCTTGATAGCCTTATGCATCAGACTCCCTGGTAAGATCCTCCATGCATTCACCTTGCTATGATTTCTTCTTCTATCTTGACAGCCATTTTTGACCTTGGAGGCATTTTCTTAATCTGCCTCTAAACTCATGTCAAAAGGCCTTTGATGAAAAATCTATTTGCATATATTTTATAGGTTTTTTGAGATCTAAAATGGGTTGCTCTTAGTTTTTTGAGAAAGTTCATGGATTTTCCAAAAAATCAATTTCTTCCATTTGGTTGGATGTCCATACAGATGAAGTAATCAAGCTTGCAAACCTTGATTTACTCTCCATAGAACAAATTAGATTCTCATAGGGCCATTACTTGATCTCAGATGAAATCAAGTTTTCAAAGTGCTAAAACTTGCTTTCAAGACCCATTCGAGATTTTAGCATTACTTTACATCAAATTCACGAAGTTAAGTAAAGTAGTTTAAAAAACCTTGAATTACAGTGGAAAAAGTAATCAGGTTTCTCAACCCCAACAACTTGATCATAAACCAAATTGGGTTTTTTGAATTGATTTACTTCAAATTTTGGAAGTTAAGTAAATCAGTCTAAGAAACCCAAAATACACTACAAGAAGTAATTGAGCTTCTCCAGGGCAACTACTTAAAATTAATCAGGCTTCTCTAAGGCAATTACTTATAAGTAATCAAGCTTCACCAATCAGACTTCACAACCCTAAAATACACTACCAAAAATTAATCAAGTTTTCCAAGGTTGATTACTTATTACTTTTTTTAAGTAAAGTAGTTACAAGAACCTAAAGTAATTCAATTGCAAGAACCTAAAATGCACTAGGAAGACCTATTTGGGGTTTCCAGGGTCAATTACTTCTTAATTTTTAAGTAAAGCAGTTGCAAGAACCCAAAGTAAAGTAGTGTTGAAACTCTAAGTGATGTTCAAGAGGGCATCAAATTCTAGGTGAAAGGTAATAAAAAAATAGAGTAAAGTTGTTTCCATTTTTAGATTTTTTATTTTTGAATGAAAAGCACAAGTCTAAAAAAAATTCCATTTTTGGAAAGGGTCTAGGAATATGTGGGAGTAAGAACCAGTAAGGGCCATAAATTTCAATCTATAGCTCCTTTTTGGGTGCCGATGTTTTTGAAAGTGCATATTTTTTGAACTCTACACATTGGTAACATTGTTTTAGGAATTTTTTAGCATCCATTTTTCACATGGAGTAATAGCTTAAAACTATTTTCAAACCATTGTACCTTTTCTCTTGGATTTATTATTAGTTATGCCTAACATCCCTCTCATACTTTCTCACACTGATTTATTGTAGATGCATTCTTAGTTATGCTCGATATCCAAGACTGAGCGTGTGTGCATTATAAATTCAAGAGGGGTATTCTTGCTAGTTTAGGGGGTACTTGTATTGTGTGATTTATATATTTTTTGCTTTCATTTTAATTATACACTTTATCTCATTCTAATCTACACTAATAAATCTAAACATCAAACGACTCACACCATTTAACTATATAGAATGGAAGTCTAAAATATAACTCACTTTGAGAGATAAATAACTTTATTAGATTACTATGGGTGAGGAAACTGAGCCATCTACAAATGAAAAAAAGTTTAAGTGGTATAACAGATGTGATGATGCCTATGGGTTCTTATTCTTGTCAATGTGTCCCAACCTTCTATTTCATGTTGAATCTACCAAAACTCTAAATGAAGTCTAAACAATCTTGGACAAGATTTTTAGAGTGCAAGACATCATGAGGGTTCATGAGATAGAGAATGAGATCATCACATTGAGCCCACATGAATATGACACCCTAAAAGACTTATTTATAAAGTTTAAATCATTGAGACTATAGTTGAAACAATGTGGCATTAAGAAAATAGATGACCAATTGATTCTATCTATGCTTGTAAAATTGGGTCATGATTATTCAATTTTTGTCTCTACATTTCATGCTACCAAACATGCACTTGGGTCTACTTGGAAAATGCCATCATGTGATGAGTTTGTTATTGATTTGACTTGAAATCAAGATAAGTTGGTTCAAATGGGTGCACTAAAGTTTTTAAAATGACATGCCTTAATTATCAATTAAGACAAGAAGAAACCTTTAAGTAGTGGTAAATAGGAGAAGAAATAATCTAAACCAGATCATGAGCATAAGAAGAATTATAAATTAGATGTCAAGCCTAAGGCATCATCAAATGAGTCCTCCTCAAGTCAAAAACCTAAGAAGGAGAATTTAAAAATCAATTTGTATAAGAAACTTGGGCATGATGAATCTTAGTGAATGAAAAATAAGATTGATACCTTGATTAAGATGCTTGAGAAGAAAACATCAGTGTTATTGAATCTTCATCTCAAAACATGTCTGCACAAGATTTTACAAAGGCAAAAGATAGAAAAAAGTGTAAAAATAAGGGTAAGGCACTTGTTGCAGTATATTCTTAGCCTTCAACTTGGGTTATTGACTTAGGTGCTTCCTATCACATGGCCTCCTCAGAGGATCTATTTTCAAAAATAGAGCCATCTTTTGTGCCTTCAATTCTCATGGGTGATGACACTTCGATAGAAGTTAGTGATAAAGGATCGATTGAAGTAAGTGATGGGACCTTCAATGATGTTCTATGTGTTCCTTCACTATCCACCAATCATCTGTCAGTATATTAAATCACTCACATAGGTGCAAGGAAGTGAGTTGAGTTCACACTTGATTCAATGGTCATCAAGGAACTACATAGTGACACCACAGTGGCTTATGGGAAGGCCAATTATTAGCCTAGGCCATATAACTTTTCACATTTTTCCCTAGATCAGCCCTCAGTTGTACTACTTACTCATGTAGATGGAGTAAGAAAACTATGGAATGAATGGTTTGGCCATTTAAACTACCATTACGTAGAGCAACTCAATCATCAAGACATGGATTCAAGGTTGTCTAAAGTTAAATTCTCAGATGGCCTATGCAATGGCTATATTCTAGGCAAGTATATAGAAGAGAAATATGACAAGGGAAAAGCTAGGAGAGCCAAATAGAAGCTAGAGATAGTCCACAGTGACTTAAAAGGACCATTTCCAAAACCTTCATTCAATAGGACAAGATACATGCTCACAATTATTGATGAATTTTTGAGGTACACCTGGGTGTTTTTTCTCAAAAAGAAGTCTGAGGTCTTTGATCACTTTAAGGACTTCAAGGCACTTGTGGAGAATCAATCAGAATGTTCCATTAAAATCTTAAAGACCAATATGGAAAGGAGTATGTCAACAATAGGTTTGAGAATTTTTGTACATTAGAGGGGATTTAGATGTAACACACAGTTCCATATAGTTCTCAGTGGAAGGGTGTTGCTAAATTCAATAATTATACCTTGAAGGAAATGACAAACTGCATGCTTCAATCAAAGTCTCTAGCTCCTTAGTATTGGGCTAAAGCAATCAATTGTGTATGTTACATTAAGAACCAAGTTCCACACAAAGACTTAAAGGGAATCACTAATTTTGAAGCTTAGGATGGTCACAAGTTTGTAGTATATCACTTTTGAGTGTTTGGTTTACCAGTAATGGCCCATGTTCCCAAGAAAAAATGCAAGGCAATGGATCCTTAGAGTTAGTCTTGCATATTTGTGGGGTATGCTAAGGGTGTTAAGGGATATAGGATTATCCATCCTAAAACTCATGAGTTTTTCATTGAAAGGAGTGTCAAGTTTCATGAGGGCCCACTTGAGCACAATCTTGGCACTCCAAACTCTTCAAAAGTCTCACTGGACATTGATTCCACTTTAGACAATGAAATAGATCCACCTCAAGATCCTCTTGATGATGAGGATGACTCTTTTTCTTCTTCAAGTTCAAGTGATGAGATAAGTGATGAGGATTCTCCTCCTCCATCTCAAACTCACACTATAAATGATGAGGATTCACCTCCTGATTCTCTAATCTCATATAATTTTGGTCCTATTTGGGCTAGATAGACACTTCAACGTGCTAGAGGATGGGTTGGAAATCCATTAGATACAAGGTGGACACAATCATAGTTTTAGGGGACATCACATGCCTACTTGGCCATTGCCTCAGATCTACAAACCTTTCATGAGTCATCTAGCATTTCAAAATGGGATTCTACTATGTAGGAAGAGTATTATTCCCTAATTAGGAACAAAGCATGGGACTTGGTCCCTCTTCTAAAAGGAAGAAAATTACTCTATTACAAATGGGTTTATTGGACCAAGTATGGTGTAGATGGGTCAGTCGATAAGTATAAATCTTGTCTAGTTGTAAGGGGGTTTTCTCAAGTGCCTGGTATAGATTACACTGAGACATTTACTCCTATAACCAAGATGACATCTATAAGACTCACTCTAGCCATTGCAACCACACATCAGTGGGGTGTTCACCAAATGGACATAAAGAGTGATTTTTTACATGATGACCTTAAAGAAGAGGTATATATGGAGTAACCATAAGGCTTTGTGCAAGATACCTCCTTAGTCTACTAACTCAAGAAATCTATCTATGGACTCAAACAAGCCCCTAGGGCCTGGTATGCCAAGATGGACTCATTTCTCCTCATAGTCATGTTTACTAGATGTCACTTAGATCAAATGTCTACATCTTGTGGATGGATGATTATCTATTGATCCTAGTTCTATATATGGATGACTTACTGATTATAGGGAGCTCATGATCATCTATCTTAGTAGTGAAAATTGCACTTTTAGATATATTTTCAATGATAGACATGGGATTGATGCACTACTTTCTCAAGATTGAAATCATTTAGTTAGATTTCAAGATAACCTTATCATAATCCAAGTATTCTCTTGATTTGCTTATGAGGTTTAACATGGCTGATTGTAAGCCATCTCCTACTCCCTTCTTGTCTGATGTGAAGATTGAGGCTAATTGTCCTACACCACTTGTTGATGTAAATCCATATCAACAACTCATGGGTAATCTTATCTATCTCACACACACTAGACCAAACATATCTTATGCAGTTGGTTTGGTCTCTTAATTTATGTAAGATTCACATGAGTTACATTGGAAAGCAGTAAAGTAGATTCTTCACTACATTCAGGGTTCACACAACTATAAGATACACTATGGAGTAAGAACAAAGGTTGATTTGATCAGATACACAAATTCAGATTGGGTTAGAGATATTTAGAGTCAAAATTCCACTTTAGGCTATAGTTTCTCACTTGGTTTGGGTCTAATAATCTAGCTAAGAAAAAAGCAACATGAAATTGATTTATCATCCATAGAGGTAGAATACAGAGGGGTTGTCAATTCAACCACTAAAGAAATCTGGCTTCAAGGGATTCTCATTGAGTTTGGTGTTTAGTTTCATAAGCCAAAAATCATCTACTACAATAACAAAAACACTATCTAGATTTGTAGGAATCTAGTTCTCCATCAAAGGACCAAACACATAGAGATTCACATGTATTTCATCAAGGAAATTATCACTGAACAAGTCATTGATCTTTGATACTGTCCAACATCATATCAAATTGTAGATATTCTGACTAAGACCTTCACAGAGAGTAAATTTGTTCATCTATAAGCTCTCATTGGAGTTAGGGTTAGTCCACCTTCTTCTTCCTCTTATGGAGGTTCATCACTATGTACTTGGGTACCTCATCAGGCCTTCAATGCTGAGACCCAATTCTCATCTCACCTAAGCTACACTTCAGGGGGGTGTTAGTGTAGTGTTTTTTCCCACTAGGTTTTGCCTACACGGCCGTATGGCCATTTTATGTTATTTAATATTCCTTAGGTTATTTATAAAGGTTCCATAGGCCAATTATATTTAATTTTAATTAGTTAACTATAAAAATTAGGGGCTTCCTCATGTTGGCCTAATTTTCTCTACATGTACCCCACTTTTCCTTTTTTGAAGGTTAATCACTCAAATCAAATCAATTAAATTCATTATTTTCCTTCTCTTGGAATTATGGATCTCTCTCTATAGGAATCAAAATTGTTGCTTGAATGTTATTCAAAGATCTTGGTGCCCTCTTTCATTGATCACCCAACCTAGCAAATAATTCCTCTTCATTGTATCCAATGGGTGAATCGGTTGGTGGCTACTCTTCGAATGAGATGGATGTTATGAAAATATCTTGATCTTCATCTTCATTTTTAAGGAGGCATGGGAATGGTTATTCCCATGTTAATGATATCCTAGTTTTGTCATTTATGACAATGGTATGTATAGAATTGTATTGAATTAATGCATTTTTAGGTTCAATTTATATTGGCATACCTCCCATGTTTATGGCCTCTACATTCAAGACTTTTCCATTTTCTTTAAATTTAAGGCTACCTGAAATTAGAAGAGATTTTATTCTATCTTCTATCAATCCAATGAATCCACATAGATAACCTACTTCATCTTGGTTTATTCTTCAAGCTCACTCATATTCCATGATGTGCAAGGAGAGATTTTGTTGCCACTAAGTTTCTCACCACCTTGAATCAACCTTTTGTTTGGAGAGGGAACAACGTAGGAAAAGAATAATTCAAATGTATAACATGAATATTCATCATCCAAGGGATCCAACTCATCACATTCATCTTCAGGCTGATTACAAGAGATATTTGATTCACCCTCTTGAGTAGGAAACTCACCTTTGATTTGATCTTCTACTACTATGTTTCCTAAGATAATTTTTGTTTCTTCATCATTAGACTCATCATGTATACTCTCAAATATTAACCCAAGCATTATATGTTGGTGACTTCTTGAAATAAATGACACGTAGTTAGCAAAAATATCAAAAGACACTTGACTAATAAAACTAATAAAAATGTCTTGATGACTATATACTAAATTAACATATTTACACGCATTTATGGAGTAAGTAGGGTCTTCATCTAATATAGGGGAGTTAACATAATAGCACATCTGAGTTAATGCTTGGGGAAAATTTTCACTATAAAATGCAAATTGATTGATAGGCTGACTCACAAACATGAAGATTGAATAATTTTAAGGGTAAACACTTAATTATCCTAATGGGTAGGAAAATTTAGTACTTTAATCATGGGACATGTCTTGTTCTTCAATGGCATAAGTCACTTGATATGTCAATGACAAGGATGTGAAGGATAAAATATTCCTTTGAAAAAATATAACATCAAGGGGAAATAACATTATAAATTAAATATCTATGGTTTCTACTTTTATCTATAAGAAAAGATCTTTCAAACTCATATACAACTGATGAAAGTATTGGTTGAAAGCACTCAAAGACTCATTAGGTTTCATATGAACCATAAAAAATTGGTGGTATATGCTAGTAGGATCAATGGGATCCCTAAAATATCTTAAAAACAAAGTTAAAAAGTATCCCATTTGGTTATACACCCATTTGATAGTCTAATGTACTAGTCATATGTATCCTTATCTAAAGAATAAGGGAACAAGTGACAAGCCACATCTTCATACTAAATGTGAGTCCTAATGATGGCATCCTTGAATGATTGAATTTGTTTTTATATTATTAGAATACTAACATGCATGTACTTTTGGAAAAAATGATCTAGGATTCTTAGGCAGGTTATGAATAGGCTCTAGGAAGTTCACTAGGTAACTATGGCCACCTAGCCATGCAAAAGCCATGGGTCTAGCTAGGCAATGGCTCAGAGGTGTTTTTAGCATAAAATTTTCATGAAAGGTAATTTACCTTTAGATAAACCATATTTTTAGTGCCAAATATGTTGAGAGGTGACTTGACACAACCAATAATAGGCAGGGGTCGTTAATCCCTATCTCTCCTAGAAGGAGACTTACACAAATAATTATACTCAAGGCCTTAGTTACTAGGTCGTGGTATGTAAGGTAAGTCATTTGGCTCATTTTAACCATTCCATAATAAGGGGATTTAGTGAAAATAACTCTAGATGATGGCTTGAACTATAGACACTATGATATTCAATTAATTCACCACTAATCTATTCCAAAATGCTTAAATGGTGATGGACAACATTCAACAAATATGATTTAACAATATAATTAGATTTATCTTAGGCTTAAACTAACACACTAATAAAAATAAAGAGAAAAATAAAGGGGAAAGGGGAAGAAAAGGCCATGCTACCATAGAGATGAAGTTTCAAAGTTTGATTGAACAAATCTCATATAAAGTAGTCCTTAGTTGAGTTGGACCTAGCACGACTCTAGATAAAGGATGGTGTGAGAGTATGTGGAGAAGTTGATATGAAAAAAGAGGAGTATAATCACCATTTAAAAATGTGAATGAAATGGCCATTTTACTACATAATGATCTAAATATCAATATATTTCTTGTTGATTAGCAATGGTAAGATTTAGAACAACCATTCAGCTACAAACTTCATTTCATAACAAAAAGGAAAACACTACACTAGGAAAACATGAAAAATGCTTGGTTTAATAAATATGAAGAATCCAAGCATGTTTGTTTCACTATTCTATCCTATAATCTAAAGGGATCCAACCCTTAATATAACATAGGAGTTGATATTATATAGACATGTAGGGCCAAGGAGTTTCAAATTCATTCCACTATTGAGGCGATTACAAAAAAATGATAAATTTCACTGGAAGGTGAAGTTGAGGCTCTGACAGACATGTCATCTTGACCATGTTATTTTAGATACTAAATTAAACTCTGGTAGTATAAATCATTGGCATTGCATCAAGATTGGCATGCCTTTTTATGTCTAAGTTTTATCTTTTAGCTAATCATCTGATTTCAGTGTGCACACAATGTCCTGGGTTAACACTTTATTCATGGTTTTTAGTTGAATCTTCCCATTTTTTGTTTATTATCCCTTATTATCCCATTACTATGTGCATGCCAAGGTCATTCCTAGATTAGGTGAGCCAATCATTTCTCAAAATCACTAAGTGATTCCTTCCACTCACTTTGTTGGTCATGGTTAGGCCATGCATAAACCCACACATGTAAGAGCTTGTTTTACTCATGCTTATTACCATGCCATGACTCTTTAACCACTAGTTTATTACCTTTATATTTGGCCATTCATCATAATTTTCCACTTTATACTTTCTCATTGGTTCATATCTATCTTATGTATCTCCATTATTGCATACAAACCCTAACTTACACTATTTGCCTTTGATAGTTTTGATGGGTCAGATGAGCATAAAATTTAAGCTAGTGTCTTTATGACATCATTGATAGTGGTTTATCCATTGGTAAGGTATTTAAAAGTTTCTTTTATATGTTCTTCCACTACTCGACTGAGGTTTGATATGTGTTAACTGTGCTTTAGCCATGACATATTGAGATCATGTGATGTGATGCAATCTTGCTCATGCAGAGCTTAAATGGTGATATTGATTTACACAGACCACCCTAGGTATTCAAAGTAGTTGGATGTTGCCATGTTCCAATATATCTCTAACCTAGAGGCCTAAGGGATTTTGGATTTGCATGGGCATCCCCAGGGTAGCAGGTCATTAGGATGGTGCCATGTGGTAACATCCCACTAATCCACTTACTCAGAGAATATTATAGATTATAGAATTGATTAGGGCAATAGGTCACTTAGATGATACCACATGATTGCATCCTACTAATCCACTCACTTAAGGATTTCACTAAGCTAGAGGCTTTTAGGAAAATATTTTAAATTAATGAAGTCTTGCAAAGTAGTGAAAAGATGCCATGTGGCTTTGACAAAAATTACTAAAAAATTGACTAAATGTTGAAACTCTTTTAAGAATGGGCTGGGGTCACTAGGAAACACAAAAGGGTGCTATGTGGAAAAATAAATATTTTAGGTACCTACGGGTAATATATATAAAGGCCCAATCAACAACTTCAAATTTAAAAAGCTAATGACTAAATGAATTTCAAATGAAAATGAATCAAGCAAAATCAAAAAATGATTAAGTATGGAAGAAAAACTATGTGATGACTTATTCATTTACTTGATCTTAAAGCCAATTTAGTCCATTTAAAAAAATTGACTAAGTAAAATAATAAATATATATGAACACCTTGTCAATTAATCTAAAGTTAAAGTAGAAATAGACTAAATTACTCAAGATAAACTCTAAAATAGTTAGATAGTTTTCATAAATCCAAGGTGAAACAATATAAAAGTAAAGCTTTAAATGTGTTTCAAAACACAAGAATTAAAATAGACCAAGACTTAATAGATTCATTCAAATTTATATTTTAACTTAATGCAGTCCTAGGTGTGATTTCTATGCCAAGTGTTTATGATGCAAATTTATTATTATTCAAGCTTGGGTAAAATAGTGAATCACATTCAAAATCTAAATCTTTGCATCTAGTAAAAATACACTGCTAAGGAGGCCACTTTAAATAAGAAACTACCAATGAAATCCTTAAATAGATAAGAATAGAATCCAAAGCAAAAAGAGGTTCCCTATTTTTAGTTTAAAAATGGGGTGTGTTGTATAAATAATAACAAATGGTGACTCCTATTAGTAGATACTCCTGAGTATCTAAGTAATCTAAAATCCTTATTTCTTACATCCAAATGATAATCATTAGATACTAATGATGACTTGAGATAAAACCAAAAATTAAAAGTACTAAATTTTGTCTCAAAATGTGGCATACTCAGCTATAATCCTACCAAAGACCATATATATGTGTGATCAAGTGATCAATTCATTTTATTTTCATTCACACACAATAACTTAGATTTCATAAGGCTCGAGCTATTAAAGGAAAAATATATAATTGGGGGAAATGGCATGAGAATTGATACTATGTGGAAATATATCGCTACTCCATAGACATGGGGCAATCTATGTAAATTGATAGAACCATCCAAGATTTGGGTGAGTGAGATTGCACTACATGGAACAATATTACTACATCATGACTAAAGCACAATTAACACATATCAAGCCTCAACTGAGTAGAATAAGAGCATGGAGAACACACTTGACAAGAACATACCAATGGAGGACATGATGGTGATGACATCAACTAGACACTAGTGTAAATTTTATGCCTATTAGGCCCTTCAAAACTATCAAAGGAAAATAGGGTAAGTCAAGGTCCATATTCAATAATGAAGGAGATACATAAGGAGATATATAAGACTTATCTAAACCAATAGGAAGGAAACAAGTGGTATATTTTGGTGAATGGACAAATCCCAGGGCAATCAACTAGTGGTCAAAGAGTCATGGTATGGAAATAAACATGGGTAGAACAAATTCTTACATGTTAGAGGTTACACATGGCCTGACCATGACCAAAAGTGGTATGAATCACTTGGTGATTACAAGTATTATAGGCATGACTTGATGTGCACATGATAATGCGCCAATAAGGGACAATAAAAAAGGGTCATATTCAACTTAAAATCATGAATAAGGCATAAATCAATGACATGGCATGCACATTGAAATAAAGTGAGGAGATAAAAGACAAAATTTGGCCTTAAAGAGTCATGACATTTGGTTAAATAGAAGCATGGATTGGTAATCCTAATGCAATCCCAACAACCCTTTACTACTAGATATTAATTAAATATGTACAAGATCATGGTCGAGCTAGCATGTTTGTCAGAGCCTCAACTGCACATTCCAATCAAATTCATGATTTCTTGTAACCACCTCAGTAGTGGGATGAATGTGAAACTCCTTTGACCTATGTGTCTATATAATATTAGCTCTAGTGTTGTATTAAGGGATGGATCCCTTTAGATTAAAGAATAAAATAATTGAATAGACATGATTGGATTCTCCATAGTTAGTAGACCAAGCATTTTTCATGCTTTCTTAACATAGTATTTTCCTTGCTATTATGAAATGAAGACTGTAGTTAAATGTTATTGTAAATATCACCATTAATAATCAACAATAAATATATTGATATTTAGATTATTGTGTAGTCAAAATGTCCATTTCTTGTACATTTTTTTGGTGGTTATACTCCTCTTTGTTCACAATAACTTCTCCTTAGACACTCACACCATCCTTTAGCTAGAGTTGTGGTAGGTCTTATTCAAATTAAGACTTGTTTATATGATATTTGTTCAATCAAACACTACAATTTCGTATCTATGGTAGCATAACCTTTTCTTCCCCTTTGCCCTTTATTTTTCTCTTTCTTTTTATTAGTGTGTTAGTTAGGACTAATAGTAATATGATTATAATGTTAAATCATGATTATTAAATGTTGTCCACCATTGTTTAAGCATTATGGAATAGATTAGTGGTGGACTAATCAGATCTCACAATGTTTATAGTTTAATTCATCATCTAGATTCAATTTCATCAAATAATCTTATTATGAAATGGTTAAAATGAGATAACTAACTTACCATACATACCAAGACCTGGTAGCTAAGACCTTGGGGATATTTATTCACATAACTCTCCTTTTAGGAGAGATAGGGATTAATAACCCCCACATTTTGTTGGATCTATCTAGACACCTCTCAATAGAAAGTAGCTAAGAGGATCTTGTACTACATTCAAGGCACACATGAATTCATGATTTACTATAAAGCTAGCATTGAAATCAAATTGATTGGCCATACTAACTCAGATGAGCTAAAAATATTTAGAATCACAAGTCAACTTTAGGTTATAATTTCTCCATGGTTCAAGTTCAATTAGTTGGTCAAGAAAGAAGCAAAATACTATTACTTTATCATCTACTGAGGTAGAGTATAAGGGGATATCAATTATAACACTGAGTCTATCTAGCTTTAGGATATTCTCATAGAGTTTGTTATCCATTTCAGATAACCTACCATCATCTATTGTGACAACCAAAGTACTATTCATATTTGTAAGAATCCAATTCAACATCAATAGACCAAACACATAGAGTTTCACATGAAATTCATCAGAGATCTCATTTATGGGGACATCATTGATTTGATATGTTTACAAATGAAAAAGTATATTACAGACATCTTCACCAAACATTTCACGGAGAGAAAGTATCTTCACTTGTGGTATCTTATTGAGGTTTGGGACACTGTAGTATCATATTTTGGGGGGTCCTTTTATCTTCTTCTTTATGTATCTATTTTTTTGGGGGGTATTTCTATGGTTTTATCCTTTTCTATACCTTATGAGACATTGATTTGTATATAGGTACCTCATTAGGCCTAGTTGTCAAGACCCATTTTTATTACACTACCCACTTAAGTTGTGCTTATGGGGGGTGTTAGAGTAGGGGTTATTTATTTTACCATATTTATTTATTATGGGATTTTTATCCTCACTTAGAGTTTTACTAATTTAATTTAGAATATTTCTTAGGTGTATAGTTTGATTAGATGATTAGGATGTAACTCCCTTGACTAACTGTTTTGGGTATGGGAGTTACTCCTCTATTCTTGGCTCCATTGACCACTTTTTATGGAGATTTCTAGGGAGGAGTTACACATGCACTCCCCTATATGTACATATCAAATTTGTGATATTTTATCTTTAGAATATTGATTTTGGCTCTAATATCTCTTTGCAGTATTTTCATATTTTATTTCATTTGGTTTACCGTTATGTGTTTGTTTGTCTTGCACCTATCATGAACCCATGTATCTTCATGATATGATGATCCTGGACACAAATATTATATTTTAGGGTTAGGTAAAGGATGAAAGTAGAATAATTTTAACACATTATGTTTATAAAATTTTAATAACATGGTTGCATACTTATTCCTCATCACAAACCATACATACCTAGATAGTTGTAGAATACCAAACCTAGAAGAGGACATAATTAAAGCCAGAGTATAGAATCAAAAACAAAAAAAGTACATAATATGTCATTTGTCAATTCTATATAGTAAAAAAAATTCTGCATATTGATATTATCCCACAGATAATTAAGATCCATATTTATAGGTTGTTAGCAAAATTAGGTCCAAATCTAGATTTTAGTCTCAAATTTATATAATTTTGTAAGAATACTTCCATTAGTGGTGCAAATTGCACAACATGTAATAATGAAAATATTCACAAAATAATAAAAATAGTCATGTGAATGTAGCTTCATTTCATTACCCATCAATGAAACTCAAGCTTGATATTTGAT
Organism: Torreya grandis; assembly: GCA_037957365.1. NCBI lineage: Eukaryota > Viridiplantae > Streptophyta > Pinopsida > Cupressales > Taxaceae > Torreya > Torreya grandis. The sequence continues at coordinate 1,470,543 of JARHVA010000473.1, forward strand.
AACCTTATTTTAGATGGATAAAATAGTATAAAATAAGTAGGTGGATAGTAGTTTTTAACAAAAATAATGAGTACAAAACTCTTATTAGAGATAAGCTAAAAATAAAATAGTTTAGTGAGCAATGGTATTCAATCTTTTACATGGTAATGGTTAGTCATGCTCTCCTTCTCATCCTTAACTTTTTCATCATAATAAATAAGTTGATAATTAATTGACGTGGGATTGGGAAAGACTAATAACTTTAGTAGAAGCAATGCAAAGTAAATTTATCATTCAAATGTGTGAACCTATACCAATAACACCCAATATGGGGAAAATCATTCTCTTTATCAACCTATATGACTCATATGATTTATCTAGGGTTTTAAGATAAGTCAAAAACATCTTTATGGGAGAATTAACTACAACTCTTGTCTTAAAATTATGAAGCCTCTTTGATAAATCTACATAATGACCTATAATGTCTAATACACATTGTAAGAGTTTTATGTACCTAAAAAACCATATGCTTTATGATCTTTAGTATTATATTTTATTTAGACTTGCCATTATTATTAAGATATGTTATATTTTGCGTGTGTATAGCTAGTGAAGGGTTAAATAATGAGTTAATTTAGGTTTATATATATATATATATATATATATATATATATATATAAAGGGAATAAAAACCCTAAAGAATACATATTTAGAAATTTAGAATCTATTGTAAATAGATAACCACAATTGTGTGATAAAGCATGTATTATAGATGATTATGCAGGAGCAATGTACTCTTGGGTGAGTAGGTGAAGACACCTAATTTTGGTATAATACCTTTTTCCATTATGTGTTTGTCATGTATTTCCACACTTGGTAAAATTGTACATATTTAGATATTTTAGGACACATTTTTTCCCAAAACCATATGGGAAATGTAATCAATGCTGTTGCAATCCCCATTGGAAAGTTGAATTGTCATATTGTTGAAGCTTCTGTTGCCCTTCAAACCATCAAACTAGCTATGGATTCGGGATATTCTAAATTATGGCTGGAAGGGGACTCCTTGAATATCATAAATATTCTAAACAATAAAAATTTTGTGTCATGGACTATAGAGGCTATGGTGATGGAGATGAAAACTTTAATCAAAAAATTTGAAAAAGTAACAATTACCCACACCTATCGTGAAGCTAACGGAGTTGCTGACTAGATGGCAAATTATGCAGTCTGAACAGGACACAAAGTGAGGTAGCAGGAAACATTAAAAAATAATGTGGACCTTAGAGTGCTCATTCATCACGACGCAATTCATGCAAAGGAGGGAAAGATTAGCTTGTAATAGAAAACTAATGAGTTGGAGGAGTGGCTTCGCGGAGAAAGGTTTACAATAATTAAAAAGGAATGTCCTCGAGAATGAGAAGCGGATCCTGAATGTGCCTAAAAAAAGGTGAGATTTGAACCAAATTGGTAGTAGGTGGGATCATTATATAGTTTACAGTGATTGGGTATCAAAGGAAATCTGCATGGCTCGCATAAGGAAAGGAGAACCAAGGAAGCAGGAACCCAAAAATTGTGAAGAGTGGAAAGCGAAACAAGATGTCTAGAAGATCCTGTAGAGAGGGAAGGTTGTGAACTACATGGAAAGGCTCCATGGTTCAAAACCTCATATTACAATGGCTTTTTTCAAAAACTGGATTAATGATAGGGTCACTCTGCATGGCATCACAGTGAATCTAACAGAGGAATTTATAGCAGAGGTTACGAGGCTGCCTATGGAAGGAATAAAATTCTCCAAGCAGACTAGCATTTCAAATGAGGCCTTTTGAAAATTCCCTAAGATGGACGTTGAGGAGCAGAAATTGGAAAAGAATAGGGATTTATTTGAACTGGAGCAGATTAAGGGCATTTAGAGGGATGTCTTATGCTATATTTGGGAGTACTTCATACTCGATGGAAGAAGCAAGAGAGTCCACAAA